>OZ038488.1:20533820-20563820 GCA_964036315.1 Acanthosepion esculentum
AAAAAATTGGGTGTTTTTGTGAAAGTATTTATTTATATGTTTTAAATAAATAAATACTTTCACAAAAAAACACCCAATTTTTTTCTTTTAATTTGCATCTTTTCAGTTGTTTTACCCATATTATATACATATCAAGAAAGTATACGTGGCTTCTCATTATGCTATATATATATATATACATATATATATATATTGAAATAGATTTTTCATTTATTAATCATATTTGAATTTATTGCATATATCTTGTTTTTAATGGATACTCATATTTGCATAGATGCTCTTTTTTTTATTCATTTACTAAACAGTATATTTATTTATTTACGTCTACCGGCCTGAATATTCGAGAAGCCGTATTTGAAAAATATGCCAGAGAGCGCATATAAGTTTTCTCGAATAATCTGGTAGATGGAAATAATTAAATATACTGTTTAATAAAAAAAATAAAAAACAAGGGATCTACTCACATATTGGTATCCATCAAACAATAACGTTTAAGCAGTGATCCAATTTCTCTGGTCGGAATGCGTGTCAGGGGCTGAAATTCATCGGAGGTTTTTAACACAGCGACAGTGCACAACCGTGTAGAAGTGTATATAAGCGGATCGAGAAGTTCAAAAGTGGCCGGACAAGCATGACGCACGAAGAAGGAGCAGGACGCCCGTCAACCTCCATCACCAATGAGAAGATTCAGTGTTCTCTGTGGATTCGGATCACTGCTCTTTGTCCCTCTTTGGCATACACTACTAGCGGAGCGGCAATGTTTACACTGTAACAGAAGCAAGAAAACTGGTTGCATCAAGCTGAAACTTCGATCCAGCGACCACAATTATACCAACCATAAGCACCCATGAGTAGAAAGCAATGTGACTGGCCTAAAGGTATGTTATGACGAAAATACCGATAATTTTTAACTGACCTTCGTAGATACCATGTGTGTTTTTTTTGTTTTTGTTTTGATTCTCTAAAAATGCGGGATTACCGGAGTGGGTTTCGCTTGAGATCTCAGCCCTTACAAATTATAAAATTCGCTATTTACGATTTCAGGTTTTTTTGTTTTTTTAAAAAAAACAAGCTGGAGTAACTTGCTCTAAAAAGAACAAAAATTCAATATTTAAATGCGTTTGTCTTTCAAATGTTTCCGAGTTCGCTAATTGTTAGCTCAATCTGGTATTTTCTATATAAAAGGTAATAAAATGAATATCTTGAACATAATTAGCGTCCATTGCAATGTTGTTGTTTTTTTCTAAAAGTACACATAATTCCTTTAGCGATGGATCGTATGTATGTGTTTCACTTGAGGTCTAGGTTGATTTTAATCCCCTAAAAGCGCTCAAGGCACGCGACATGTGAAAGTGCTGGGTCTGATCGACGATGGTAAAATGTTACTAGTTTCGAGGTATTGAAAGAGTACTCTCCTCCTTTACGGCAGCGAATATTGGACGGTCTCCTCAAAGGTGAAGCAGAGACTCGAGGCGGCGGAGGTATAGTCCTACAGAAGGATGCTAAGGATATCATGGTCCGAGCATGTGAGCAACGATGAAGTTTTGGAGAGGATGAAAACAAGAAGGAAGCTTATATTTAGCATCAGGAAGAGGCAACTGAAATTTCTGGGACACGTAAAGAGAAAACAGGGCTTGGAGAATCTGATACTCACAGGTCGAATAGCGGGAAAGAGAGACAGGGCAAAGCAATGCATGATATACCTAGCGGGGTTAAGTAAGTGGATGACAGAACAGGGCCTGGGAGAAGTAGAAAAGGGATAAAACTTAATGAGAGGTACAAATGATAGGGCGAATTGGAGAGCCATGATCGCCTACACCCTGAAGAGGCACGGCACATAAAAAGAAGAAAAAGAAAAAAGAATGTGTCCAGCAATGTCCCCCCCTCTGATCGGTTAGAGCTAGATCAGAGGAGAGATCAGCTGCCAAGTATAGTAAAAAGCGGGGTAGTCGGAATAAGAAATGTCCAGGGTTCATTTTTCTCCCAAAATAATAATCATCTCGGCCCGTCTATTTGAAACAAAACAGAATATATTAATATGAAGGTTCGATAGATGAGCATAACATTCTGGGGTCAAATCTAGCTATGTAATTTAATAGTGTCAGGTAGGGTAACTGTTATCAACGCCAATAATGCTACAAGAAATGTTAGTTCATTGTGTCGTGCTGAAGAATTTTTTTCTCACTTGAATTATTCATGCATAGAATATTGTTGCCACGTCTGGTCTTGTGCTCCTATTATATTTCTTGAGATTCTTGACAATGTTGATTCTTGCAATGTTATAGATCTAGAACTGGCATCTCGACTTCAATTGCTTTCCCACTGCCGTAACATAGATTACCTGCGCCATTCCCTAAAAAAAATATTTTCATGGCAATTTTTTCTGATGATCTAAACTTTAGGTATTTCTACTTCACGAATTTAAGCGCAGTACTAGATTGGCAGCTAGGTCTCGTTATGTTACTGTTGAAATTGTAAATGCAACCGTAAGTTGTATTCTAACAACTTCTTCTCTTTGCACTTCTCGCCTGTGGAACTCTCTTTCAGTTTCTTGCTTTCTTATCAAATAAATCATCAAAAACTTAAACACAACGTCAACCATCATTCCCTGTTTCCTTTGTGTTATTGTCCTTTAGCTTCAATAACGTTTTCTTGGTTTCCTTCATCTTCTGCGCTTCCTTGCGTCTTAGTGACTTTATTGCCTTGCTTAGGGTAAAATGATTTTTTTTAAAATGAAGAAGGCTCGCTTTTCTTCCCTGAAAATCAGCATAGCTTTTGACTCTGAATACGGACTAAAGGGTGTCTCTAGACACGCCCAATTAATTGAACCAACAAATCGTGTCACTATGTAAATATGTTTACAAGCATTCTCTATAGAGGCATACGGAATGAATAGACAGAAATCTAACACAGATGAAAATAAAAATGAAAGGAAGAAGAAAACCATCGGAGCGGAACGATTACAAAAATATTTCCGGATTATTATTATTATTATTATTATTATTTTTGTTTGTTAATGCTTTAAAAAAAATGCGTAACTTAATCTAACCGCTAAATATTTAACCTTTGCTCTTATTAACTATCTAGAATTTAAATTCTTTTCCCCGTTAGCTACATGAAAACCAAGCTTTCTTTCAACGTGGTCTCTTTGATCTGTTTATGGGTCAACGCCACACACGCATGCCGAAAATAGTGTTCTCTGAATCGTGTAAACGAAGGAAATATTCAGCGATTAAAAAAAAATGAAAGAATAACGCGGCACTTCCCTGTTTCATTGTCGGTTACAAGTTTTCTAACGTCTTGATTTCTGTCTGAAACAGGGCGAGCAATAACCGACCAGTACTTCGCCCTGTCTTCGGCTGGGGTTTCAGAATACGCCGATTGCACCTCTGCAGAGGGGTCAGACATCTCCCGCCCCAAATACGACCTCCTGGATAAGACGATAAACTACATGCAACAGCAAGGACCCTGATTAAGGAGCGTGGAACCACCTCTTAATTGCTGGTATTCCAAGATCCATTCTGACCCGGGATGTTAGCACCTGTTACGGTCCCAGCTATGGGCAAATAGTTAACCCCAAACCTGGAGTCAATACACTATAAAAGTGTAAAAATAAATTTTAATACCATCAATACATTTTTGTAAAAACTTATTCCCAGCAATTAATTTTGGATGAAAAAAAAATATTACCAGAAAAAAATTATTACCAGCAAATACATGTTTGAAGGAAAAAATATTACCAGCAATACATTTTTGGAGGAAAGATATTACTAGCAATACATTTATTAACAAAAATATTACCAGCAATAAAAATCTTGTCAACATTAAATAACCCATTGAGGTTGATATGCCATAAATCAAACCCAACCAAATCTAGCAGTATTAAACAAAAACAAGACGAGATTTCCCTAGATATTGATATCGGACCGAGAACAAATCTACGACCGTAGATTAAATAAAGTGTTCAGTCCAAAAACAACACAAGATATCCCTAGACACTGATATCGGACCGAGAACGATCTACGACCGTAGATTAAATAAAGTGTTCAGTCCAAAAACAACACAAGATATCCCTAGACACTGATATCGGACCGAGAACGATCTACGACCGTAGATTAAATAAAGTGTTCAGTCCAAAAACAACACAAGATATCCCTAGACACTGATATCGGACCGAGAACGATCTACGACCGTAGATTAAATAAAGTGTTCAGTCCAAAAACAACACAAGATATCCCTAGACACTGATATCGGACCGAAAACGATCTACGCGCATTGATTAATGAAAGTGTTCAGACCAAAATTCTCTGACCGTTAATGGAACCGACAAGCGCTTGAAGAAGACAGGAGAACACAATGCTGTGATGGTGTGATAATAATGATGGAAACTGCGAAAGATTTGAGCAGAGATCACATATTAATCCAAAATCAATTTGAAAACATTGGCCAGACAAGAAAGCTTGTTTTGACAATGTCACAAAAGTGGTTTGAGAAATACAATAAAACGATAATAACTAGTACCGGATTTACAGACGGGATAGTTTGCGTTGCAGCGCAGGGGTCCCAAGTCAAGAGCCCTCTAATCTAGGACCCTTAATAAATCTAAATAAAGACAACTATAAAAGAACAGAGCAGTTTTGTTCATTTTAAGAGTTAACCTTCTTATTTTATGTGGGCGTGTCCCTTCAGTACAGAGGCGATCATAGATCTCCAATTCCTCCTATCCCCTGTAATTCTCAATATTTTTTTCCCTTTTGCTACTACTCCCTGACCCGGTTCTGTCATCCACTTGCTTAAGCCCGCTAGGAATATCACGCATTGCTTTCACTAGTCTCTCTTTCCCCTCTATCCGCCATGTGTGTATCAGATTCTCCAAGCCCTCTTTTCTCATTACGTGCCCCAGTAATTTCAGCTCCCACTTCCGTCCTCTGTCAGAACACTTCCCATATATTTAAATTTCCGCACCTGCTTGATTTTTGTGTCTCCGACCTGTAAATAAAACTTTAATTCTTTTGCTGATGACCTTGCATTCTGTCTTCTTGTAGTTTATACTTAGTCCCTTCTTCTCGCTCTCCTTCGCTACCTTCTTTCCTTTCCGTGTCTGCTATCAGCACTAGGATTCCTTTAAAATCATTTGAAACAATTTATAGTATTTAGGTTTCTGTAGTTGGAGGGTCCTTCATTTAGATTTTATTATAGACACAGGGTAGCGAAAATACGTAATGAAAGGTTCCCTAAATTCTATTAGCCCAGCGACCTCTTAAGGTTTAAATCCAGAAAAGTATGCTAAAAAAAGCGGTTGACTATATGAAGAATTTTTTTTTTTTGCTTTTTTCTTGCTGATTTCAGATTATCATTTTTAATAGAAAAAAAAATTAAATTAGTTGTGAGATTGTATTATGCAACTCGAAAGTTGTTCATCATATTGAAAATAAATACATAAAACTGTATTTCTGTGAATCCTTATTTTTATTTTAGATATATATATATATAATTGCTATGGATTATATAGCCACGAAAGAGATAAAAGATTTTGTAAAGTTATTCATGAATGGGAGCACTAATTTGGAAAACGCGAAAGACCTGAACAGAGATCACAGAACTAGAAAGTAGGAAACTGAAAATATTGGCACGATAAACTATGAATGAAATGATCTGATGAATGTTGCAAAGTTATGCTAGTGACGTCTGGTAAGAATACAAGTCGAGATTTTCCATAAGTAAAATAAGTGTTCACTCACAGCTGGACTTTGTCGAATTAATGGCGGCCAATCGAAGGTATGTGGTTCCAGGTCTTTCTTCGAGCTTTCAATCTTCTTCTTGCGAGGAAGATCGGGCGTTTATATAACTCCCTGTCATCCGGTTGTCTTGGCTCTTGTAATCAGATGTGCCTAGTTCACTTCCTCTGTGCACCCACCGACATCAGTTTGGGCCCGATTCAGCACTTGGCGGCTTTAAGGTGTCGCCTTCTGGGTCGACTCTCACCGCAACTAAATAAACGTTTTGAGGCGACACCAAGTATAAAAAGCTACTGTGATATATCTTAGGCTGAACCATTTACATTCTAAGGACACCACGGATCAACTCTTCTCATACCATACTTTCTTGATAGAAGCTACATTAGATTCAGCTCTCTGTCGGGAATCACGTACGGTAACTCTATAAGAAGAGTTTTCGAAAAATTTAAATTGCACGTGAGCGCAACGAAACTACCTCCTTTAAATAAACATCACGAAGAGAAACACAAGTTGGTAGAAAAAGCACATGTAAACAGATGTCACAATTTCCAATTATTAGTGGTGAATCTAGATCCGATGGCTAGCATAGGGATTGGTTACCCGGCAAAAATATTCAACAGACGCAACTAAAAAGGCAAGATAAACTGTTTGGTAAATTACAACTCAGTTGTAATTATTCTAGCGTGACAAACTTGTTAACTATTACACCACATTGTGTTAACCCCCTCCTTTCTTATTATGTGTTCAAGGTATTTTTGTTGCCTTTTCCTGGTTCTGAGTAGAAGTGGTGATTTATGTTGCCATTTTCTTTAAGACTTCTTTGCTGCTTACTCGCTCTCTTCATAGAATTTTCAATATCCTTCTGTAGAAACATATTTCTGTCTCCTCTAGTTGTTTTTCCTCATCAGGCTTTGTCTAAAATTCACTGCCATATAAAAGGATGGGTGGATGGCAAAAAAAAAAAACTCGTGAAATACTGTGTATTCAACATCATCAAAACCGTTTCGTCTTGATATCACACTGTAAACCAGTGTGATTTCTTGCCTTTACTGTGGTCGCTCATTTCTAAGCATGCCCATCTGCTCAGGCCCATTTATATTTCTTCAGCACCCAAAAGGCCAACCCGTGGTTTATAATGCAGCTATAATTAGCAGACCTTAGTTACAGTTCATGCACGCGTTTCCTTAGGGAGAGATTTTTTTCATGTGCCATGTTCTTTCAAGGCGTAGGCGATCATGGCTCTCCACACCACCCATATCCCTTGCAGCTCTCAACAAGTTCCTTCGCTCTGCTTTCTCCCACGGACCACGTTCTGTCATCCACTTCCTTAAGTCCGCCAGGTATATCACGCGTTGTTTTCCCTTGTATCTCTTTCCCTCTATTCGACCCCTGAGTATCAGATTCTCCAGGTCCCCCTTCTTCATTATGTGTCCCACAAACTTCAGCTGCCTCTTCCTGATATTAAGTATAAGCCTCCTTCTTGTTTGCAACCTCTCTAAGATTTCATCGTTGCTCACACGCTCGGTCCAGGATATCCTTAAACTCATTCTGTAGAACCTCAGTTCTGTTGCTTCGAGTCTCTTCTTCATCTTTGAGGAAATCGTCCAACATTCGCTGCCGTAAAGAAGGACAGATGTCACGTAACAGTTCAGTATTCTTTTCTTTGTTGCCGAAGAAATCCTCCTGTCTTGTAAAACTCTGCCTAGCTTGTAGAATGCGTCTTTGGCCATCCCAGTACGCCTACGGATCTCAGTGTCGCACGTAGGCTTCCCAGACGCCTCCCAGATATTTAAACTTCTGCGTCTACTGCATTCTAGAATTAAGTTCTTTTCTTTTTATGCACCATTTCCTTTTAGGACGTAGGCGATCATGGCTCTCCACCTCCATCTATCCCTTGCAGCTTTCTGCAAGCTCCTTACCTCTGCTTCCTCCCCGAGACCACGTTCTGTCATCCACTTGCTTAAGTCCGCCAGGTATGTCACGCGTTATTTTCCCTTGTCTCTCTATTCGATCTATGAGTATCAGATTCTCCAGGCCCTCCTTCCTCATTATGTCTCCCAAAAAACTTCAGTTGCCTCTTCCTGATATTAAGTATAAGCCTCCTCCTTGTTTGAAACTAAAGTTCTCAAGTCAGAATTGTTATTCTCCTATACGTGTTGCCAAACATGGCTAGAGAGTTTGAAAATGCGAGAATAGGTTTACAAATTAGTAAGTTTTGCTCGAATTAAATACTTTTCTTTGCAAATTAAATACTTTTCTTTTTTTTCTTTTTTTTTGTTGTTGATGTACTTGCTTAGTTCTAAAAAGAGCAGACTTCTCTAGAGAAGATACAGTTGGAAAAAAAAAGACCAACTGAGCAGATTTCGACTAAAAAGAGAACTGGAGTCGTTGCATGAGAAAGAACAGGAAAAGCGAAACTTGAGCGAGAAAGAAAAAAAGTTAGCAAGGAAGATAAATAAATAATAGCAAGTAACGAACGGGTGAGAAAGAATAAAAGAAACACAAGTCGTTTCATATACAGATGGTTTGGCAATTTCAAAGAACTTCGCATCACTGACTGACAAAAGAGAATTTCTCAAGAATATTGGTCTATATGATTCCCTGACTGTTAAAAAAAACACACACACACACTAAAAACTGGCTTCTACGAAAACGCACTCTTGTATATGACAATGTGATTCTACATGCTTTTTTTTCTTTTAGTGCACAGACAAACGCAATTATATATTAGGTACTTCGACGTGGTGTAATGGTTAGCAAGCTTGTCTCGCGAAATCTGTTATGACTGATTCTTGAATTCAATCCTCACTAGGAGCTCCACACTTTCGGCCTTGTGCCACATCAAAGATACACGTATAAAATTACCACACACTCCATACATATGTACATATACAATCTTATTTCGTGCTATGACCATTCAAAATATCTTAAAGTACTAAAGAGTAAATTTATTCAATAAATTCGCCATTGGTTTCAACCACGACCTCCAGACGACTTCGGAATCACCTGCATCTCTTCTGAACGGTTTCTCCGTTTGAGTTGGTGAATGCTGCCATAACTCTTGCCTTAAGTTTATTTTTGGTGTTACAAGGAGTTTTGTTGGTCTCTCGCTCAACTGCGCCCCACACATAATAATCAAGAAGGTTGCAGACGAGAGTTAGGTGGCCAGATGTAAGAGGTGATGTGGCTTCAGTAATTGTCTGATATCCATGACTAGGTTCTTCTGCTTGTGTGGCATGGTGCACGGTCCTGTTTCTATTGATCCAGGGCATAACTCCCTCCTCAAGGCCTCTTTGTTGAATCTGAGGCCCTATTGGAAGATGAATGGAGGCATAACTTTGCCATCACTAGTGATCACTCCAAACACCATGATGACGACTGGATATATTATCCAACGCTTTCCGAATGCTTTGCACTCTCCTCAGATTAACACCTAGAACACTCTGAAATGTTCGTATTGGTGCTCCTGACGCGAATGCCAAGCAGTACAGCATGCCCTTTCCAAATTTCTCGCGGAGTGAATTGCGTCATGGTGCTCTTTGTCTCACCGACGGTGTCCAACTGACCCTACTATACTGTGCAGTAGACTAAATTAAAAAAAACACAACGCGTATGCTCTAAGTTAAAAATATAAAATGTCGATTATTTACCCATCGCACCCTGTATATATGGGAGAATATCATATATATATATATATATATATATATATATATATATATATGTATATATATGTATATATATATATATATATATATATATATATATATATATATATATAGGGTGACCCCCAAAAACGGTAACTTTTTAACAATCCAATAAAACCAAGAGTGATGGAAGAAAAATATTTAATTCATAATAATTGAAACCTTAAAACATGCCATTTAAGAAACAATGATGGAATTTTCATTTTTTTTTTTAAATTACGTCCTGTAGATGGCGTCCTCCTGTACGATTGCATTCTTGAAATCTGCTGTTGAGATTCCTCATTGACTGCTGCAACATCTCAGCTGGGATACTGTAAATTTCATTCTCGTTACTAAAACGGCGAAATGTTTACTTGCTCAAGGTCACTGTCTCGCAGTGTTGCCACTTGCTCATGTCTGGCAATACGCACTTCAAAAATTCCCGTTTTTTTTGTCACCCTGTATATATATATATATATATATATATATATATATATATATATATATAGAGAGAGAGAGAGAGAGAGAGAGAGAGAGAGAAAGAATATCATATATAAACAGTATTTATTAGATTGTTATTAGGCATTTCTATTTATCAATCAAATCGGTGTTAGAACCCTTTTCAAAGCTTCAAAATCGAAACATCTCTAATAATTTGAAATTCAAAGATTCAAATGACTGCCATTTATCTACATCGGACAGAATGAACAAACTTCCGCCCTAAATGACGCTGCTCGATTTTGCTATTATTAATCATATATACATTTAGATTCCAATAATTATTTATTTTTTTATTTTTTATATGAATGCAGCTTGACGTGGCTAATAACGTCAGGCACGATGTTTTGGCGTCGCAAAGAAAGACTTCAACGGAGATTGGACGACTTTAAACAGGTTTGCTCACTGCACAAACTCTGTAAGAAGAGACATTTATTGCTGCAGGAGAAGATCTGGCAACGATATTAAAACATTGGCTATACGGGGTATTTTTTCTTCTAAGTTCTAACTGGAATGCAAAACAGACTTAAGTTGTTGTTTTGTTTGTTTTTGATTCTTCTTTTTTTTTGTTTGTTTCTGTATTAATGGACCTTAAGGAGGCACGGTAGAGTAACGGACTGAGGAATCGGAGAGCCGGGTTCGAATTCCAGTCGAATCCATTACATTCACTTACGTGCTAATACCCTTTCAAACGGTATGAATACTCTTCTTCTCCCTCCAGCTATGGGAAAATAGCAGGACAGATCGGGTTCTATAGCACTGGATGGCAACATGTCTACCGCAGAAAGAAATGGCAACCTACTGCGCGTAACTTCACCGCTGCCCATATATATTCTCTAATAAATATATATACTATATATAGTATATATAGTTAATATAAATTAACTATATACAGGGTGTAAGAGCAAAATTGTCCAAATCGTGTAACAGCAAAATTGTCCAATTGTTGCATTAAGATTTGAACCGTTGTATCTTAGAAAGGATTAAAGATATCTTACTGGAATTCTCAGAGATTTTTATAACACTATTGGACTCTACTTTGAATAATAAGAATGTATTTGGCTCTAACTTAAAATGATGATCCTTCTTGCTGTTGTGCCCTCCTGATCCAGTTTTCCTCTCTACAACTACAAAACATATTCACCATTCTCTTGATGGTTCTTGAATGTACTATGGAAGTCAGAGTATGAATGTTGGTACCATTACTGCAGGGCTGAATGATCTTTTCCTCTAACCGTTGCTCAGTTGGGAAGATGTAGTGGGTCGAACACAATACGATTTTATCCTGTCCTCTTTCTAGCTGAATAACCGAAAGAGTTTTTTCTATTATTCTTTCGACAAATGATATCAAGATGGCTAATGGACTTACCTGAAAATCTGCAAAAAAGAATCTCAATTAGTTTAGTGTTTTTTTTTTTTTAGATATTTAACATATTGTTGGATAGATAATTATGCTCTTACCTGATCTGGGCAATTTTGCCGTTACACCCGGTATATTCAAACAACACTATCAACATCATTATTATTAACAGCACTCTAAAAAGCATTATCGTCAGTAAATACCAGAAACTTTCGTCAGTACTCTCTGCTCCATCAAACCTAAATATGCCTCAATACACACCTAACATCCAACTAGACTGATTGATTTTTTACGGCTTATCAACCTTTTGCAGGTCACTTTAAAGTTATAAAATATTTTATTTAGATTGTAAGAATTTTGGGGAGATAAAAGCTCAATTAGTAGAACTTTTATCAGTAAATAATTATTATTTCCCTAAAACACTTACGATCTAAAAATATTGTCCGGCTTCAAATAACCAACACTAGGTTGATAAGCCATAAAAAAACAAATCACTCACTTGACTAGGCTAGTTAGAGCGTATTGCTGTGTAATAAATAGTAGCGATTGAATCTAGTAGAGTATTAGAATTGTGTAGTGAGTTCGATCCTCACTGGGGGCTATGTGTGGTGTGTTATAAATTAATCACGTGTGTGGGGGGTATGTGGTTAATATATGCATACAAATACTTATTGTTCACAGAAAGGAAAGAATACACTCTACTCGCTACTTCTTTTCAACGGTACGTTTTTGTCATTTTCTCTCCTCCCCCACTCCCCCCTCTCTCTTTCTCTCTGTTTCTAGTCTAACAAGATTCTGCAGACTTCGCGAGCAACGCAGATGCTCGACCCTGTTACATTTTGCCCATCCCATCTATCCCCCACCTACCTCACCCCCCGATGATCCCCACACTCGTGCAAATAGAACCTCACGGCCCATCCCTCCTCATCTTCGTCCCTGATTGATGGTCGGGAAAAGATCAGTCGAAAATGCGTCACATCGATGCATCATTTTGTCTTTGCCCCGTCGACAAGTACCTGACATGTAACAAAGAAAACGAAAAGCAGGCATCAACACGTGTGCAAAACTCGTTTCTGTGAAATAATTATGCGTGATCATGTCAGCAGTCGAACTTGTATTTAAGGGAGAGGAATTTTATCATATATTACTGAAAAGTGTACAGTTACCCTAGAATACATGTCTATAGCCTTCACAAACTTGTCCTATTGGCAGGGTTTACAACAGACCTATTGCATACGTTGAACAACCAAAAAAAAGGGGGATACTTACCCGGTGAATACTTACTTACAAGCTTGGCTATCAGTCGGCCCTATGTGTTTAACTTTTGACTGTTGTGTCTGTCTTTGGGATTCAAGTATGACTACAATCTACGTAAATGAATTTGTAAATTTGTCTACATAACAAAGCTTTATCTAACAAATAGACAATTTTGCTCTTACACCCGGTTGGGACAATTTTGTTCTTACACTCGGTTTGGACAATTTTGCTCTTACATCCGGTTTGGACAATCTTGCTCTTATACCCGGTTTGGACAATTTTGCTCTTATACCCGGTTTGGAGAATTTTCTCTTACATCCGGTTTGGACAATTTTGCTCTTATACTCGGTTTGGACAATTTTGCTCTTATACCCGGTTTGGAGAATTTTCTCTTACATCCGGTTTGGACAATTTTGCTCTTATACTCGGTTTGGACAATTTTGCTCTTATACCCGGCTTGGACAATTTTGTTCTTCTACCGGGTTTGGACAATTTTGCTCTTAACTCGGTTCGGACAATTTTGCTTTTACACCCGGTTTAGACAATTTTGCTTTTACACCCGGTTTGGTTTAGATTTATTTGTTTTGTTTTACGGCATACCAACCTCGATGGGCTATTTAATGCCGACAAGATTTTTTATTGCTGGTAATATATTTTTCAAAAAATATATTGCTGGTAATATTTGTCCCCAAATGTATTGCTAGTAATACCTTTTTTCCGAAATGTATTTTTGGTAATATTTTCCAAAACTGTATTGCTAGTAATATTTTTTCTTCAAAAATAGTATTGCTGGTAATATGTTTACAAAAATGTATTGCTTGTATTAAAACCTATTTTTACACCTTCATAGTGTTTTGGCCCCAGTTTAGGGGTTAAATATTTTCCCATAGTTGGGACTTTAACAGGTGCTACCACCACAGGGAAACACTAGCAATTAAGACGCGCTTCCACGCTCCACAAAACCTCCTGATGAGAGACCTTGCTGTTTGACGTAGTTTGTCGTCTTACCCAGGACGCTCTTATACTCGGTATATATTTAATTTATATTAAGTATATATACTATATATCGTATATATAATTATTAGAGTGTATATATATATATAAATATATATATATATAATTATTTATTTAAAAATTATAACATAAATATGTTATAAAATCACTACAAAAATTGCCATTTTGTTTCAACACCTCTGGTGTCTTATCAAGTGATGATGTTGAATGTAGAATAAAGGGTTTTAAAAAGTTTCACATCAATTAAAATCCCCTTCAACAGGGGAAGCGCTTGAAAAAACTTGACAACGAAGTAAGGTTATAATAGCTATTAAATGCTTTAAAGTTGGGGTTATACTAAAATAGAATTTATTCTAATTAAGTATTAAATTATATGATAAAATTTGAAATTAAAATAAAAAATAAAAAATACCCATTTTAAAATCTAAATTTAATCTCTATTAAGTTTAAAATTATAAAATTACTGAGGAAAAAAGAAAAATACATATGTTATTCTATTTATTTTGTTTTTATTGAGTTTCTGATAGTGTAGGATTATATAGAGATGATGGCTTATTAGTTGTTAAAAACTCCACTAAAATTAGGGTAGACGGTATTAGGAAAATGATCCATAGGGAATTTAAGGATTTAGGTCTTAGGACTATAGTTATAAAACATCAAAACATAATATTGATTAGAAATAATTAAAAAAATACTTTTTAAAATAGTCATTATTTTTCTACTTGTGAAATGTAAAATTTCGAGAGAAAGTGTTTTCTATGATTAGTTACGGCTAATAATAAAAGCTTTAAAGGCTAAGTATTGTAAAATATACCTCTGCAAATGCAATGAATGCAAGTAATTCAATGTAAATATAAGGAATAACATATAGTGAGTTTAATATTTACAGGTCCCCAAATAGGGCACATGGCAGGTAATGGGTTAAAATAATACAAATATTGTCTGTAGCATGGATGACATTAAATTTTAAATATTTTCTGTGGTCTTGTATTAACATAGAAGCACTGGTTTATTAAAAAATCATTGACTTAAAACAACTGAAAATCATCAGCTATAAATACGAATTTAATTTTCGATTCTACCAATGATAAGCATTTAATATTTTTCAGGCCGCTTGATTAGTTTCATTTTAAAAAGAAGACAGTTACAAGTCCATATCCGTGGGTATCTTATTACAGAGATTTAAAAAAATATGTTTGAACAAAGTTTAACCAAAGAAATATGTAAAAGAAACGTAAAATTTAGCTGTTATACTTAACACCATCGACACACCCGAGTTCACAGCAACTGGTAATCCAAAGCGGTCACTGACCAGACTCGGCATTGATTAACTTCGGTAATCGTACTAGAATCAGTGTTTCAACGTGAAATGACCGTAAGCCTAGCCTAATCAAGCACAAGGCCATTTTATTGGAGCATGTCTGGGGATAGAACTGACTTGTAATTGTTCTGATGAGATTACATCGATGCTTCACGAATTTACGCGTACTACGAGATTGGCCCTTAGGTGTCATACTTTCACTGCTGAAATTGCTTGTTGTAACCGTAATTTATATGATAAATCTTTCCTCTCCCGCTCTTCTCACTTCTGGAAATCGCTTCCGGTTTCTTGCTTTCCTGTCAACTGCGATCTTCAAAAATTTAAATGCAACATCAATCGTCATCTCTTTCTGAATCCTGCGATCATATTGTCCTTTCTCCTCCCTAACTTTTTCATATTTGCTTTCATTCTCAGTAGTGTCTTGCGTGTTTGATCCAAATTGTGAAAGACTGGACTGGTGAAAATAAGGAATGATTTCTGGTAATGAATAATCGATTCACAAACAAGAAGTGTATATGGATTTCTTACAAAATATCATTTTCTGCACGAAGAGCAACAAGGATATGTGGTATAACGGCTAGAGGCTCATAACGTGAAATAGGGGATCCGGGCTCGAATTTCGGTCGAGATCGTTACCTTCACTTTCGCACAAATACGCCTAGTAAAAGTATAAACCCATGTTTTTTTTTTTGAGATAAACAAATTATAGTTAATATCAAAGGCGCTAATGAATATATATTTAATACTTTAACATATAAATAAGAAGTAGTACGTTATATCAGTCAGTCTTCCGATATGGCAATGAATGCTGGACAATCTCATTATAGATCAAGAGGAGACTTGAAGCTATAGAAATGTGGTTCTACAGAAGCATGCTGAGAATATCATGGACCGAACATGTGAGCAACGATGAAGTTTTAGAGAGAAAATTGAAACGAAGATGCTTAACATCAGAAAGAGACAGTTGAAATTTCTAGGGCATATAATGAGGAAAGAGAGCTTGGAAAATCTGACACTCACAGGACGGATTGAAGGCAAGAGGGACAGAAGAAAGCAACGCATAACCTACCTAGTGAGCTTGAGGAAATGGATGGCAGAACGGGGTTTGGAGGAGAAGAAAAAAGACAAAATCTATCAAGAGTTACAGAGGATAGGAAATTCTGGAGAGCCATGATCGCTAACGTCCTGAAAGAACACGGCACTGAGAAGAAGGGGGATGTTTCGCGAGAAAAACCTTGGAAATAGAGTTGCCCTGGTTGTAACAAAACCATTGACAATCAATCGTTGTTAACTCCTCTCCAAATCACACGACTTTCACAGTTACACTGTCGGACACAAGGAAAAGAATACTGAACTGTTACGTAATATCAGTCCTCTTATATGGCATTTAATGTTGGACAGTCTTCTTACAGATGAAGAAGTGACTTGAAGCAGCATGAATGTGGCACTACAGAAGAATATTGAGAATATCATGGAAACAAAAAGGACACTTATACGTAACATCAGAAAGAGACAGCTGAAATTTTTAAGGCACATAATGAGGAAAGAGGGCTTAGAAAATTTGACACTGACAGGACGTAATAAAGCCGAGAAAAAACAAAGGAAAGCAGCGAGTAATCTACCTAACGGATAAGTTTAAATGGCTGGGCGAAAAGACAAACTTTACTAAGAGCGACAAAGGAAAAGAAATTGTGGAGAGCCATGATCATCAACCTCCTGAAGAAACTCGGCGCATAGAAGTACCACCACTAATCCCTGCAACACAGCGATAACAAGTTCCGTGAAAGTGACTAGTTCACAGAGTCTGTGATGTTTCCGGGCTTCGTGAGTAACGAGGTCCATGTCATTCTGACCAACCGGTTCGCACGGGGGCCTCTGAACCATCACCGCTATCGGTGGTCAAGGGCACGTGTGTTTTTGCATACTTACGTTTCACATTCACGTTAACCACAATATTTGCCGTCCTAACTTTCCTGATATGAATCAGCTGGTCTACGACGTCTGGGAAATCGACGAGGAGAAGGCCACTCAGGGGCCCGACAATGCTGCATTTCAGACAGTTCTTGAGCAATAAGATCCCTTTATTTTAATAAGTGAGCATTGAGGTCAGCACCCAGCGGCTGCAGTCCGTTTCATGCTTGAACGCAATTATCAGACGGATGGCATGGTGACTGCGTTTAAACATGAAACATGGCATCACCGCTGGGTCCTCATTGTCCACACACTATATCATTGATATCGAACAATTTAACTCATAAATATAGCATTTAAAATTGTTTGTGTAAGAACTCAGTGACTGTTATTTCCTACAACAATGACGTAGAAAACATTCACTATGCATTCATTAACAAACACTTCCCCCCATCAAACAGTCTCTACAAGATATTAAACAAAACATTAAAAATTAGCTACAGTTGCACCGAGAATATGACACAAATAATAAAAAAAGCACAACAGGAAAACAACCAACAAACCACCCGAACATGTTAAACCCACGTAGAAGAAAGAACGAATGTGCCTTAAATTGTAATTGCGTGCAGAACAATATAATATACTAAACCACTGTAAAATCAGCAGATAGCGAAGAACAAATATACATCGTACTAACTGAGGGACCTTGGAAACAAAGAAACTACGCACATAAAACACCCGAACAGCACAGTGCTTTCTAAATATAACTAGGTGATTAAAAACAATAACCAAATCGCATCAAAAATATCATGGAAAATAAAGAAAACAGTGTCAGCCTACAACAATAAATTCAAAAACTGTAAACTCTGTCTTGAGGAGA
Organism: Acanthosepion esculentum; assembly: GCA_964036315.1. NCBI lineage: Eukaryota > Metazoa > Mollusca > Cephalopoda > Sepiida > Sepiidae > Acanthosepion > Acanthosepion esculentum. Next base: position 20,551,483 of record OZ038488.1, read on the forward strand.
AAATAGCTATAATTACCTTTCCAGACGGACATAAATTGCTAAATACATGATCAGAAGTCATCTTTAAATGCAGACATGAAATTAAATTTTTACTACCCTACTTAAAAATCGAAAAATTAAAAACGAACAAGAATAAACAAAAAATACATAAAATAAAATAAAATAAATAAGCAAAAATAAATAAAATAAATTAATCCAAACCAATAGATATGTAAATAAATTAAGTAAATAAAATAAATTAACAAACCACGGGCGAATGCATAAACATAAGTAAACGTAATAACAACATGCACCAATAAAATAATCAATAATAAATAACAAAGTTACCAAACAAGTTTATAAATAGCTTCAAAACTATAATCCAAAATTATTTCCACCCAACTGCCCTTAGAATAATTTGAAAGATAACCGTTACCGCCCGCCAAAATGGCCGTTAGAACAATACAATAGACTACCTAAAATGCATCACTGATTTGTATATATAAATAGTCGAGCAAAAACGCAACACATATGACCTGACGATGAAGCAGACTCTCTGGGTGCTAACTTTAAATTCCACTTTTATATTTACATACGCTCTATCCCTGATATTGAGCACTTTAACCCTTAATATAGCATACATTGAAACTGCAATATATCGCGCACACGCGCGCGCACACACAGACACACACACACACACACACACACACACACACATATATATATACATATATATATATGAACTTGAAGAGACAAAGTAGAAAATTTATTAACGACGTATTTCGTAGACAGCATCTACTCTTTTCCTCAGGTTAGAGAGAATGCACAGTTAGTATTCTAAATTGAGGAAGCCAAAGAAAGCAGACGCTCTCGACGAAACACGTCGTTAATAAATTTTCTATTTGGTTTCATCATCTTCACATTCGTTTAGGATGCCATTATACATCCTACAGGTACATACACACAGACTTATATATATATATATATATATATATATATATATAGAGAGAGAGAGAGAGAGAGAGAAAGAGAGGAGGGAGGAGGCAAGGAGAGAGAAGGGGAGGGAGAAGAGAAGGCATGGGAAGATATGGACTTTGTTGATAGAGAAGACAAAAGAAAAATACACCATAAAACAAATGCTGACACGTGAATAGCAGGCTTTCCCGTGCCGATACCGTTTCTCCTCACAGACAAAACACGGATAGGCGTCTCTCTCAGTAGTCACGCTACACTACTCCCGCACGTGCTGTGGGTGTGTGCGACCGACAGTCGATCGTCAAAACAAAACAATAACAACAACAAGAGAAATCACTTCATACGTGTTAGTCAGTGATATTTTTATTTGGTTACCTTCCTATTTAGAAGACCAAATATACCCACACTAAAAAAAATGTACCTATTTTATATACGAGGGTTGCTGCAAAAATAAATGTCCCCTATTTATTATCTTATGGTTATTTTTAAATATATGATAAAGTGTTATATTTATGGGTTAAAGTGCTTCTGGCTTACGAAGCCATGTTCATGAACGTTCATGTTATGCAAATAGAGATAAAGATTACTCACGATTAATCCAGTTTATGTATATGGTAAAATAACGCCTGACACAAAAGTGTATTTATAAATGCAGACATGAAAACAAATCCCTATATCAATTCCTACAACCACATGACACTCCAGCGATTAAACAATAATCCATAACATGAAGCTAAGAAACATTCTTTAAAAGAACGAACTTTAGAACGAAAAAGAAATTTTAAATATAAATAAACAAAAATTAAATAATAAATATATAAAATAATCAAATAAATTCTCAAAGTCAGAACTTCTTTCTTTTATGCACCGTGTCCCTTCACGATGTAGGCGATCATGGCTCTCCCCATTATTCTGTCCCTGTTCTTCCACCCATTTACTCAAGCTCATCAAGTATGTTTCACGCTACTTTCTTTTGTCCCTCTTTCCCTCAAACTGTCCCGTAAATATCAGATTTTCCGAGTCCTCTTCTTCATTACGTGCCCCAGAAATTTCAACTGCTTCTTTCTCATGTTAATTATGTTTCCTTTTTGTTTATGTTTTCTCGGAAACTTCGCCCTTGCTCACATGTTCGGCCTGTGGTATCCTCAGCATACTTCTGTAGAACCACATTTCTGTTGCTTCAAGTTTCTTCTTCATCTTTGAGGAGATTGTCCAGCATTCGCTGCCATGTTGGAGGACAGATATCACATAATAGCTCAGTACGCTTTTCTTTGTTTCTAACGATGCTTTTTCCGACACAGGGAAAATATTATTCTTAAAATAAACTGATAAATACTGAAAAAAAACTTTTGAGAAGGACTTTCGTTTGCTGGCCAGATACACTCAATATACAAATATACATATATATTTCAAAAGAAAAGCAATACCTTCAAAAAGATTTTTTTTAAATGAAAAATCTTTTTTCAGGCTTTTATTTTAGTTTTTATTTCTAGCTAACTGATTAAATTTAATATTTCTAATAAGAAAAAAACTTTGCCGTATTTTAAAACGAATTGGTTGGAATGAGTTTTTTTAAGCGGTATAAATGGCTGACTTATGTATATTTACAATTTTCTCAGCACAACGTAATTCTCTTTATTAAAAAAAAATTCTAAAATGTTATTTGAGAAAGATTAGCAGATTTAAAGTGTAATTAACCTACGTTGAGACATATTATTTACTTTTAGTTAAAAATATCGCAGAAAAGCATTTTTACGCGGAGGTGGGTGTTTTATGTGATGTTGACAATTATCTCGATAAAATTATGCTTGGTATTTTTAATACGGGAGACATATCTGTAAAAAAAAATACTCGACGAATATAGCGTTAGCGCGTTTTTACATAATTTCTAATTAACCAGTTCATCTTAAAAATGTAGGAAAATATTTATAAATAATCCAAGCTGTTATTGAATGTTAGGTACTTTGCCTTTATTGTTACTATAGTTACCGATCTTGTTTTCGCATAATGTTCTGTATAGACGTCTGTATTTACAAAAATCGACACGATTATACACACACAAAAAAAATTCAAAATTCTTTTTAAATACTGGTGGTCACTGAATTGTCGTAAGGTTTTCCACTCATGATTAGTAAATATAGTTTTTATTTAATAACAATATCATCTAACCGGCACAAATTAATAGAGAATATTGAAAGATTTAAAACTTTATAAACTGTTCTATTAAAACTTAAAAAAAAAATTAAAACATTTATTTCCTAAAGGCAATAGTTTTAATAATATATCTTATTCATAAAAAGAATTAAAAGCTTCTCTAATTAAATTATGTTTTCGTTTTATTGCATTTTTTTGTATGGTTCAAAGCAGATTTTTGGTAACTTAAGTTACAAAAAATATTATATAAGTTCTCCAAACACTTCTGCTTATAACTAATATAAACATTAGACCGTACAAAAATTAATTTCTAGAAATTTCATAAAATGAAATAAATGACACAGATTTACAGGTAACAGATTTTGTAAACATTTACCAGGATTTTCTAAAATAGAAACATTTTTAAAATAATTTCGTTCATGTGTGAATAAGTCCTGAAATTTTCATTAAAATTATTTGATTTTTGCAAGAATTTCCAAATCAATGTGTTTTTCACCGAAAATACTAAAATATCTTTTACTACATTATGGTCACCCGCTGACGCAAGAAAAATCTTTTTTCGCTGATCTTTGGCGGTACGAAAATATGTGTTTATGTGTGAGTGTGAATTAGGGTTGTTATTCATATTTTTTCAATTTTTGCAATGTGAAACAGACTCCTCGTTAAACCTATATTAGTTTAAATTAACCCACCGCTCCTTAAGAAAACCGTTTTCAAAGTTTTGAGTTTACTCAGTGATCCTGAAATTTAGGCATATATAAAAGTAATTATATGTTATTATGTGCTTCCATAGATGAGTTTATGTTTGTGTAGTCCAAAAAGCTGTGCGAAAATTGTGTGTCACCAAGAAAGAAAGGTCCCTCATACAGGAGTGTAACCGGTTATGCAACGAAGCAGAAGAACAAATTGACTTCATGCTGAAAGTTGAGACGCAGTATCGTTAACTTCTGCTATCTATCGCCGGGTAAACTGTCTCCAAATATAAATGAAGCATAATTTAAGTGATTACGTTTCGGTCGTTGTACGCCCAGGCCTTCTTCAGGATCTGTCGAGATCTCTGAAATGAGATATGATTATTTGAATTATTTACATTATTCGGACTGTTATCCTCATCTTCATTGCCTGAAGAAGCACAACTTATGGTCGAAACACGAAAGATATGTACAGCGATTTTTAACATGTTTTTGCTTTAATTTCGTTATATATATATATATATATATATATATATATATATATATATATATATATATATATATATATATATATATATGTTATATATATATATATATATATATATATATATATATATATATATTGGCAGCATGTTTTATTGAGACAAGTTTTGTCTACTAATTTTCAATTGAATCATTTCATATTCACGGACAAGCTTTTTTATTAAAGGAAGAGAGAAAATCGCTGTGTTGATACAATTTTTTAAGCACCCCAGGCAAGGCGAGAGTGCCATAAAAACACAAGGGGCTACAGAGAGTGTAAGTAAGGGAAAAGACTAAGTACAGGGGGCGAGGAAGAAGAACGGGGATAAAGGCAACAGAAGATGTTGATTGACATTGCATTTAAATTTTAGAAGATTATAGTTATCAGGGAAGCAAGTAAGAGGAAGGGAGTTCTACTGTCGGGAAGTGCGAAAGAAAAAGCCGTTGGAGTAGAAGAGGCGGTTACATTTAACTGTTTCGACAGTAAAAGTGTGGGAACAAGATGTCAAGATAGTAGGACGCTTAAATTCTTGCAGTCATGGCACAAGTGAAAATAGATCGTCAACGCAGATGCCATGAAAATATTTATAGAAAAGACACAGGGAAGCCATATTATGGCGGTGAGAAAGTGACTGTAGTCGAGACCCCAAGTCAGGAACAATCATACTGCATGTCCGTCTTTGGATTTTGTCGAGAATCTCGAGATGAACAGCGGGGCACCAGACCAAGAGACCAAGAAAACGCAATGAGGCGTTCTCGTAGAGTTGAGCATCAACCACGCTGATAGAAGGCAGGGAAGTTTCTCTATGGTGAGTAAATGAGATCAGTTTCGCTTTGGATGCATTGAAATTCACAAGCCATTTCCTGCTTCAGTCAACCGTGGATTGGATGCCGTTTTCGAGACCAACGGCCAAGTTAACTTCGTCAGCAATGCCATATTTACTATTGAGACAGGAGTAAATGGTAGTGTCATCTGCATAGATGCCTACTTGAGAACTGATGATATCAGGAAGATCATTGATAAAGATCAGAAACAGTGTAGGAACAAGGATAGAACCTTGAGGAACACCAGCGTCCATATGGAAGGAATTGGAAGAGAACCAGTTCAGGACAACATTCGTTTTGCAGTTGGACAAGAATGATTGGATTAAACCAAATAATCGTCCTGTAATACCGTATACCTGAAGCTTACATAGAAGGCCAGCATGCCAAACCCTGTCAAATGCCTTCTATATATCTAAAGAAACAGCTCGAGCTTCACCGTTATTATCAAGTGCTTGGTATACAAATTCAGTTATACCCGCAAACACATCAGCGGTGGGCCGGGCAAAGCGGAAATCATATTGTTTGTCAGAGAGCAGATTGTGGGAAATGAGATGCTTAACTACTCCGGCATTACTTAAAGCCTCGAAGACTTTGCCGAAGAGTGATAGGAGAGTGATAGGATAGTAGTTAGATGGCGTTAGATAGGCCTCTAGAGTTCTTGAAGGCCGGGACGACATAGGAGGACTTCCGACAGGATGGAAAGCAATAATTGGCCAGGTAATGGTTATATATTTTGAAGAGAACTGGAGTTCATCACACGCCAATAATCTTTAGAACCAAACTAGCGAGATGCAATACTTTGTTTCATGCTATAAGCAAACTAACTTTGCTTCATTGAGGACACACTTGCTCTCATTACGAGCAGATACAAAGAGACGTCTGTTGCAATCAGACATGTCACTCCCGTACAGACAGAAGAAGTGATTCTATGCACAATAACAGCTTAGCAATAAGGTGAGTACCAAGGAGATTTTATTTTATTTGTATTTTGTTGGAATGAAAGCCGCAATGCCGGCTTTTACCCAGGAGGAGACCACAGACGCACATTTTTGTACGGGTTGATTAAAAACCACATTCCAAGGGACGTCGCGAAGGAAATCACGGGACGAGTCCCAGGCTGCGCGTTGATAACAGAAAGATATTCTGTTAGTAGGAGGTTCATGACTGGAGGAAGGAGATATTAACAGACACCACTGCGTGATTAGAGTTGCCAAGAGGGCAGAGCTGTCTACCACGACAAGAATCAGGGATGAAGGTAAAAGAGAAATCGAAAAAGGAAGCTGTCCTGGTTACTAGGGAAACGCGAAGGAAAGTCAACCACTTGCGCGAGTGATTAAGGGTTTGGATGCCAATGAGGTCAGTGTTTAAGCACATATTTTATTACGAGTAATTTGACATAACACAATGTCGTCATCAAAGCATATTTCGAGACAAATATTGTAGTGTTCATCATTTTCAAAGACAAAATTGCTATATTGACTGAAAGTTATTTTTTTTCCTTCTAAAGTGAAGAACACTGAGTGAGTTCTGTGATTAGCTTGAGTAACGCTTCAGAGAGGTTATTAAGTATGGTGTATTGAGAGTTTTTAAGAAATAAGTATTAAAGTATTAGTAAAAGTCTCCATATTTTAAACTATCCACCGTACATATTTTAAAGCATATGTGCAGTATTCATAATTCATTTTAGTAAGGTTTGGTTTTAGTTTTTTTTTAAATATAGATAACTTCGATAATGTTTAGTTTATGTTTATTATTTTCATAAAAATGTATAGATGTATTTTCAACAAGAATATTTTCTGAATTACAAATGTCTGACAGGTATGCTGTTGTTAAATGCAAAATAACTATTAAGTCTATTATGACCTGATTAGTGAAAACTACAATAATTTTTTTACCAACTTGCTTCTCCTGTACCGTCTAATATTTTCTCTATCATTCTCTCTGACTCACCCAGACCTCAACGCAAATAGAGCATAGCTTCCAATATGAACAAAATCATACATGTTTCTGATTGTGCAAATGCATGTAATTGAAAAATGTATCCGTTCTCAGGACGTAAATTCATTTTTCTTGACATCACCTTAATCAACGGCTGATTTACATTTACGGTGTGGTGGTCCTCTGTCGTAGGGCAATGGCTAGCATAACTGTTTATTTTAGAAATAAAAGAATGAACAATTCCGGCAAAACTAATTAATCAAGATATATTACACTACCTGACAACCTTATTGCAACTACAATTGAAAAGAATTTACGTTGGTAACGCAAAATTTATCCGCACTGTCGCCATAAACTATCTTTAGGTTTGCCACACTGCCTTTTGCGCGTGTGTAACATAGTTGGTACTATTGTTGTCACCAGATCGATGTATGAGCTTGATCGCGCTAGTTTTCTTGTTGCTGTTACAGTGTAAACATGGCCGCTCCGCTAGCAGTGTGCACCAAGGAGAAACAAAGAACAGTGATCCGAATTTTGTAGTCGGAATTTCTCTCAAGGGCTGAAATTTGTCAGAGGCCTTTTAAAACAATACGGCGACAGTGAACTACAGTGTAAAAGTATCTATGAGTAGATCGAGAAGTTTAAAATTCGACGGCGGCGCATGACGCACGAAGAAGGCGCATGACGCACGAAGAAGGCGCATGAACGCCCGTCAACCTCCAACACTAAAGAGATGAATCAGCAAGGTCAAGCGATAATAATAGCGAACCGTCGAGTAATATTCGATGAGGTAGCACGTTGTCTGCAGATTCGGATCACTGCTCTTTGTTCCAACTTTTTTACACTTTAAGAGCAGCAAGAAAACTGGCACGATGAAGCCCAACATTCGATAACGGGATCACAATAGTACCACCTATAAGCTCACCGTTAGTAGAGGACAGTATGACAAAACTAAAACAAGTGCGGAGAGTTTTTGAGTTCACTTAAAGTGTAACAACAAAATTGTCCAAATTGTGTAACAGAAAAATTATACAATTGTTGGATTAAGCCTTGAACTGTTTTATCTTAGAAATCATTAAATATATCTTAGTGGAATTCTTCGTGGTATTTATAACACTACTGGACGTTGAGCAAAAACGATGTATAATTACTCTCCAGGCTTCGCAGAAGAATCGTGATGAAATCGACCATAAAAGAAAATGACATGTTCATCATTAATTATTTATAGCTAAGGAACGAAAGCTAACGAAGGGTTGAAATAAATTTCAAATATATATATATAGATAATTTTCCAATTTAATCAAGATGATTTTCGTCCTCTCTAACCTTCTAACTTTCTGTCCTGGAGTAACAAGGTGCCTTACAGTTTTCACGTACTATTTTATTTTCAAGTCTTTTTTCACTAATCTTTGGACTGTCAGAAGGAAAATGTGACTTTTACCATATCTTTTAAAAAGTTGTCTTCCTTAATATTTTTCTAATTTTTTTTTTTTTGCATTTCAAATATGGAGTGATTCAAAATGGCACCCGACTTCTACAAATGTGTTTTTTTGACATTTGTATTACAGTGTACAAGGAGGTAGATATCCATGGACGACATGTTTATCTAAGCATTTATTCGGAGGTAAAATTATTAAGGAATAGTAACCAAGCTTTTCTATATAGAAAGTTCAAAGGCTATTCCTTGCGATCAATGCAACATTGCAAACGAACAAGAACAAAGTGGCACCAGTGGCGATTTTATGGGGGGGGGCAGAAGCAGTTACCCCTAATTTTGGCTGGCCCCTCGGTCGCCCCCCTCCACTTTTCTAAGTTTTGTAGAGGAAAAATCTCAGAGCAGAAAAATTACACTGTTCTGCTATTATTGACATTAGTATTAACCCTTTGATTTTGTTTCGAAGTTAACCTGTCTTGTGGTCCAACAGCTTGAGAGTGCAAGAATAGATTAGAACTCTACTACTATGAATGAAACGTTATTCCGTTTAATTTAGTGAAGTAACATACTTATACTAAAACCCATTCCTAAGTTGTGTGTACGATAGTGGTGTAGCATGAAAATAAAGACTATGCTTGAATTTGCCCCACTCCTCCGCAGAAAAATCTCGGTCCTAAAGTGCCTCCCCCCAACTTTCAGAGTTCTGGAATCGTCACTGAGTGGCACACGAGCACACCGAGTTCTAACTCAATTTCCTCAATTTTTGTTGTGACTTGAGACTTCAATTGTTGATTTTCTTTTCAGCGATAAATAATGTCTTTCATGAGATTCCAAAGAAGTAAAAATCTGTTGTAGGTGTGAAGTCTCTTGGAGTGTGACGGCGACTCAATAAAACCGCGGTGTCCTACCCACTTTCTGGCAAAGTCTTCATTCGTCAACCATTGATTAAACGAAGACAAAAAGAATTATGTAAGGAGATAATCGGCAAAACAAATATTAACAACATGAGTTCCTAGGGTGCTACATTTAACTCAACCTACAGACAGCACTCACACACACACACACTATATATATATATATATATATATATATATATATATATATATATATGTATGTGTATGTGTGTGTGTGAGTGTGTGTGTGAAAAATATAATTTTATGTTAGTCTATATTTATGAGTTAAAGTGCTCGATACCAGGGTTAGAGCGCATAAAAGTGAACACTGGGGTAAACACCCAGCGGATTTTCAGAAAAAAATTTCAGCCAACTTGACACCATTTGTCGTATGAATCACTGAAAAACCCTTTAAGTTAATCATCTGAAAAAGTACAGGATAAGATCGTTTTGTGTCAGCCCCACTGTCTTCTCAACTGAGCTGTGGTGAGAGGAAAAAGATCATTCAGGCCTTCAGTAATGGTTCGAACATTTATATTCTGGCTTCATCTTCAAAGGCCATCCAAGAACCATCAAGAGAATAAGTTTTAAACAGAGGGAATAGTATAGAGAAAAACTTGATCAGGACGTCACAACAGGAAGAGAGATCATCATTTTAACGTAGAGCTGAAGAGATCAACTAGAAAAGATCCAACCTAATCCATAAAACGTTTGGCACGTGAGAGAGGAGTTTCACCTATGACAGTTCAAAGAGCAGTGAAAAGATTTGAAAATGAAATTCTACGTGAAACCTGTGAGGCATCTGTTTACACCAGGACAGAAAGTTAGAAGGTTAGAGAGGGCGAGGATCATCTTGAATAAATAAATAAATTAGTCTGATTTGCTACCTCTTGGTCACCGAGGCCCGTTGGAGCAGTTGGTATGGTGTTTGCTTGATAACTCATCTGTCAGGGTTTCAATTCTCGGTAGTGGATGCGCACTGTTGATGAGTCTCAAATATAGGACGAAACGGCTGTCCAGTGCTTTCTGCATTCTGTTGAGGTTTCTTTCAGACTGAATGAATTACTTTTTTTTATTTATTTATTTTTTTTTTTATATATATATATATATATATATATATATATATATATATATATATATATATATATATATATATATATATATATATATATATATATATATATATATATCGAAAGAAAAACTTAATGCATCATCGAAAATTTGATTATAATTTATTTCGACAGGTAAGATTTTAATGCTTACCTCATCAGACCGAAATTACAAATGGTTTAAAATTACAAAATGGTTTAAAGTTTGCCAGGCAATTAAAAAAAAAAAAGAATACAGGAAATCTAGACGCTTGTCTATTTTTGGGGTTTTTATATTATTGGAGAGATGGAGTTCTTAACCGATGTTCATGTGTGGTGATTGGAAGAATACGAGTAACGGCTAGGGAAGTACATTAGAATAAAATCCACATCATGATAAAGTTATATAAGTATATAGATATAGATACACATAAACACACACACATATATATATATATATATATATATATATATATATATATATATATATATATATATATAAATGCAAACACTGTCCACTTACGGATTTGATATTATCATCTATCTATTCATTCGTCTGTCATATTACCTATCGATTCTCATGTCCCTCCAGACTCTTCACACAACTCTGGAAATCACTTTCCCAGAAATATATATGAGGTCACCTTGAGGAAGTTGAAATTGGTTTTAAAAAACGAGAACGCCGACATTAAAAACATTTGCGTAACTACACACAGATCAATCCTTGAAAACAAATGGAGCAACATTCGAAAGTACTCAAGAAAAATACAATGAAATAAAAGTGAATAAGAATTCTGGCAAATTTACCGATAAAACAAAACAGCTTATTCGGAGATTTGAAAGATTCAGTAAAAAAAATCTGATAGAATTTATCTATAAACACACACACACACATATATATATATATATATATATATATATATATATATATATATATATATATATATATATATACAGGGTGCGATGAATAAATTGTTCACTAAATGACGCAAAAATGAAAATAACACTGACATCTCATTTTAACAGATATATTTACTAAAATTACACAAAAATATCTTGAAATACTAAAGCGTAAACTTATTCAATGAAATCGCCATTGGCTTCAACCACGGTTTCCAGATGACATTGGAATCTGCTGCAACTCTTTCAGACCGTCTCCTTGTTTAAGTTAGTCTATACTCGCATAATCCTTGCATTCATTTCATCTTTGGTGTTACAAAGAGTTTTGTTGGCCTCACGTTCAACTGAGGCCCACACATAATTGCCAAGGGGGGTTGAAGTCTGGGTAGTTATGCGCCAGATATAAGGGTGATGTGGTCGCAGAACTTGCCTGACAGCTATAACTGGATTCTCCTGCTTGTGTGGCACGGTGCAGTGTCAATATTTTATTCTATGAACTTTTTACTTCTAAAGCTCGATATCTGGAATTAACATTCAATCCCGAAATTAAGTGCATTGACAAAGAAATAGATTAGGATATAAAATAATTTTGCAGAGTAAAATAAATGCTTTTTCATCAGTAGACAGAGTTATTGATTTATTCCTCCATGTATACGTAAAATGATATATTTGCCACTGTGTATAGGATTAGCACTTATGCACAACGTCTTCTGCAGTAAGATTCTACAGCGCCAAATTTTCTCAGGAAGCCGAGTATAAATGTCTTTTAATATAACATTCCAAAATGTCCACAACTGCATCACTATAGCATTCTCGAATCTATTACGCCATACCTATGAACGTATATAATGGTACACCTCTTCACGGGTTTGCACGGTATTGTATCTCGTCGCCTTTGCGACAGACAGCATCTAGGTTGACGAGGTATCAAGTGATT
>OZ038488.1:20568820-20596320 GCA_964036315.1 Acanthosepion esculentum
TTCCTTGGAGTAGATGAAGCTATTAATTCAATGTAATTGTTCCATCTTAGGTCAGCGGACAGTGTGAAACTCGTGAAGTTGAGCATCAGAAATTCTAATGGGTGGCAGGGATGGTTCCCTGGGGTGAGTAATAGAGAGCAGTTTTATTTTAAAACGCATTAAAGTTAAGCAGCCAATTCCTGCCCCAGTCTACAACCGATTGGAGGTCCATTTCGAGACTAACGGCCAGGTTAGTTTTGTCAGCGATACCAGATTTGCTGTTGAGGCAGGAGTAAATAGTAGTGTCGTCAGCATAGATGCCTACTTGAGAACTGATGACATTGGGGAGATGGTTAATTAAGATAACGAACAGAGTAGGGCCTAGGATAGAGCCTTGGGGAACACGGTTTGACAGGAATGATCGTATAAGTCGAATAATCGACCTGAAATTCCGTATCCTTTAATCTTACGAATGGGACCGGCATGCCAGACCCTATCAAATGCTTTAGAGATATCTAGAGTTACGACACGAGCTTCTCCGTTATTGTGGATTGCTTGGTAAACAATTTCAGTTATGGTCGTGAGCACATCAGCTGTAGGACGGGCAAAGCGAAAATCATATTACTTATCAGAGAGCAGATCATGGAATAAAAGGTGATTAACCACTTCGACGTTTATTAAATCCTCAAAGACTTTGCCTAAGAGTGGTGGGAGAATGATAGGACGGTAGTTAGATGGGTCAGAAGGGTCACCAGAGTTCTTAAAGACAGGTACAATAGATGAGGACTTCCAACAGGCTGTGAAGCAAGATTAATTGAGGCAGTAGTTATATAATTTGGAGAGGGCAGGGGCCAGTTCAGGAGCACATTTCTTCAGGACAATGGCTGGTATCCCGTCGCCACCGCTAGCCTTATGTGAGTCGAATTTTGAGATGATAGCCAATACCAACGATGGGGTTATGTGCAACTCGCTCAATAGAGCCTCGGTTCTAGGGGGAAATCGGGAGTGGGTACACCGGATGAGACGAGCGTTGAGTTGGAAGAGAATTTCCGGGCAAAGCACACAGCCTTATCAGCCTTGGAGGCGAATTCGCGAGTGTAATACGTTGTTTTATTCTATCAGCAAATGGTGACTTTGCTTCATTGAGAGCACGCTTGCACTCGTTACGGGCTGAGACAAAGAGACGTCTGTTGTGATCTAACATGTCACTAAGTTACAGGCGGAAGAAGTGATTCCTATGGACAATGACAGCTGAGCAAGCAGCAGAGAACCAAGCGGAAGAGCGCGATTTAACCATATATTTCCTAGCGAGGATGAAAGGCTCGATTCCAGCTTTTGCCCAGGAGAGACTTCGGAAGAGCATTCTTGGACGGAGAGCTTAAAGACCACATCCCAGGGGACATCGCGTAGGAAATCCCGGAAGGAGTCCCAGTCTGCTCGTTGATAACAGAAATATGTTCTGTTGGTAGGAACTTCTTTGCTGGTGGTGGGGGAGTAGAATGAGATGTTTACAGACACTACAGCAGTTGCTAAGAGGACAGAGCTGCGAGGCGCGACAGGACTCGGGGATGGAGGTGAAACAGAGATCGAGAAGGGAAGCATTACCTTCCAGGTTGTTGGAGAAACGCGTGGGAAAGTCGACTATTTGAATGAGGGATTGAGAAATAGAAAAGTTAAGGGTCTGTATGCCAGCAGGATCAGTTATAGAGTTATTAAGCTACTTGGTATAGTGGGCGTTAAAGTCCCCGAACACGAATATATGAGCAAACGGATGGAGAGAGATAGCCTTGTCTATATTATGCTTTCGAGTACACCACCGTCTTGGTAGGATGGAAGCGATAGAGGATGAAGAGGTAGCTTACAGCATTGAGGAGAGATAGACGGAGACACAAGTATGACAGTTCTGGAGATTCGAAAGATAGCTCTCTAGCCAGTTGGAGATGGTCTTTGACGTAAACTCCAAGGCCGTGCATGTGGGTTTGAGAGTCTTTTCTAAGGAGAGGAAGGTAACCGGGGATCGAGAGGTAAGAGGAGAGGATAAACGAGTCAAGGTTGGTCTCGCAGTGAGCCAGCATATCGGGAGACTTCTCAATGAGGAACGATCCCACACTGCAGAAGTTGTTTCGAATGCCACGGACGTTAGAAAAGGAAATGTTGAAGGGTTTAGGTGATTTTTCAGAGCTGGTTTAGGTTTGCTTCTTGGATCGTTATTTGTCATGTTGGAGATTTAAGAAGTGAAAATGAGAAGGCCTGAAGTAGAAGTAGCAGACGGTCATCGCGGGGAGAAAGAAACATAATGTGGCCTCAGGATTGCCCACCGGAGGTGAATGCAGGGACACCCATCCATGCGCGACATGGCACTACAGGCACACCGGTATTGTACAACTGTTGATCAGAGTAGCCGCTCAAGACGCTACGCAAGAGTTAGGACTCCTAACTACCAGTCGGGAACAGCAACCGGGAAACTGTCAATCTGGTACTCTCAGAATGAGGAAGCATTGCCGCAGACTACCCACATCATAGGGGAACACCGGCAGTACTAGTACTGAGGCCAGAGGGGAGGAGAGGAAGAGTTCCGGGGAGCCCTTCTTAAACAAGGGGTGGGCCTCTACTCTTGATCAAGAGAAGGGTGGAGTATTGAACGGGCGGTAGGAAAGCCTACCTACTCCTATTACACACGCACAAACACACGCAACAAAAAAAGGCTGTTTACAAGTAGTCCAGGCTGGTAGTTGGCTTAGAAATCCGAAGCGGCCCTGTGATAGGTTTTCTTTTTAGTCCTGCTGCCTTTCTTAATGGGACCTGCTAACTGGTGATATCTTTCGCTGGAATACTTACCATGAACAAAATTTAACCGTTCTTTAAATTAAGTTTCAACTTAGTATACGTCACATTAACCCTTCCTAAAACACTATTCAGTTGACCAGCATTGCTCAATCATACAACTCAACGCTCGTATCATCCGGCGTACCCACTCCTGATTTCCCCACTATTGAGCGAGTTGCACATAACTCTATCGTTGGTATTGGACATCATCTCAAAATTCGACTCACATTTCGATAGGAAATATAAGGTTAAATCGCGCTCTTCCCCTTGGTTCTCTGCTGCTTTCTCAGCTGTCATTGTCCATAGGAATCACTTCTTCCGCCTGTAACTTAGTGACATGTTAGATCACAACAGACGTCTCTTTGTCTCAGCCCGTAACGAGTGCAAGCGTGCTCTCAATGAAGCAAAGTCACCATTTGCTGATAGAATGAAACAACGTATTACACTCGCGAATTCGCCTCCAAGGCTGATAAGGCTGTGTGCTTTGCCCGGAAATTCTCTTCCAACTCAACGCTCGTTTCATCCGGTGTACCCACTCCCGATTTCCCCCTAGAACCGAGGCTCTATTGAGCGAGTTGAACATAACCCCATCGTTGGTATTGGCCATCATCTCAAAATTGGCGGTGGCGACGGGATACCAGCCACTGTCCTGAAGAAATGTGCCCCTGAACTGGCTCCTGCCCTCTCCAAATTATATAACTACTGCCTCAAATATTCAAGTGAACTGCGTTGCTATATGGAAGAAAGTAAATCAAGGCATATATACGCCTCTTAGCCAGCGATCATATCGTTCATATTGAAGGAGTCAACGGGAAAAAACATTCAAAGAGTTTCAATTAGAAAAGCTTTTAATTGCTTTTGAAATAAGTTATATTAAGGACACTATTGTCTGAAGAAATAATTTTTTTTCGATGAATAATGAATTTTTACAATAATTATTTCATTTTTCTTTAAATTTTAATAATAATAATATAATAGTTCAAAAATCGTTTAAAATTCTTCATTGTTTCAAGATGGCGATTTGTTGATATCGTTAAGTGAAAAGTATATTTACGAATCACAATTTGAAAAGCCCATTACAGTCGTTTGTACCCAAATATATTTTTTTTAAATTTTGAAATAATATTTAGTCGAAAAAACGTTCCTAATTTCTAGCTATGGTAATGTATACATGACATATTCCTTAAAAAGATCACAGGATTTAAGTGTCGTCTTCCACACTGCAATTATTTCACTTTTAATTCATTTCTGTTTCATCATTAACGTCTTTGGAAATCATCCCTTCAAAATATAAAAAAAGAGTTTTAATTTTCTTAATTGCTCTTTCACTAAATCTTTTTATTATATGTATTTATTTTACTTTGGGTTATACTTCAATTAATTAATTTTCTGTTTAAGGTAGTAAACTTAAGAACCTAGAGATGAAATGCAAATTTCATAAAGCTTCTTGAAACCTAAGCCAATAAAATATGAAATAATTGCTGAAAATACGTTAATTTGTAAAAATTGCTAGATTGTTAAAAACTTTTAAAAAATGCGTTCACTTAGATTTCGTAAATTTATATCATTTCTGCCCATCCATAAGAGTTGTCATCAGCTTGCGAGCTTCTCGATAAATCAATAAATATCAAAGAAAGAGGGGACCCATCGTTAAGAAATGCTTGCATATTGGGTTTTTTATGCTAAAAGTAAGTAATACTTATTTCAAATCAGATTAATTTAACTTTGAATTTTCTAATTTTACTCAAATAACGTGTCCCAAATCTATAATTTAATTTTTAAAGATTTTTAAAACCGATAAATTTGTTTGCTTACAAATTTCTTAAAATTAAGAAAATGGCCGCTTTAAAAAAATGTAAAAATCGAGCAATTATTTAACATTCCAATCTATATAATTTCTATCTGAATTACACCAGAATATTTTACTTACTGAAAATAATAAATGTAATCATTTAGCTTTCAATTACAACTAAAATGAAATCTTCAAGAACGCTTTTTTTATTTTTTAAATTTAATTTTAAAACTCGGGTATCGAAAATTCAGTCGAGGTGCCTACAATAAACTGTATATTACCATGACTGTTCTTTAGAAAAATTGTAGAGATTCCCTGTTACATTCTCCACGGTTTTTCTTTTTTAAATTTCTCCTAAACTATTTTTCCTAACAATGCTGAAGTGTCCAATCTACCCTACTTTATCTTTTCCGAGGGAAGAGAAAAGTTGGATTCAAACCTCTCCATATGTCTTGAAATGAATACAACTGTCTCGGCCAGAATTTGAACTTCGCCTGCCGAATTTATTTATTACACCATAAGTACATGACTCGAGTTCATGCTTTAATATTTTGCATATATGGGAGAAGATCATATATATATATATATATATATATATATATATATATAGGGTGACCTAAAAAACGGGAACTTTTTAAAAATCCAGTAAAACCAAGAGTGATGGAAGAAAAATATTTAATTCATAGTAATTGAAACCTTGAAAGATGCCATTTAAGAAACAATGATGGAATTTTCATTTTTTTAAAATTATGTCCTGTAGATGGCGTCCTCCTGTACGAATGCATTCTTGAAATCTGCTGTTGAGACCCCTATTTACTGATGCAACATCTCAGCTGGGATATTGTGAATTTCATTCTTGTTACTAAAATGGCGAAATGTATACTTGCTCAAGGTCACTGTCTCGCAGTGTTGCCACTTGCTCATGTCTGGCAATACGCACTTCAAAAATTCCCGTTTTTTGGGGTCACCCTATATTTAGCACAAAATCCCATACGCATGAATAAATTCTTATTTTATTATTTCATATTTCTATATAGTTTCTGACATTCTATAACCTCCATCAGTGAGAGATTCGGAGATATTGTATTAATTTTGTGTTTTCGAAAACTGTTGTCATTTATTTATTTTTTATTTTTTGGCAAAGTAGACAATAGACATTTTTGTAGAATGTCTGCGAGTATAGTTTTGTAGTAATACTCGTATACACTTTAGCTAACTTCATTGTAGTTGTGAACTGTACAACAAAAATTGTTTTGTCCAAGAAATGCCTTTAGTTCTTGGTATCATCATAAAATCTAAAGAGACCCATAATTTTACCGTTTCCAGTACTAACCCAAAAGATTACTTCATACTTGCCTTCCTGTCTTCTCTTTTGTCTTGGATGAATGTTTCCAATAATAATCCGGTCATCAGGTTCATCCAATGTAGCTCTACATTCATCTGTAAAACGTTTTTGTGAGAAATCACTTAACATTCACCTCTTCCCACTCTTTACACTTGCAAAACAAAAGCTTCAAGTCTTTTGTTGCAATCAATCAACTTTTCGTTCGTATTAACCTTTACATTCTACGCAAACCCCATTTTTAAGTCCATTTATTTATTGTTCTTAACTTCCAGTGTTTTCTGCTTTGTTATTTATATGGTTTATATTCTTCTCGCCAACCATGGAAAAACACACACGCACATATATCGAGTGTAACAGCAAAAATTTTATTCATACTTACTTAGGTATGTCAATTTAAAGACTAATTTTAAAATTTAATTCAAATTACATCACAAAAATATAATCAAGTATTAGTTTTTGGTTTGGTTTGTTTTACGGTATATCAACCTCAATGGGTTATTTAATGCCGACAAGATTTTTATTGCAGGTAATATTTTTTCAAAAAATCTATTGCTGGTAATATTTTTTCCTTCAAAAACGTATTGCTGGTAATAATGTATTGCTGGTAATAACTATTTAAAAATGTATTGCTGGTAATATTTTTTTCCTTTAAAAATGTATTGTTGGTAATATTTTTTTCTTCCAAAATGTAAAGCTGGTAACATTTTTTTTCTTCAAAAATGTATTCCAAGTAATATTTAATTTTCTTCAAAAAAGTATTGCTGGTAATAATGTATTGCTGGTATTAAAACCTATTTTTACTCTTTCATAGTGTGCTCACCCCTTTTTGGGGGGTTAACTATTTGCCCATAATTGGAACCCTAACAGATACTACCACCCCGGGTCAGGGTGGACCTGGGACCTGGCAACGCCAACAATTAAGAGGTGGTTCCACGCTCTTCAAAACCTCCTGATCAGAGTCCTCGCTATTGGTTGTAGTTTATTGTCTTACCCAGGACGCAGACGTAGTTTGTCGTCTTACTCAGGACGCGGATGTAGTTTATAGTCTTACCCAGGACGCGGATGTAGTTTGTCGTCTTACCCAGGAAGCGGATGTAGTTTATCGTCTTACCCAGGACGCCCAAGTACTAGTAGATTTTCCAATAAAAATATTTTTTGTTCCAAAAGTACCGAGCCGCCAAAGAATAGATTTTAAAAAACTTACATTCATCAGATCTGACGTTCACACTGGTTACGTTTAAGCGATACATTTTTATCTTGGTTTTATTTTCATTAATTACTTGACTAACCGTGACATTTTGGTTCACTGACGGTTCAGGTTATAAAACATTGAAGTTGTTTTCAACATTAAAAATATTATCTGGCTGAAGAAAGTTAAAACAAATATACTTAGTGTAAAAACAGCACGTATTTTAAATCTTATTCAATTAAATATTATTTTTAAAATCAGATTAACTTAAAAATATTTTTAATATGCCAAAAATATTCTAAAATCATATTTACTTGAAATTATTTTTTAAATGTGTCAAAAAATTTTTTTTAAATATTTAAAATATTCTTTGTTTTAAAAAGAGCTGAAATATAAATAATACTCTACAAACAACTGGACGAAACAGCAAAGCGGGATCTCTTTGTGCCTGTCTTTAAATTTAAATGTTTTAATTAAAAATAGTGTCTGTTGGAGTAAAGTTAAAGTAAAAATACTTACTGTATAAACAACTCGTATGTTTAAATCTTATTAACTTAAATATGATTAACTTAAATCATTATAAGCCAGACGCACGCATTGCACAAGCACGCAGACTTTTAGGATATTATATAGAGAGATAGATGATCTAACAAATGGTATATGATCTTATTCATTGATTAACATTGTTTGTAATCTTTTACAATTTTTACAGTTTTCAGTTATCGAATACGGCAAAAATTGCATATTTTGCCTGATTCATAATTAGAATTCTGTTTTGCATATTTATATATTATTCATTCAATATATGTAATACTAGACTATCAACTATATTTGGATTTATTCTTGAAATAGTATAACTTTGAAGTCAGCTTGTAAGCAAAAACCTGCCGAAATTAGGTACATTTTTTTCAGGTGATATTCAAACCTAAATGCTCAAAACTTAGTAAAAGCTATTAATCTATTTTTTGATATCAGTACTTACCACACCAAACTCCAGATTTCGCATCGAGTGCAATGTTGATTTTCTAAAAGAAATAACAAATCAACCTTCCAGTACAACTTGTATCGCATCATTTAAGACGTGTTTAAAACAAAAGAGAATAATGAAACCGATATAAAAACGACAGTAAATTTATTTACCTTCCAAATTTCAGGGGTTGATTGATTAATAAGTTTTCCAATTCGATAAAACAAGTTTAAGGAAAGACAGAATACTGAACTGTTATCTGTGATATTTATCATCCTATACGGCAATGAATGCTGGACAATCTCCTCAAAGATGATGAAGAGAATGGAAGCAACATAAATGCGGTTTTACAGTAGGATGCTGAGGATACCATGGACTGAATACGTGAGCAACGACGATGTTTGAGAGAAAATAGAAACAAAAAAAGAAACATACTTAACATCAGGGTGAGACAGCTGAACTTTCCAGGGTACATAATGAGGAAAGAGTACTTGGAAAATCTGATATTCACAAGACAGAATGAAGGCAAGAGGAACAGAGGGAAAAAAAACGTATGACATATTTAGTGAGCTTAAGTAAATGGATAGCGGAACAGGTTTTCGGAGAAATAACAAAAAGACAACATTTATTGAGAGTTACAAAGGATAGGTCATTGTGGAGAGCCATGATCGCCTACGTCCTATAGAATGGGTATCAAAATGAGGAAAATTGGCGTGGTGTGGTAAGCCTCTAACTGTTCTATCGCTACTTCCATGGAAAGTGCTCGGACGAACTACAGTCCTTGGTTCCGCCAGTTTTAACCTTCAAAGCTAAGACCCGCCATGCCACTCACATTGTAGCAAACCACCCACATCCCCGCACATTTCCATTATCGAAAAACTAAGTTTCACTTGACCAGCTTTTTCCTGCGAATAACTGCTCTGGGGAACCGACTCACAAGAGGATGTTTCCTCAATCACTACAATCTTAACCTGTTTAATCTAGTGCCAACCGTAACCTTCAATCATATCCGTGCAAACTAACTCGTAGCTTAACCCTCTACCTCGATTGACTCTTAAACAGAGTGAAACTCACTGTAAGAAAAAAAATGGTGCAAATGAAAATTAGAAATTTCAGTTATTATTCGTAAGCTGAGTGTGTCTGAGCGTGTGTGTTTCTTAACTTTATTTAGAAAAGAGATTTGCTTCAAGCTTAAAACGGTGGAGTAATGGATAGCGGTACGGATTGAGGAATCGGAGAGCCGCGTTCGAATTCTAGTCGAATCCATTACATTCACTTAAGTGCTAATGCACTTGGGAAATGTATGAATCCTATTCTTCTCCCCTCAGCTATGGGTAAATAGCAGGACAGACCGGGTTCTATAGCCTTGGATGTCAGCTGGTCTACCGCAGAAAGAAATGGCAACCTACTGCAGGAAAAAAACTGCCTCGTCAATTATGTATCGCAAGATACATGAACGCCTAAGCGTGTATCACGCATGGCACATAACTGACTGAATGTGAGCCTTGTCATGTATATAAGCTTGATGATAATAAAACAAGACAGCGTCGGCACGCGGTAGGAGACCTTACTTAATAATCAACTGTGGCATTGTCCAACACCACCACACTGTGAACTGACGCGGAGCATGTTTGAAGAGCACTTTATATACAATCCAATACATATTTATATCACCACTATTAGTGACGCCACGCAGTTGAAGACCTTACTTAGCAATAGGTCCTCGTATTTTAAGCGTAAACGTCTTCTCAGTTGTTGAAGGTTACAAGAACTAATAAGGTAATTAGGTCGGTGTTTTTTTCATCCGCTGAAGAAATAACGGAGCTAAGAAGAAAAAAGAAATAGCGCTCTTCTGTTAAGATGTTAAAGAAAAATGCCAAAATTTGGTATTTCTGTACTTTGTCTTTTATTTCTTTTTCTTTTTTTTCTTCTGAGACAGGTGTGAGCGGGCTTCTCTTTTCGCTATCAATCTCATATTTATAGTCGTAATACTGTTTACACAGTAATTGTTTTCAGATTACGTACAGCGCAACCACTGGAAATGGCAGCTATTGCTTAGCGGTAAGGCAGTAAAGCCACTAAGACACAAGTGTAAGAGAATAAGAAAAGAGAAACATTATTAAGGATCGAGAACAATAGAAGAATAATCAAGAAGAGAGAAGATAACGATTGGTATTGCATTTAAATTCTTGAAGATCAAGTAAGAAGCCAGAAGGGAGATGCATAGGCTTTAAGTGCGGGAGAAGAAACTGTTAGCATAGAACTTACGGTTATATTTAGTTGTAAATTGGTGAGACCTACTTGCCAATCTAGTAATTGTGCTTAAATTCAAAAAGTCTAGGTACCATAGCGAAGAACTCACATGAACAATTATCATGAAACTATTTACAGGGAAACCAAGACGCCAGGTCAGGACCAATAATGTTGTAGATTCTGTGAATCTTATCAAGAATATCCAAATAAGCACCAGACTACATGTAGCATCGAAACATGGACTTATAGTGGGTTGAATCTGAAGAGAGGGTTAGTTTGGCTGATTTTGGTTTTATAATTATTTACATTTTTTACATTATAATAATAATTTCTATCATTTGTATATCATTGCTTGAACTGGCTTCTAATGCTCTGGAGTGAGCGGCTTGGTGATAGTAGTCTTGGCTCCGGGGGCACCGTCCTATGGTTAGAGAGAATCTCAGTTGAGTTCCACCACGGAATTTGTGAGCGAGCGGCGCTATATTGAGTCTGATTTGCTACCTCTTCGTCACCGAGGCCCGTTGGAACAGTTGGTATGACGTTTGCTTGATAACCTAACTGTCAGGGTTTCAATTCTCGGTAGTGGATGCGCACTGCTGGTGAGTCCCAAATATAGGACGAAACGGCCGTCCAGTGCTTTCTGCATTCTGTTGAGGTTTCAGACTCAATGAATTTCTTAATTATTTTTTACATTGTTCGGACTGTTGTCTTCATCTTTACTGCTATATTCCGGGATTCTTCGGGTGTTTGGAATTTAGAATTGCTATCCACTGGGTCATGTGTCATCAAGGACACATGACCCAGTGGTTAAAAGTGTTGGTTGTATCCAGTGACTTGGCCCAAAGAGTTGTGATTTCTACAGCAGTGGTGACCAAAAACTTGGAGATTCGAGTTAAAGGGAATTAACTGAAACACCCATAAGTGGCACGGCACATGGAACTAGAACAATCTACCCCTGTGAACGAAATAAAGGGTTTATAATTACCTAGTGCCTAGATTTCTCTTTGGGGATTCACTATTTGCCCATAGCTGGGATCCTAACAGGTGCTCCCACCTCTGGGTAGGGGGGACCTGGGAACAATAGCAATTGTGGTCTCACGTTTCTTGAAATCTCCAAGATAACCAAAAAAAAAAAAGATTTATTAAGAGCTACAAAGGACAGAATATTGTGAAGAGGCATAATTGCCAGAGTTCTGAAGACACGTGCCACATAGAAGAGTTATTAATTAAGGTTACGGTAACACTAATCACCTAATTAAGGTTTCAGCGTCGGTTTCATGTATCATTGAATAGCACAGAAGACATAATTATCGAACACCCGCTGAAACCTTTTCTAAAAACATTGCTCTTGGGAAAAGCATGAATCCTCTTTTGTCTGCGATCTCTTCGATCGCCAGATATGTTGAAATATATCTCGTCGTAAACGTAAAGCGAAATTATTTGCTAAACGCGTATTACGCAAGGCACTTTCAAATAGCTATCTACCCTACGCAGGCAGAAGCAGTAATGTTATTAGCTAACCCTCAGTAATAACATGGTCCAAGCAATGGTGTGGTATTTAGCGAGGGAAAACTCAACATGGCATATGAAAGACGTTTGACTGACATAATGTCGTCACTATTTCCGGCTTTTACATAAAATCGAAACGTCAATGAATACTGAAAAGTTAAAAAATGGTAGTATACCCGACTGACATCCGAGAATCTCGAAGTCCGCTGGGCACCCGTACCACCCAGATAGTGGTAACACACACCACGTTTTCCGATTGCAAATGTCCTACCATGCAGGTCATCTCGCCGGCACATGAAGCTTATAACAAGTTGATATAAAGTTGAAAATAACCAAATGCAGTATGCGCGATGAAAATTTCCAGGTTTTATATTTACGCGCGGTCGGACCCTGCATTTTTTTCAGAATAGATGTAACAACATCAGTCAGCTGAGGGTTTGATAAATTGAAACCTGTTGCAAAAATAGGTTAGGAATATTTATTTTCGATCGATGGTTATCGGTATCGTGAAATGGGCTTCACGGGCGACCCAGACATAGAGAAGTCGCTGACTGAAGATGAACTGCTTTTTTAGATGACAGGACAAAATACTATTGTAGCTATAAAGCTGATCAGTACCCCGAAAAGACACACAGAAAGACGAAGCAGGCCACGGAGAACGACGGACAGGGAAGACACCCGTTAGATTGTTCACCTCCTCCCACTCGACTACATCTCATCTCAAATTCGCTCGCTTATAGCAGTAGGTTATAACCCAAGAATAAAATCTGGTTTACTGCTAGAAATTGATAAGGGTAATTTTTAATCCACAAGTTTGACTGGAAGAAACTGGATCTCTGTCATAGAAACTTGTGTCAGGTCTGAGCGGCAACGCAACATGTACAACGACGGACAGGGAAGCCACCCGTTAGACTGTCCACCTCACTTTCGCCTCATCTCGGGGAATCTTGCTCGACTATAGCAGTAGATTAAAATAAAGATAGATAGCTTACTACTACAGTTGGCTCATGCGTTTATTAATTCGTGGGTAACAATCTGGCCAAAAGTTAATTTTTAAGCCACAATCGTTTGGCTAGAAGCTGTACCCTGTCAACAAACCTTGTGTCAGAGCTGAACTGCAATGCAACAGGTACAACGGACCGTACGTAACTTTGGCCAATATTTTCTCGGCGCTGCCGTCCCTCAAAAGCCGAATCGAGTCGTTCGAGCTCTTGGTCTCAATAGATCGCAGTGTGGCTGCTCTACTAAGTATGATACCCCGAGCCTTAAGTCAAGTGGTCTACGAGTCTACGTCTCACGCTTCACGGGGTTTTCGAAAGCCATAAAAAAAATGTTATATAAACCCAGTTTTAAAAAGAAGAATTATATCGCAATTTTTTTTTTTTTTTTTTTTACTATTTTTCGGACATATTTCCAGGAATCCTCAGAGAGAGAGAGAGAGAGAGAGAGAGAGAGAGCGAGAGAGAGAAAAGAAATAAATAAAAAGTTAATGTCAGTGAAGTGCATCCAAGAACCATTCCCCACTCAGTTGGTATTTTTAAATATTTTCTTTCAATTTTACAGGTAAGAGATTCCGGCATTTCAGAAGAGGAAATTTTCTCGAAGAGAGTCAAGTACCAATTTACTTTCTAAAGAGATATAAAATTAAATAAATGTATCAGTTTTGGACTTGTTTCTTTCTTTTTGTTTGTTTGTTTCTTTGTTTGTTTTAGATTACTTATGAATACACCATTAAAAATTCTTTCTTTCATATTTCTTTCTTTCGTTCCAATTTTTCTTTTTTTTCTTTTCTTTCTTTTTAATCTTTCTTTTTTCTTTCCTTTATTTCGTTTTAATTCTTTCTTTCATATTTCTTTCATCTTTCTTTCTTTTTCGTTTCTTTCATTCCTTCTTTCTTTTTCTTTTGTCTTTCTTTTCATTCATTTTCTCTTTCTTTCTTTCTTTTTAATTCTTTCATTTCTTTTTCTTACTTTTCTTTGTTTCTTTCTTTCTTTTCATTCGTTCATTCTTCGTTTTCATTCTTTCTTTCATTTTTCTTCTTTTTTTTCTTTCTTTCCTTTCTTTCTTTCTTTCTTTCTTTCTTTATTTTACTGTTCGGGAAACTACTCCAATTTCCGAATAAATAGCAATTTACAGACAAATATGTGAAGAGATATCATAGCCTACGCCCTGACGGAATTTTTGATTGATTGATATTTTTTACGGTTTACCAACCCTTTGTGGGTTATTTCAAACCGAAACCTATTTTGGATTGTAAGATTAATTCCTTTATTTATTTATTTATTGTCATTGAATGTTGCATAAACAATCTTTTGGGAATAACTATGTTTTTTCCAGTTGCAAATCCTACTTTTTAACCGGGAGTTGGGAGGAATGAGTAGGATTCCCTAAGGAGACATGACATTAATATATATATATATATATATATATATATATATATATATATATATATATAATTTCCGCTGAAAAGACGAGAGTATATAACAAATTGCAATTAATTAATAAAATTCTTTTTGGTTGAAAATAGAAAAAAATCGATTCCGCACTGGTGTTAATATCTTTGTTTTATATATAGTAATAAAACCAATTCTCAACATTGCAAAAGGAAAAATACGAAGTACAGGGTGCGGCAAAAATATCCCCCACATATATCTCCAAGAAATATCTCCCCAAAAATGTGAAGCCATTAGCTAGATACAGGCACCATTGCCAATAAAGTCTTATCATTATGTGGGAGGTATTTCCGCGAGGTATACATGGGAGGTATTTCTCGGAGATATATGGGGGAGACATTACTGCCGCACCTCGTAGCTCATGTTTTACAATTATGTGGGAAGTATTTCTGGTAAGTATATGTGGGATGAAGTCCTGGGAGGTATATATGAAAGTATTTCTGCACACCCTATATTTATTATGTACACAAATTTAACAGTGTTTGTTATTTGGACTTTCAGCTAACCCATGTAATATTATTGCGTGAGATCTCCATTAACAAGATTTAACAAGATCTCCATTAACAAGGTTTAACAAGATCTGCATTAACAAGGTTTAACAAGATCTCCATTAACAAGGTTTAACAAGATCTCCATTAACAAGATTTAACAAGATCTCCATTAACAAGGTTTAACAAGATCTCCATTAACAAGATTTAACAAAATCTCCATTAACAAGGTTTAACAAGATCTCCATTAACAAGGTTTAACAAGATCTCCATTAACAAGATTTAACAAGATCTCCATTAACAAGATTTAACAAGATCTCCATTAACAAGGTTTAACAAGATCTCCATTAACAAGATTTAACAAGATCTCCATTAACAAGATTTAACAAGATCTCCATTAACAAGATTTAACAAGATCTCCATTAACAAGGTTTAACAAGATCTCCATTAACAAGGTTTAACAAGATCTCCATTAACAAGATTTAACAAGATCTCCATTAACAAGATTTAACAAGATCTCCATTAACAAGGTTTAACAAGATCTCCATTAACAAGATTTAACAAGATCTCCATTAACAAGATTTAACAAGATCTCCATTAACAAGGTTTAACAAGATCTCCATTAACAAGATTTAACAAGATCTCCATTAACAAGGTTTAACAAGATCTCCATTAACAAGATTTAACAAGATCTCCATTAACAAGATTTAACAAGATCTCCATTAACAAGATTTAACAAGATCTCCATTAACAAGGTTTAACAAGATCTCCATTAACAAGGTTTAACAAGATCTCCATTAACAAGATTTAACAAGATCTCCATTAACAAGGTTTAACAAGATCTCCATTAACAAGGTTTAACAAGATCTCCATTAACAAGGTTTAACAAGATCTCCATTAACAAGATTTAACAAGATCTCCATTAACAAGGTTTAACTGGCATGGAAAATTTAAAACTATGCTATTAGTACCATCATCATTTGTGCATGTTATGTATTCTACTTTGTATCCTGTAAAGCTGGATCCAGACTATAGTCCTTTTCCCTATAGGAGAATTGTCATTTAATTGATAGTACCTTTCTTAGTATATGGCATGTTCCTAGTAGAGCGTTTTTCTAAGCAACTTGTATACTGATGTTACCTAGGACACTGGTAAATTTGGTGGACCACTAATATGAATTTAGAAAAAAAAAGGTAAATACATTCATATAATAATATTCGGAAAACTTTTATTTTATTAATATGAAATGCACCCATTAAAGGTAGCAAAGTTATAGTGTAATTATTTAAATAAAACAAATAGAAAATTTGAAGTTTGCAGGTCATGTTATGTTATACTATGGCTGGATGATGTCACATTGTGTTTATTTCGAGATTACGTTGAAGATATATACCATCCATAATGCGTTTTTTTACTCGTCATTTCTTAATCTGAAGCTTCATAAAAATTGAAATAATATCCCAATTTTTTGCGGGCCATCGAAAATTTTGCACGGAGCACCGCCGGTTGAGGACCACTGTCCTGGATAATCTCCCGTCATCTTTGAACTCCTCATTGCTTCTAATGTTTGGGCATCTTTCCCAGTGTGCCAACTGGATGCCATTATTTCCCGCCTTTGCACAGATAAACCAGATGTCTGTTGTTTTTATTTATATTTTTGGAGCTTTCACTGTGGATCAATGAAACAGCGAGTCGCCTCATCGCCCCCCTCTCGGTCTACCCACTATTTCTTTTTTGTTCCCATTCTTTTCACCAGCTTCTAGTATGCCAATACATGAGAGGTTTGTATGGTCACAATGCATTATATTTAGATTAACTTTCTCACCTATTCTAAACTGCTCTTCACCGGTTCCCGTACGATCACCGAAGTGGAAATACCAGGTGCTGTATGCTTGGATGTGAGGGTGGTGTAATGTATAATGGCTCAGAATTGTCAATCGGAGAGCCGAGTTCGAATTCCTGTTGAATTCGTTATATTCACTTACGCGCAAATAACCTTGGGAAAGGCATGAACCCACATCTCTTCTTGCCAGCCATGGGTTAATTAGTAAAACTTGTATCACTGAAATCATTATTATTCAAAATAAATAAAATTTAGTAAAAATATTTAAATTTAGGCATTTAATAACAAAATCTTTAAATTTTGGCATTAAATAACCCATAGAGGTGTTGATATGCCACTAAACAAAACAATTAAACTGTTTTTGTATTCTTTAGAATCATGAATTACTTTAGACTCTGCAAACCCTTTCCCTAAACTATCATTATTTCCATGGCAAATGTTCCTTAGTTCCACTAGTACAGACCTACACAGGTAAGATCCGCTTTGCCACAGTATCGAATCATCCACATTCCCTTCATATTGCATTAGTAATGAAGAAGTTCTATTCAGATTGCTTCTTACCCAGAACTGTTATTTTGTGGAACAGAGTCCAGAAAGGATGCTTCTCCGATCACTACGAACTTAACCTATTTAAGTCTAGGGCCAAACATTATCTATCCTACATATCCTCAAAATATGCACTTATTATTATGTCTACAGAACAACCTCACTCATTAACCCTCTATCTTGAGTGGCTCTTTTGCCCTTTTTTAAAATCATTTCTTCCCAATCAAGACAACACAGCCACTAAGGCGCAAGGGGGTTACTGAGTGTGAGAGAATATGAGAAAAAAAACTATGAAGGAGAGAGAACAGTAAAAGAACAAGAATTAAAAAGACAGAAGAAAACGATTGACATTGCATTTAAATTTTTCCTGGTCAAAGTTACCTGGGAAGAAGCCGGAAGAGATTTTAACAAAAGTTTAGTGAAAAGAAACTGTTATCATAGATAAACAGAAAAGGGGTTAGGAGAGATGGCAAACAGACAAACTTTACTATGAGCTACAAAGGACAGGATGTTGTGGAGGACCATGCTAGTCCACGTCCGGAGAAGACGCGGTACGTAGAAGAAGTTTAACAACAGTTATTAAACAATACATTTCACCCGTTGACTCCGGCAAAAGTGCCAAATTTACAATACATTATAGAATATTGAAAATTGCCAAACTCATAATTTCATATAACAACCCGCCTATCAAATATAAACTTCAGACGACCATTTATATTATTTACATTGTTTGGACAGTTGTTTTCATCTTTATTGTCATATTCACGACGTTTCGGCAGTTGTACGCTCCGGTCTTCTTCAGGTGATTGGAAATTCAAACTGAACAATAAAGATGAGGACAACAGTCCGAACAATGTGAATAATGTAAGTAATTACAATACCTCATCTCATAAATATAGACGGATATTCAGACGGCTAATGTAGTAAATCAATTTTGTTGCCTAGTACAAAACAGCCTGTTGTAATAAACCGATTATCTGCATTGGATACACGTTGACAACAATTAGTAAAAGGATGACAAACGATTTAAGTGATTTCGGTGCCATGGTAATGCGTGTAGACACCCTCTGACAACTGCCTGCCGCCATTAGAAAAATCTTGTTGATAAGACCTTCATTCTAAAAAAAGTTAATTGTCGACGACGTGTTAAGATAATGTAAGCTTTTTATATGAAACAATTCAAATCATGCCTCAACCTAACTGTATTTGACAATGATAGCAATGTGTAGTTTGTGGTCTTTTAAAATACATCCCAGCCTGGCATCACAGCCATATTTCTTCTCGCGCAAATTTCTAATTTCTACTACTCCTACACAATACAACATAGAAAACATATTAACAACGAAACCCTTGAAAATGACTACTGGATTGTCCGAAATCTTTTGGGACTATAATCATTATGGACAGTTTCTACACCCTCTTAGCCCAGGACACTTTTCACATGTACAAGGAGATTTATCTTCGGATTCTTGCGACTAAACATTTCAAATGCTAAGCAGAGTACTAAGAAATAAGAAAATCTCGCCAGAAACAATGAGTAATAAACTGCTATGCGATATCCATCCTCCTGTATGGCAGTGAGGGCTGAACGATCTCCTCGAAGATGAATAGGGGACTTGAAACAACAGAAATGTGGTTATACAGAAGGATGCTGAGAATACCGTGGAGCGAACATGTGAGTAAACAACAAAGTTTTGAAGAAAACAGAAACAAAGAGGAAACTAATGTTTAACATCAGGAGGAGACAGCTGAGATTTCTGGGGTACATATTCAAAAAGGAGGGCTTAGAAAATCTGATACTCACGGGACAGATAGAGAGCAAGAGGAAGACAACGCATAACATACCTAGAGAGCTTGAATAAATTGATGGCGGCACATGCCTTAGGAGATAAAAAAAGATAAAGTTTATTAAGTGACGCAAGGTACAAGAAGTTGTGGGAAGTCATGATCGCCTATGTTAGGGGACGTGACACATAAAGAGACATTTAAAAATTAATGTTTCTTCGGATGATCTTTCAAACTTTTATATCATAATTTATTTTTAATGTTGTCATTATGCTATCACTAACATGCCTACCAATTCTAAACTTTAGACCACTAATCTATTATATCAATTTTGCTTCCCAGTAAAAGACTGCGTCTCTTGTAAAAAGCGATTATACATATTGTATATGCGCCGACGACCATCAGTAGAAGGATAACAGACCAATTAGGTAATCCCAGTGCCGCATAAAAGTACCTAGACACCCACAAACAACTGTCTGCACTCTTTAGAAACATTCTTGTTGATAATACTATCATTCTAAAGAAATCAAATTGTCAACGACATCTTAAGATAATGGAAGTTCTTTATATGAAAGAATTCAAACCATACCTCAACCTCACCCTATTTGGAAATGAGAGTAACGTGTGGTTGGCGGTCTTTTAAAAGACACCCCATCATGGAATCACAACCACATAACTTGTCGCAAAGCTTAGAATTTCTATTAATTCCACACAATATAACATAGAAAATAAACACAGAAAACATATTGACAACGGACCTCCTGAAAACGGCTAATGAACAGACCGAAAGCGTTTGGGACAACAAACATTACAAAGAGTTTATACACTCTCTTAGTCCCGGACTAATTTCACATGTATTAACGCCTCACCCTAAACACACGCGCGCGCGCACACACACACATACACACACACACACTGAGAGGGAAACTTTCAAAACATTAAAATAATTTATTAAACAACTTATGAGATTTTTCATGACTGTCACATTCAAGGAAATATACATTCATACAGACAAACAGACAGACACACACACATATATATATTGCGTATATTTTGGCAGCATGTTTTCATTAAGACATGTCTCATTAGATAATGTAGACAAGTTTCGTCTACTTATTTTCAATAGGGTCCTCTCGGAATTACGGAAAATATTCTTAGTATCCTTATTAAAGGACAAAAGAAAATTACCATTTTGATGCATATTCATTTTATTCCGTGAACTTTCGACATTAGCACAATGTTGTCATCAGGGTATTGTTTGTTTTTTTCTAAGAAAATGACGAATACTGCGCAAATGTTTAAAAATATTTACAGGGGATACTTTAAAATATCTAGGATTTAACTAATAGTTTTAAATAGTTATTTTTCTTTTAAAAAAAAATGTTAGACATTACGATGATTTAGTTGCCTCCCTTGACGTTTACACGTATGTCTACATGATAAAATCTTTTTTAAAATGTACAGGACATAACGATTTATACTTCGCGCGTATAAATTTAATTTTCAGATGAACACAATAATTTTTTCTTAGATGAAACAAGATCTTGATGACGACATTGTACTATCTATCTATCTATATATATATATATATATATATATATATATATATATATATATATATATATATATATAAGGGAAGAGGTTATAGTAGTTCCAACGAGAGAAAAGTGTGTATATTAAAAAGAAGAGAGACCGTAAACGTTTTGGGTTGTAACGTGGTTTGTTTGGTTTTTATGCTTTATTTTCAATGTAAAATAAAGCATAATATTTTTTTAAAAATCCACATTACAACCAAAACTTTTGCAGTTTCTGTCTTCTTTTTAATACATATATATATATATATATATATATATATATATATATATGCGTCACGTGGCAATAATTCTAAGTAAAATGATGCACTAAAATAAGTAACCAAGTAATCATTTTAAGTTCATTGAATATCAGAATATTTTTATTTTTATTTTTCAGATACCAATGATAAAAGAAATGCGTAAAATATTCGGCAAGAACAAAAACGACTAACAACAACAAACGATATTACACAGAAATTATATATATATATATATATATATATATATATATATATATATATATATATAGCAGGAGCAGCTACTGTTTTTTTAAATTAAGATATTAAAGCAAATTGTATATAATCTAATATATATATATATATATATATATATATATATATATGTGTGTGTGTGTGTGTGTGTGTGTGTACATATAGCATGCATATTTTTATGGAAATATTATATTTACATATTTCCTCTCTTTAACATATACACATATAGAGGTAACAATGCAGTATTTGAATTTTAGATATGCACTGAATAAGATAGATAGATAGATATAATTATATATATATACATATATGTATATATATATATATATATATATATATATATATATATATATATATATATATATATATATAAAGTAAAAGTGATACCTAAGTTTTAAAATTAATTTTTTTAGTTTTAATTTAAAAGCAAAATACTTTGCGGTATTTCAAAACGAATTTCCATTAATTGGAATGATTTTTTTTTAACTCGATAAAAAAATTCTGATTTTAGACGCGTATTTATGTCAGCACAACAATTTAAGATTCTTTTGCTTTATATTTACTACAGTTACAGCTTTCATTTTCGGAAAATGTCGTGTATAGACGTCCGTATCTAGAAAAGTCGAAACGTTTATAGATACACAAGCAAAAAATTCAAAACTTTTTTTTTTAAATACGGGGGTTGATGAATTGTAGTAAACTTTTCCATTTCTGATTAGTAGATATAGTTTTTCTTAATAATAATATCATTTAATCTGTACAAATTAATACAGAAATTTTAAAATTTACAAATAATTCCATTGAAAATTTTAAAATATGAAAACAATTCCAGCAAAAATTTGATTATTAATCGGATTTTTTATCCTTACTACACTAGTGTCCATAATATATCTTATTCACAAAAGTAATTAAAAGATTTTGTAATTATATAATTTCTTAGTTTTACTGCATTTTTTTTTATTTTACGAATCAGAGCAGATTTTCGGTGTGTATGATTCCTGTTTTACAAAATAAAAATCGTTAATATAAATTCTCGAAGTACTTGTGCTAATATAAACATTAAGTGGTACAAAAATGAATTTCTCGAAATTTCATAGATTAAATTAAAAAGAAGTAGCAAGATTTTCTAAAATAGAAACATTTCTAAAATAATTGCGTTCATCTGTGAATGTTCTGAAAGTTTAATTAAAGCCCGACAATTATTTGACTTTTGCAAGGATTTCCAAATCAATGTGTTTTTCACATTAAAAGACGTTAAAATGCCCCATACTTATTTTTTGGGTCAGTCGATGACGCAAGAAAAAAAAAGTTAAAGCAAAATTTTGAAAGTTCCAAAAAGAATTAAAAATAACTAATTTGGTGCCTTTTCGCATAATAGTAACATAACATTTTTGACGATTAGACTTTGTTTTTACTAATTTCGGGACATTTTTTCTCATTTATGCTCAATTTTCAGTGAATCTTCGTATATATATATAAAAAAAAATATATATATATATATATATATATATATATATATATATGTGTGTGTGTGTGTATATATATATATATATATATATATATATATATATATATATATATATAAATGGTGGTACTCGTTTAGAAAAACCTCGGATAGCTCAACTTGCAGTTGAACAAATCGGTACCCAAGGAAAAGCGGGAAATAAAAATGAAAGAGCCAAGAACTTTAAAACGGCGAAAACAATCGTCCAGTGTTTAAGCTCCAAGTTCAAAGAAAAAAAAATAAAACGAGTAAAAAGACAACTACGTAAAGTGCTCAATACACTAAGTAGAGCAAAACCTAAGATAATCTCAAGGAGCCAGGCAAACCTACCTAGGTTTCACCTAAACGGACCTTCATGGTAAAGCCGGTTTTACCCTGAAGATCCGTTTAGGTGAAACCTAGGTATATTTGCCTGGCTCCTTAGGATTATCTTACATATATATATATATATATATATATATATATATATTAATTTGTGGAGGTATTCACTCACACCATAGGTGTCATAAATTTAGGCTTGTGTTCACGAGGAAAAACAGTACAAACAAACGTACACAATAAAAATAAAAAACATGGTAAATTGTATGGTAATTCCATACAATTTTATTTATGTATTTGTATGTATTTGTGTGCGTGTTTTACATTAAAATTGTGATAATGTTCATCTTATAAAAGGGAGTAAGTCACACTGTAATATCACGAGTTCTTTCACGGAGGGATGTTACACACGTGTTGTCATCCCGACAATTCTTGAGTGAAGAAAGTGAATCCTACCTCTTTTGGCAGGATATCTGTACTTCCGGCAAGAACAGTCCCTGTCTGCATGCCGGGAATAATTTTATCATTTTTATTTTTATTTATTTAATTTATTTTAAACGATGTTTAAATTTTAATTTATTTCATTTATTATTATGATTATTTTATATTTTATTTTTATTTATAGTAATAACAATGTTCCTACAACTTCAAACGTTATTGTTAGTTGATAACCGTATTTGAGTAATTGTTCCCTTTATTTTTTAACAATATTTGTTACGTCTACAGTCCTGCACAGCCGAGAAAACTTATTAAAGATAATGTGCCATCTGGCAGGATTCGAGCATGCATCTCACTTTGCAGAAGAAACCCCCGTCTGATCCGGCGTGTGATGAAGAGCTTCACAATCGGGCAATGTTCTATTCGCCTTTCATTAAACTGGGATGCTTGTTCGAATCCTGCCTCTTCTTAATGAATATCATGATGTAAAGAAAGAAAATTCTAACTACCACACAGACGCCACATCGATTCTTGATAAAGGTCGAAAAAGTCGAATGTACTTGAGAAAAACAAAACAATAAGAAAATATGAACTTCGTACAGTTTGACTTCGAGGACAAAGGTTGGAGAAATATAATAAAAAAAAGAGATACCGTGTCAGTTCTTTTTAATCAAACTCGATTGTATAAATACTTGCCTAAATATATCATTCATATATATATATATATATACATATATATATATATATATATATAGATAACTATACTCGTGTCGAAAAACCTGACGATCTGCCTAAGTGAAACCTTGGTAGGTTTGTCTGGCTCATTAGGTTTGACTATATATATATATATATATATATATATATATATATATATTCAGGGTGTCGCACGTGCTAACACACGTTGTATGTTAAAAAGATATATATATATATATATATATATATATATATATATATATATATATATATATATATATATATATTTTTGTGTATTTAGGCAGCAATCCTTCTTTCATGCACATTTCATTGAAAACGACAGACAAGGTGCTTTTATTTAGTATTTTATACAATTTCTCATGCGATCTTATAATTTTTTTTCTTTCCGGATGATAAATTATATAAAATCTGTCCGAATGTTCATTTTATCCGAGCGCTTTCGGCTATACATTTAGCCATTTTCAAGGATATTTTAACTGTTAAAATAAGAAATAGTTTGTGGTATGTATCTTTTATAAAATGTTTTCATTTTTTTCAAAACACAGTCAAGATATTATGTCCATGCTCAAAGTTAATATTATTAAGTGTTGATTTGTTTGTCTTTATTAATAAGGCTTCCATTATTTTTAGCCTTTTTTTCCATATAGATATAGATATTAGTGTTGTCAACAAGTATGTTCCGAATGGTGCCCGGTAGGTCTCCATGAATATTTAAATGAGATCTAATTGAGCTATTGTTAGAAAGGTGTAGAGTGAGTCTGCGTGTCAAACATGTTTTAGTGTGGCCTATATAATTATTTACGAATTTTGATTGATCAGGAATACAATTCGTCAATGGGCATTTAAATTCGTAAATAATATTTGCCCTATTTAATGAAATGTGCTTATATATATATATATATATATATATATATATATATATATATATATATATATGAAGAAATATACTCTTAATGTGTGCTATATTTATGGGATAAATGAGATAGAGCGTGTGTAAATATAAAAGTGAACATTGAAGTCAACCCTTAGAGGCGACAGGCTGTTTCATGCTAGTAGGCTCGAATCCTAGCCATTTTCAAGGATAATGTATATTAACTGTTAGCTAGAAATAGATTGTTGTATGTATGTATTTAGCATTATAGAATGTTTCATTTTCAAAACACAGACAACATATTGTATCCATGTTCACAGCTGATATTATTGTGTGTTGATTTTTTTCCATTATTTTTAGCCTTTTTTACATGTATACGATGCTATTATATTTGTATTATCTACAAGTATGTTGTGAATAAGGTCTGGTAAGTCTCCATGAGTATTTAATTGAGACTTAATTGAGCTATGGTCAGAAAGATGTAGCGTGAGTCTTCTTGTTAAATATATTGTAGTGTGACCTATATAATTGTTTACGAATTT
Organism: Acanthosepion esculentum; assembly: GCA_964036315.1. NCBI lineage: Eukaryota > Metazoa > Mollusca > Cephalopoda > Sepiida > Sepiidae > Acanthosepion > Acanthosepion esculentum. The sequence continues at coordinate 20,594,249 of OZ038488.1, forward strand.
TGATTGATTAGGAATACAATTCCTTAATGTACATTTAAATTTGCATATAATATTTGTTTTATTTAATTTTGATCTAAGAGGTGAATTATTATTTTTAACTATAAGATTGTCGGTTTTAATTTTTTTGTAATAAATAATTAGTCTTATGTTTTTGGTCTTGTCTACTGGTGTATTTTTATAACGTTCTTAAGTCTAGCTTCCTCTTATTTGTAATTATCATTCATCTGATTTTTATAAAAAATATATATATATATCTAAGACGTATTTCGGCAGCAAGAATTCTTTCAAACATGCGTTGTTAAATAATATAGACAGGTTTGGGCAACCAATTCTTTTTTGTTAAATCTTTCAAATTTCCGAATAAGTTATCGGTAAATTTACCAAAATTCATATTAATATTGATTTTATATTATATCATTTTTTCTTCCCGTGTACTTTCGAATGTTGCTACATTAGTTTTCAAGGATTATTCTGTGTGTAGATATGCAACTGGTTTTTAATACCGGCGATCACACGTTTGATGGAATCAATTTCAAGTCGCTCGAGGTGACGTCATATAAACATTCACACAGATTTTTTTTATATATGTATGTATATGTGGGCGTGTGTGCGGCCATTATATTAAACACACATCAAAAGATGGACATTGAAATCTAAATAACTTTGGAAACTAAATAAACAAACATTGTAACATAGTTTCATAAAACCTGAAAAGAACAAATCAACAATTCTATGAAAGTATCCTAAAACTTCGTTAATTAGATAGATAGATAGATTAAGACAGGCATAGATAGATTTCAGTCACTTCATCAAACTATCTTTGTCTGTCTATCTATCTATCTATCTATCCAAGTCTCTTCATCTATCTATCTATTAATCTATCTATTTCAGTCTCTTCATCAATCTATATATCTCAGTCTCTTCAAATAATTTATATATATATATATATATATATATATATATATATATATATATATGAAGAAATATAGTCTTAAAGTGTGCTATATTTATGGGATAAAGTGCTCAATATCAGAGATAGAGAGTGTGTAAATATAAATGTGAACATAGAATTCAACACTTAGAGGCGACAGTCTGTTTCATGCTAGATGCAATCGTCAGGCCTGACGATTGCATCTAGCATGAAACAGACTGTCGCCTCTAAGTGTTGAATTCTATGTTCACTTTTATATTATATATATATATATATATATATATATATATATATATATATATATATATATATATATATATATACATGTATATATAAATTTTTAAAGATCAAATTTGGCTGGGAAGCATGGAGCCGGAAGAGAATTTCACAAGCGAGAATTGCGTTAAAATGAAATGTTAGCATAGAACTTACGGTTGCATCTAAACAATTCAACTGTAAATTGATGAGAATATTGCCACCAAGTCTAGGTACCATAGTGAAGAGCTGATCCGAACCATTCAAATGAAAAAATTTATAGAGAAGGCACATATAATCAACTTTACGTATATATATATATATATATATATATATATATATATATATATATTAATCACCACTTTAACCTTTAGATTTCCTGTTCTTCTCCCGTCTGTTACCCCTCCCTATAGCTTTCATTTACACTCGCATTCGTCCCACACTCTCATACATACACTCTCAGTCAATTTTATTTTATTTTCCGGAGTTGGTTTTTGCTGTTTTCTTTTTGAATTTGTAGGTCTGATGAATTGGATCTTATTTACGATTCCAATGGAATAAATTATGACCATGGAGTACTAGTGTTTAATACTTTTATTATATATATATATATATATATATATATATATATATATATATATATATATATATATATATATATATACATATATATGTTTGTGTGTCTGTCAATAGATTTTTATCTGACATTATCTTTTATTAGTATAAATGTATTTTTTTTAGTGTAATTGAGTTTCTATCACAATATTTTTTTCTTAAACAGATTGCTAAGTCCTCCTAGATTGGCTGTAACTCCGATAGGAATCGAACCTGTACCTCATTTCTTTCATGGGGTTAAACCGTTTCGTGCATTTACCAATTCCACACA
>OZ038488.1:20601320-20623820 GCA_964036315.1 Acanthosepion esculentum
AGGCGAAAATTACGAACTTATATGAAAATAAATGTAAAAAAAGGTGTCAGTTTAAACTGAAGACAGGAGCATGTTTTAATCATATCAGATGAAAATTCGACTAATAACGGTGTCAAGTTACGAATTTATTGATCCACTCTTTTCTTATAATGCAATATACTGTGACTAAAAAAAAGTGGCTTTGATAAAGATTCTTCTAAAGAAAACTGATTTTTATTTATTAATCGAGAGCACATTGGATCTAACAACAGTTCCCACTCCCAGTTCTTGGGGCACGCAGGTTCTAATCCTACCACATTTTTTAAATAAATTTTCTCGAATATTGAGGCCGGTTGACAAAATTAAATATACTTTTTAATAAATAAACGGTTTGTCCATTCAAATACGGCTATCCACTAAAAACAAAGTTTAAATAATAAAATAAAGATCTTTATAGATTCACAATAAACCAATCCCCAAAATTTGCAGGAAAAAAGAAAAGAAAATGAACAATTGTACATTTATTTCAGTTTTAAGAAAATCTGATAAAATAAAACAAATAATATATTAAGATAGATTAAAAAAAGAAGAAAAATAAAGGCCTATTGTCTTTTCGTTAGTGATGCTCTGCAAACGAGACTTTAATTCTATGTCAGGTCAGCATCTCATACACCCACCCAACTCTTCTCTACTGACAAACTATGTCTTTTTCGACACTAAAATATGTTTACTGCCCCCGTTCACCCTCTAACATATGGTGCCATGTGACCCCTATCCATCTATGTACCATTCCCCGCCTTTAAGAGCATCTTCTCGTGAACACCTGTTACCGCCATTAGAAGTTGTCGGCTGTGTTCCCGTTTGTCTCTCTGTTTGGGTGGGAAAATTTAATTGTGTAGCAAGATGAAGTTGTAAAACACAGGGTTGTAGGCTTTACTACTTATCTTTATGGATTTTCAAAAACCTCTTCACAACTCATACAATAACAACGCTTTACATACAAAAGCGTGATTTTCAGATGGTTTTGTAGGCGCATAAAAAAGACTTTGGCTATAAGGACACAACTCTGAGGCACTCAGTGAGAATCAAAATCATTATGAAACAGTAATGATCTGCAAGACCGACTTGTTAGCCATTACCCGCAAAACAAGTCAGCCAGATAAATACACGCCTGGTATTGAGCAAAATGATGAGCCCAAGATGCAAATTACAAATCGAATATACCAAAATCAAACACGTAAAAAAAATTAATATCTGTGGCAAAAATAGGGTACTGTTGACATATTTGGACAGGAGCTGCCCAGACCGCACTTTCAAGGCTCGATTGGGGCCAAAAGTGTCTCCGAGTCCTTGTAGGAGACGAATTATTTTCAACCATCCAATCACGCTCTTACAGACAGGATGTGGCAAACCTCTCGCAGCTCTATCGTTATTTTCACGGAAGGTTATCGAACGAATTACATTTCTTGGTTCCGCCAGGTCTAACCTTCAGGGCAAGGACTCGCCATGTCACTTACATTATAGCAAGCCACCTACATTCCCACCGTATTCCATCGGTGATAAATGAGTTGCACACGAACAGGTTCTTCCCGGGGGCAGGTTCTTCCCGGGAACAGACTCCTATGGAACAGACTCCTAAGAGAATGTTTCTCCGATCACTACAATCTTAAACTATTCAAGTCAAGCGTCAACCGTTACCTTCCCGTCCTACCTATACAAACTGCTTTTTAACGTAACCATCTACCTTGAGTGGCTTCCGGGCTTGTACCGTGTTGACATTACTGTAAAAAAAAAGGAAGGAAATTGGGCTTATAGAAATATCAATTGGGATAAACAAAGATGCTTTCTAAAGGCTAAGTAGAGTACTAAATCAGGTAATATTCGTTAGAAACAACAAAAAAAGAGTACTGAATCGTTATGAGATTTATATCCTCCTATATGGCAGTTAATGCTGGACAATGCCCTCAAAGATGAAGAAGACATTTGCAGCAACAGAAATCTGGTTCTACAGAAGGATACTGAAGATAACATGGGCTGAATATGTGAGCAACGACAAAGTTTTACAGAAAACGGAATTAAAATGGAAACTTATCATTAGGAAGAGACAGCTGAAATTTATAAGACACATAATGAGGAAAAAGGGCTTGGAAAATCTGATACTCACAGGGCAGATTGAAGGCAAGAGAGACAGAGGAAAACAACGCTTAACATACTTAATGAGCTTGCCTAAATTGATGGCGGAACAGGGTTTAGAAGAAATAACAAAAAGACAAAATTAATTAACAGCTACAAAGGATAGGACATTGTGGAGAACCATGATTACCTACGTCCTGAAGGACACGTTACATGAAAAGGAGAATTTATGGATGTTTGTTAAAGAGAAACGAAAATCATTTCTTAAGAAATGTTTTCATTTCAGAAATTATTATTTCCGTGGAGAGTTTAAAAAAAGTTTCGTCTAATGTTTGAGTACTTTTGGCTTCCACAAGCCAATATCAAAGAGTATTTGTTTTTTGTGCTATATCAGTTTCCTCGTTTTTCAAATATCACGTCTTCATGCTTCATGACAAAACATGCGAAATATACTTATCTGGCACTTTCCCCGGGAAGTTTCAAAATAATATTAAGCTCAAACTACGGAGGGGGGCATCTCCTCCAGCAGTACCCCCCCAAGAGGATGCTGGATCATTACCCAGCACTGAGGTAACCCCCGAAAGTTATTGCCGTTAAACACACTTTAAACCTTGTGTGACATTAGGTAGCGACGTGGGTGCGCTTAAACACTAAATATACAAGGTAATCAAAAAAGTTCTGTCCGTTTTTTGATTAGTCATTGAATGAAGTTGAAATATATACGAAATGCGTGTAGCAATTGTTTTCAAATTCGGACAGCCGGAAGTAGGAACATCAGACGTTATAAAAAAACACGCACATCGTGCCCGGCCATCAGTTATAAGCCGGACAGCTGTGAGAAGGATGGAAGTGTCTAGAGATCTCGTTCAGGACTGTTTGCTTTATGACTTCAAAGTGGGCTTATCAGCAGCTGCATCAAGTCGCCGCATATGTCAAGCGTTTGGAGATAGTGCTGTGGTTGAACGTACTGCAAGGCGTTGGTTTCGAAAATTCAAGTCGGGAGATTTGTCTCTCCATGATGAGCCTCGCAGTGGACGACCACAGGTCTTGAATGACGGAGTCCAGAAGGCGGCCATTGAAGAGGACAGTAGTCTAACGTGTGGTGAACTTGCAAGACAGTTCAACGTTTCCGATGAAACAGACACAGGTAAGACGTACAAACTGAGCAAGTGGGTTCCGCAAAGTTGGAGGTCCACAACGAGTGGCAGCCTGAAAATCGCTGTTTTCTCGCCACCGTACCACATCCTTATTCAATCGAGTGCTTACCAGTTTTGAAAAGTGGGTTCTGTACGAAACTCCCAAGCGTTCCATACATTGGTTGTCTCCTCAGGATGCTGTCCCTCACACCGCAAGACCGCCTATGCACGCACGCAAGATTATGCTTTGTGTCTGGTGGACAGGTCGTCAAGTGGTTCATTATGAATTGCTACCAACGGGCCAAACGGTTACTGGAGACCTATACTTGCAGCAACTGAAACGTGTGCAACAGGCATTGCACCAGAAGGAGCCAGCACTGGTGAATCGCAAAGGTGTGCTTTTCCTCCATGACAACGCCAGGCTGCATGTCGCGCGAGTGGTCAGGGATACCATGCAGCAACTTGGGTGGGAGACTTTATGTCATCCACCTTATTCACCTGATCTTGCGCCATCTTATTACCACCTCTTCCACTCCCTGGATAATCGTCTTCGTGGGAAATCCTTCACCAATGAAGCAGACTTGCGCAAAGCCCCCACGGACTTCTTTGCGTCAAAACCCCCTGAGTTCTACCGCAAGGGCATTGACCAGCTGGAGACACGTTGGCAGAAGGTGCTGGATGCTGATGGCGATTACTTCGAAGACTAAATATAAGTTATACATACTGTGAAGCATTTTCTTTTTTTCCTTTAAAAACGGACAGAACTTTTTGGGTTACCTTGTATTTCATAAGTTAATTAGTTTGTGAAAAAAATCGACATGACAACCTGAATTGACACGTGAAGATGCGATAATAAAAAAGCATAACGCGTTAACACATGATGTTCGCAAAAACGATGAAACTGAAAGAACACCCCCCACACACACACATCAACCCCCAATAATCACTTTCATAATGACATGTGAAAGCCGAAAGTATTTAAACATTAATCAGTTTATCGTTAAACTTACATCAGAAACCGCCCGCAATAGCTGCAAGAAAGTTCTGGAAAATTCAAAGTGTAGCTATGCACAAGCTCGGCCAAGGTTAAAAAAATGAACAAATCGGAGCCCTTGAGTTCTAGAAGATCCCCAACCGCATTATGAATAGCGGTACCCACTATTATATATGGCCCCGAGGTCATATCTTCCTCGGCAGAGAAGGTGAAGCTCTTCGCCTCGATCTTTACTTCGAGTTAAACGTTAGATGACAAAGTTGACCTTCCCAACTACCTACATCTCACTGAGCTCAATCTCAGTAATATTTTCATTACAGCCTGAGAAGTCTGAAGACTTGTCAAAAACTTTGACTAAAGGAAATCGACTGGCCCAGACTAAATCCTAGTAGTTGTCCTCAAGCATATCAACCCGGATTTATCCCCGCTCCTAGCGATTTTTTTTAGCCGCTGCTTGAAGGAGAAATCCTTCCAAAGCCTGTGGAAACTGTCAAGCGTATGCCCTGTTTTCAAGAACGCGGGCTGATCCCTTCCTCAGTATAGCCCCATCAGTTTCCTAGGCACAATTAGCAAGCTTTTTGAGGCTATAATCAACAAGATAAAACCAGCTTCTTGTGTGGCAGGGGCGATATCAACCCTGAAATAATAATAATGATAATAAAGTAGGATATGCTGTAAGACAGAGGACACCGGGTGAAAGAGAGGCGTTTTCGAATAATCAAGAAGTTAATATGCCGGAAAGACTTTGAAATGTAAATGTTACAGAAAGTTCATTTAGAACATGAAATACAATCTTTTTGTAAGTGTACAAGTGATATCAGATTACTCATAGAAAATTACTGGAACTATGATAATTTGGAACTTTTCAAAAAGGAAATGGATTTTGACACTATAAGAATCGAATTTAAAATAAAGGATGTTTTGATCTAGAATTTATTTTTGAAACAAGTCTCTACTTTACAAAGAGCGGCAGAATGGTTGATAGCGACGTGATAACAATAGCGTCTTGTGAAACTTGGAAACTCGGAGAAGTGAAGTTGTACCTTGGTAACATGTCAGTACGTTCACACTAGACAAACAGATACGTCACATTTTGGGGCAGGTGAATAAAAAAGGCGAGCCAACCGGAGAGAGAAAGAGAGAGAGAGAGAGAGAGAGTTTTGTGTTCGTCTGCCTTTGAATACAATCGAACTGAATGGAGAGACGTCAGAGATTGAAAAGGAAACGTCCGCTGTGTGTTGCTGACGCTGAAGGCGAAGAAGTGAAGTACAGACGCTAACATCTAAATACCGCTACTCCTGCTAATACTACTACTACTATTACTACTACTGAGAACGGGAACATCGAAGGTTGTACTAGTTGCGCTAAGAACAGACCCAAAAGGGTTAAAACAAAGGCCACATCTCTCCTTTAAGTATTTGTGTTTGGTTATTGTTCACATACAAGAAACATTCAACAAGAATTATTTTTTGTGTGTGTGTTTGTTTTATATATATATATATATATATATATATATATATATATATATAAACTTTTGTCCTTTCAAAATCGAATCGACTTGGTTATATTTATTTTTCTATTAATCCTATGCTCACCTGTCGAAATCGCAGGTGGACCAACGGAGACCTTCCGTATTTCTACGATCTGATGACCACTAGGATCAAACAATCACTGGCTAGAGGTTGGCTTCGAATTCATATTGGGAACCGGATACTTGTGTCTAACCTGTAATACTGGATCAACGGCCGGTCTTGTGGAGTGCATGAGTCCAGTGGGGTGAGGATACGGTATTACACTTGAGCAACAAGATCGTTATTCTTATTATGATTAGTCTTTTTCTATAGCTTAGTGTTGTGGCCTTATTTAGGGCAAGAAATAAAGACACAAGAGAGGAAGTGAGCTAAACAAATATATTAACAGGAACAGTAATACAAATATATACAAACGAGAGTGTTACAGCAAGAATGTTTGGTACGACTGTCAGAGCTGACTGCTGGAAACTTCTCTCTCCAAAAAGCAGTACCTGCTCCTATTTATAGCTGGGAGGGTTCATGCGCATGTGGGTAAATTACCATAACACTTAGTGTGTGATATTAGCTAATTTTGCATGTATTGGATTTCAAGCATCAGGTATTCTGTAACTTTTCTGATTGTTCGTTTTGCGTCATACAAAAAAGGCCTTCTGCAATGCATAAAGAAAGTCAACGGTAAATCTAATGCTTTCTAAAAGATTATACCAATTTTGTGTACATTTCGTGCAGATTTTGTTGTAAGTTGCATTGTTCCGAATTATCATTCGTAATTTGGCGGGAAAGCTATCTAAATCTGTTTGATTTTCTGAGAAGAATAAAAAGATTTGGAATGATAAAATTTTTTAAAAAGTTACCTGAAACATGTCAGACGCTAATAGAATAAAACTGTATATCATCTACGATGCTCTAGGGGGAGCTTCGTTGTGGTGTTAGCCCTGCCTCTTCTTGCGAGGCAGAGCTAACCCCTGGAGAGTAAGTACATTTGGTTTACTATGACAATGCCATTGAGCTGAACGGTATTTTTTGTCTAAAATCATTACTGCCATTAATTTCAACATAAACCAGAAAATATCTTTTACTTTTTAAAAAAAATATTAGCTTCTAAACCTTCTACATGAGACTTATAGGGTTAAAATGTCAAATGATCTCATTCCAGAAAATAAGTACAAGCGAAAAACAAAAAAATGTGTAAAATCCAAACGAAAATTTTATTTTAAAATAATATATCTAAAAATGTTTCTTTTTTCGATTATAAAAATATAGAATGCAAAATATTTTAAACTTAATATCTCGTTTAACTTCTTACTAGTCTTACAGTACAAGCAAAAAATTTGCGGCCATCCTGCTTTTCTTTATAAAAAAAAACACCTTAAAATGAAATATGTTTGTATAGTTTTAACGTAAAAGATAAAATTTCAGCAACAAAAATGGATTTGCTTTTATTCTGACAAAAGAAATAGGCACTTAACTTTGAAAAATTATCATACAAAAGCCTTCGCTTTCATCAATGAAACTACCACCTTTACAAATTCTAGACATTTTTTCCAACACATTTTGAAAATATGCTGATAGTAGACCTGTGTAAGCATTTTTAAGCGCTGAAAAAGCTCACTCTCACTCTTTGATTCTCTTTTAAATCCCCTATCCAATTAATTCCATATTAATTTAATGGGAGAGAGGTTACGCAGCCAAGTCATAAGTTCCAAATTTTGTTCCCTTTTTGACTTGTGGTATTTTGACATAATTTAGATAATGTTTTGGATCATTGTCTTGTTAAAAAGTGAGTTTTTTTTTCAATTATGTGTAAACCACATGGTATAACATACCTTTGCAAACTCGAAAGATATTGTTCTTTTTCCCGATTACCTTGACCCGATTCAAATGAAAACATAATATAATGTCTCTCACGCAAGATATTCATTTCTTTGGTAACAAAGAAATGTGTACTGAGCTGCTACGTGATATCTGTCCTCTTTTACGGCAATGAATGTTGAATGATTTCCTCAAAGATGAAGAAAAGACTCGAGCCGACGGAGGTACGGTTCTACAGAAGGATGCTAAGGATATCATGGACCGAGCATGTGAGCAACGATGAGGTTTTGAAGAGGATGCAAACAAGGAGGAAGCTTATACTTAACATCAGGAAGAGGCAGCTGAAATTTCTGGGACACGGAATTAGAAAGAAGAGCTTAGAGAATCTGATACCCACGGGTCGAATAGAGGGAAAGAGAGACAAGAGAAAGCAACGCATGATACACCTACCGGGATTAAGCAAGTGGATGACAGAACACGGCCTGGGGGAAGTAACAAAGGGACAAAAATTATTGAGAGCTACAAGGGATAGGGAGATGTGGAGAGCCATTATCGTTTACGCCCTGAAGGGACACAGTACATAAAAAGAAAGAGAGATTGTGGGCAGACGAATCCAAATTTGAACTTTTTGGTAGTACATAACAAACTACCAAAGAAGAAAACAAGTCAAACTGCCAAACAAAAAAGTTAAACAAAAGTTTCACCAGAGTTGGATACAGAAAGTAAATATCTCACTCACGGAGTTATCAATAACATTAGTGTAACTGTGTTTTTCCAGGAGAGTATGTTGCTGCCATTTTAGAAGAATTCAGCAGCATTAATTCTATTAAGGCAATTCTTGTTGACATTAAAAATACAAACACTGGTTGCGTTGCATGGTTTGTTACAGCTCTGGAGAAAAAACAAACTCAAAAGAAAGTTGCATGAGGCATTCACTTCATCAAAAGGAACTTCCATTTACCGCTGTTTTCAAGATAATTAATGGAACTACAAAAGAACCTACTACTTTTACTGGTTCTCTTGGCAAATTTAGCAGAAATTATTACCAAGATTTGGCCCAGGTAGAATTTAACACCATCAGTGGCCCTCTGGATAACATCTATCTTACTGCAAGTACAATAAAAGATTTAAGTGGTGACCAAAAACTGCTCTTAGAATATGAAGCAGGAATTTCTCGAGGGAAAGTGAAGTCTACATTTGTTGCCTGGAAAATTGGATCTCTAAATCAAGCAAGATGGCTAGATTTAACTATCAGGTTAATGTATTTATGGACCAGAGATGACTATCCACCAGAACTCTATCATAAATCTATAAATTTCTATCATAAATTGTGCTGTTTTATAAAATGTATTATTTTATTATATATTCATATATTTATAGTATGTAATATAATACATATTTATAATATAATTTATAATATAATATTTATAATATAATATATTATATTATATACAATATAAAATATATAATATAACTCATATGATATATATATAGATAATATAATATATATAAAATATATATATAATATATAATATACAAGTATAGGATTGGTGTATACGGAATAACTTTCAATAACAAAAAAATACTTTTCTTAAAATAGTGCTCAATACAGAGTAGAGCAAATACAATTATTTATTTAAAAATTATAACATTTAATTATTTATTTAAAATTTATAACTATATTTTTGTAGTGATTTTATGTTATAAAATCACTACAAAAATAGACATTTTGTTTCAACACTTCTGGTGTCTTATCGAGTGATGGTGTTGATTGTAGAATAAGACACCAGAGGTGTTGAAACAAAATAGCTATTTTTGTAGTGATTTTATAACGTATTTATGTTATAATTTTTAAATAAATAATTAAAATAATATATAATATATATATAATATATAATATATATATATATAATATATAATGTAATATAATATATAATGTAATATAATATATATATATTTTAATATATTATAATATAATATTTATAATATAATGCATATTTATATATAATATATATATATTTATAAATTTATATATATATATTATAAATTTATTATAGAATTTATTATTGTAATATATGCAGTTATTTGGTTTGAAATTAAAAGGGATAATCAATTCCATAATCAACAGCAGTATATCTTCAATATAATCCAGAGAATAAATCAGCAGTCGGGTGATTTTACACAATGTTGCATTAAAAAATTTACAACACAATTTCTTTGTTTGTTTCAGAATTAGCGAGCCACCTGAGAAGAGATTAAAAAATGACATTCAACTTTGAAGCTATACGCTGGTCAAATTTGATTAGGCTCTCATAAGATAGAGATTATGTACCTGCGTTTGCAGAAGTTTTTTTTTTTTTTTCATTTATCATGAACTGCAAGATGTTCTATTGAACGGAACATCATTGAAGTTGCTAAATTTGGAAGGGCACAGTCACATTATTGCTTAATCATTGTGCTATCAAATAAGACCTTCATTTACTTCAAAGGGAAATTATACTGAACAGCTTAGCTATATTATGATGTAATATGTTATGCAGTTCAGTAGTTTTATTGTGATGTCAATAAACAATGCAAATTTAAAACATTTTGACTCATGTGCCCAGAAGTATTATGATGTTACGTAGACTTATCTATTTTTGTTTTGATTAATTATGATCTAAAAATGGTATAGGTTTTTATCCATTGAGTAGCCATTTTTGCAATATTTACAATTTTTACAGATTTCACTTATCGAATACAGTAAAAAATTGCATATTTTGCCTGTCGTGATTCATAATTAAGATTCTAGTTTGACTATACTTTCCATTAAATGTATCTAATGCAAAAGGTATCAACTTTATTTGGATTTATTCTTGAAATAGTAAAATTTCGAAGACGTTTTGTTAGCAAAAATCTACGGAAATTAGGCATTTCTGTACATCTATTCAGTAAAAAGTAATAAATCTAATTTTTGGTTTTGGTTACCTGGATGGGTTAAATTTGTGTATTGACATTTTCTGTATGGGTCAAATTTTAGTGTTACGGTTGTCTGGATGGGTACAATTTTGCTATAGAGGCTGCATCGATTAATTAATTGAATTAGTCAAGATTTAGCATTGCGAATTCCAGAATAGATCCCGTTTTGGTATTGCTGTTGTTTGAATGGTTCCATTTTTAGTTTTGCTTATGAGTAGATGTTTCCAATTTTAGCATTGTGTTTATTTGTTTTGATCCAATTTTGTTAGTCAGTTAGAAATTCCTTTTCAAATTACATAACTATGGGTGTTCTCAAGTATCATAAATTTGACTATCAAATCGACTTAGCTGTCGCATCCTTCAAAACCTCAAAATCCTCCTATGAGGCTGAACTAACAACTCCCACTCATGAACAGATATGCACAATGGTATGTTTTTAGGTTCCCTGTGTGTGGTTGGTATTGTGGTATATGTAGGATTGATGACGGACGAGTTTTTGTGGTTGATGGGCAAATTGTAATGAATGAATTGGTTGTGAATCTGATTAGCTAGGTATAAGATAGTGTCGACCAAACTTAACACATTCCCTCTTTTAGGCCTTGTGCCACAAATTTTTTTTAAGCAATTCACCCCAAACAAGACAGGGAAGCCACTAGCACGCAAGGGGTTACAGAGAATTGGAGTGAGTCCAAATAGGAGTGATAGAGAAATGGATGAAGACAAGGATAGGGGATAGATCAAGGCATCTGGAGACTTCGATTGACATTACATTTGAATAGTTGGAGATTATAGCTATCAAGGAAACAGGAAAAGGGGAGGGAGTTCCACAGGTGAGAGGTGCGAGACATGAAGCTATTGGCGTAGAAGACACGGCTACATTTAACAGTTTCGACAGTGAACGGGTGTGAGCGAGACGCCAACATAGTACAACGCTTAAATTCATGAAGTCTGGGGACCAGCGAGAGCAGCTCATCGGAGCAGTTACCATGAAAGTATTTTTTTAAAAGACAGAGGGAGGCGACGACATGTCTGTGAGAGAGAGACTGCAGACAAGAGGCCAGATCAGGGCCAATTACATTGCATATTCGTCTCTGGATCTTATGAAGAACCTTGAGACAAATAGAAGGGGCACCGGACCATATATGGCGGCAATACTCCATGCAAGGGCGAATGGTTGATTTGTAGATTTGAAGGATCGACTCCGGCAAGAAAAAATTCCTGGCACGGCACAGGGAGCCAACTTTACTTGCGGTGGACGAAGCTATTGACTCAATGTATTTGTTCCATCTCAGGTCAGCAGTCAATGTGAGACCGAGCAGCCGCAAAGAGGAACTCTCGAGAAGTTGGGCGTCAGACATTCTAATGGGAGGCAGGGATGGTTCTCTGTGATGAGTAATAGAGAGTAGTTTTGTTTTTGAGGCGTTAAAGTTAACCAGCCAATTCCTGCCCCAGTTCACAACCGATTGGAGGTCCTTTTCGAGACGAACGGCCAGGTTAGTTTTGTCAACGACACTAGATTTGTTTTTGAGGCAGGAGTAAATTGTAGTGTCGTCCGCGTAGATGCCTACTTGGAAATCTATGACGTCAAGAAGATCTTTGATGAAGATAAGGAACAGAGTATGACCTAGGATGGAGCCTTGGGGAACACCAGCGTTTGTGGGGTAGGAACTGGAGGAGAATCCATTGAGAACGACCTTCAATACACGGTTTGACAGGAATTATTGTATCAGGTTAAACAATCGACCTGAAATTCCATAACCCTGAAAAGCTTGTGAAGAAGGCCGGAATGCCAAACCCTATGAAACGCTTTGGAGATATCAAGAGCCACGGCACGAGCTTCTCCGTTATTATGAAGGGCTTGGTAAACAATTTTAGTGATGGCATAAGCACGTCAGCTGTAGAACGGGCAAAGCGGAAACCATATTGCTTGTCGGAGAGCAGATCATGGGATGTAAGGTGCTTAACCACTTCGGTGTTGATTAAAGCTTCGAAGACTTTGCCGAAAAGTGGTAGGAGACTGATGGACGGTAATTAGAGGAGTCAGAAGGGTCACCAGAGTTCTTACAGACAGAAACAATGGATGAGGACTTCCAACGGCCTGGAAAACAAGATTCATTGATGTAGCAGTTATATAATTTGGAGAGGGCAGGGGCCAGTTCAGGCGCACATTTCTTCAGGACAATGGCTGGTATCCCATCTCCACCATTAGCCTTGTGGGGGTCTAAATTAGAGATAATACCCAATACCGATGACGGGGTAATGTGCAGCTCGGAAATATAGAGGCTCAGTTCTAAGGGGGAAATCGGGTGTGGATACACCGGAAGAGTCGAGCGTTGAATTTAATGAGAATTTCCGAGCAAAGCATTCAGCCTTGTCGGCAGAAGAGGTCAGAACCTCGAACTGGTTGAATAAAGGAGGTATAGAGGTATAGTACGCCCTTGCAGAGACGCCAATAATCCTTGGAGACGAATTTGCGAGATGCAATGCGTTCTTTCATTCGAACAGCAAATAGTGATTTAGCTTCATTGAGGACACGCTTACACTCGTTGTGGGCAGAGTCAAAGAGACGTCTATTGCAGCCAGACATGTCACTTCGATATAGGTGGAAGAAGTGGTTCCTATGGGCGATGGCATTTGAGCAAGCAGCGGAAAACCAATGGGGGAGCGCAATTTGACCTTATATTTCCTTGAGGGAATGAAAGCCTCGATACCAGCTTTAACCCAGGAGGAGGCCTCGGAAGCACAGTCTTGAACGGGGAGCGTAAAGACAACATTCCAGAGGACATCGCGAAGGAAATCCCGGAACGAGTACCAGTCTGCTCGTTGATAGCAGAATTGCTAAGAGGGCAGAGCTGCATGGCGCTACAGGACTCGGGGATGGAGGTAAAACACAGATCGAATAGAGAAGCCTTACTGTCCCGGTTGTAGGGGAACGTGTGGGGAAGTCGACTATCTGCGTGAGGGATTGAGAAATTGAAAAATGAAGGGTTTGAATGCCTGCAGGGTCAGTAGTAGCGTTTTTGAGCCACTTAGTATGATGAGCGTTAAAATCGCCAAACACGAATATGTGAGCAAATGGATGGCGAGAGAGAGCCTTGTCAATGCTGTCAGAAATGCATTCAATTATACGACAGTCTTGGGAGGATGGTGAGCGATAAAGGAAGAAGAGGTAGCTTACAGCATTGATAAGAGATAGCCGGAGACATGTACGAGTGATCTGGAGATTCAAGAGACATCTCTCTAGCCAGCGGGCGATGGTCCTTGACGTAAACTCCAAGGCCATGCATGTGGGTTTGAGAGTCTTTTCTAAGGAGGGGAAGGTAGCCGGTGATCGAGAGGTCAAAGGAGGGGATAGACGAATCAAGGTTGGTCTCACACAGAGCCAGAATATCCGGGCAGTTCGCAATGAGGAAATATTCCACACTGCAGAAATTGGTTCTGATGCCACGGATGTTGGAAAATTAAATGTGAAAGGGTTTAGGTGATTTTTTAGGGGCTGGTTTAGGTTTTCTTTTCTGATCGTCGTTAGTTATCATGTGAAAATTGTGGTTGTAAAACTGAGAAGGCCTGAAGTAAAAGAAGAAGACGGTTTTCGACCGTGAGGTGGGCAGAGAGAAATTGGCACAGCCTGCAACATAATGTGGCTTCAGGGTTGCCCACCGGAGGTGAATGCAGGGACACCTTTCCATGCGCGACATGGCACTACAGACACCCCGGTATTATGCAACTGTTGATCAGAGCGGCCTCCCAAGACGCTACGCAAGAGTTAGGGCTCCTAACTACCAGTCGGAAACAGTAACCAGAAAACTGTCAACCGTGTACCCTCAAAATGAAGCGGTAATGCCACAGACTGCACACATCACAGGAGAAACACGGCAGCACTAGTACAGAGGCCAGAGAGAAACAAAGGGAGAGTTCCGGGAACCCCTTCCTAAACAAGAAACAAGGTGTGAGCCTCTACTCCTGTCCAAGAGAAGGAGGAGTATTGACCGGACGGTAGGAAAGCCTACCTACTCCTATTACATATAACACAAACGACAACAACAACAAACAAACAAGAAAAAATTTAAAAAAAAATAAAAAATAAAATAAAAATAAAAGCAGCAGACAGCAGCTGAGAAGGAGTCCAAGCTGACACCAGAAGACATATTTACAGAGGGATAGGACTGAGATGACATTTGTACTTTTCCCTTCCATTACATTAATTTTTAACTTAGTATAAGTCCCATTGTCCGACCCTCAAAAAGTGGTTATACAGTACTGTGGATATGGCATATGATTATACTTACATATGGTAGTTAGTGATCATACTCGCCGTCTTCCCTTCTCATGGTAACTTAGTGAATAGTGAAATGCTGACGTTTTTATCACCAAGCACTTTCTTTCAGACAAGGCAAAGCTGGGGAGAGGGCGGACAGCAATGGGCTTGGGGTACTTGCTTTCGATAGAATGAAAGACAACGAGAAGAAAGACACGGCCAAACAATTTCCACGCTAGTATATTTTATCTAGCAAAAATATTCGTTCCACTAGAACTTAAGAATATCGACGACGTACGTTCGCGTGCTGTCCAAGACGATTATTATTATTATTATTTTTTTTTTTTGAAGGGAGATTTCCAACTAAACGAACTTACTGGGTTACAGATTAGGTTAGAATAATTCGAACACAAGACAAATAAGTAAATATTTTAATTAGTCAAACAGAAAAAAAAATAGGTTGGCAAATACAGAGAGAGAGAGAGAGACAGACAGACAGACAGATAGACAGACAGACAGACAGAGCACCCTTTGGGCGAATTTCGGTAAAGCGTAATATGGCGGCAGGTCATCATATTCGCCGTATTTTTATACTCAATAAATCTTGAAAAGAGATGCAGAGTCAGCGCCGATGTGATATGACCAAATGGTTAAGATCAGGAAAGTGACAAGCAAATCAGTATATTTGCCGTAGCCTATCTTACTTCACCAAGGCAAAACATGAACATGCTAATATCTAGTTCCCCGGTAACAATCGGCACGACTGTCAGCTTCAGGGGCCACAAATTCTTCCGTTCTCTGGCCAGGTAGATGTATTGACTTCGCTTTCAATTGTCCTTTTGTTTTATTCTGTCGTCTGTTTCAATCTGCTGATATCGAAGCCTTAGAGTTCTGAGAATCTCTCTGTTTCATCGTAATTTCTGTTCCAGTGGTAACTCAAAAACGGATTTCTATTGCAGGGTCTCGTACCCACCCTCGAATCTATAATACGGTCACCCAATCTACTATATCTCTATTTTCCTAAGATAGTATTCATATAAAATACAAAATTTATCTTAACCTAATTATGAGGAATCGGAGAGCCGAGTTCGAATTCAAGTCGGATCCATTACATTCACTTATGTGCTAATGCCCTTGAGGAAGGTATGAACCCTCTTCCTCTCCTCCCGCCTATGGGTAGATAGCAGGACAGACTGGGTTCTGTAGCCTTTGGTGGCATCCGGTCTAGGAGAAGGAAAACTCTGAATTCAAAACCGGCCTGGAGAGGGTTGGGTTCCGTCAGGCTATCTAGCCCAAGACACACCACTTCTATTGTGGCTGCAGTACATGTAGTGCCCCTACGACCCTACGGATCACAGGATAAAAAATATAATTAGCCTAAAAATAATTAGAATAAAATGGAAAAAGAAGAGAATGGTTAAAATTAGCGGGTTGACCTCTTCACTTAATAATCAGAAACTTTCACACATACTTTGTTTTAATTAACTCCTACTCGCAATCACAGAGCCGAGTTCAAATTCCAGTCGGATCTATTACCGTTACTTACGTGCTAACACACTTGGGAAAGGAATTAATTCTCTTCGTCTCCCGCCCTAGGTATGGATAAATAGCATGACAGACTGGGTTTTATCACTTTGGGTGGCAACCGGTCTAGGAGAAGGAAAAACACTACGACAGCGGCTGCAGTATACATGGTGCCCCTTCGACCCTACGGGTTACGGGATAAAAAAAAATGTACAATAATGGATCATAAGAAATATAACTGAATAATTCAACTAGACAAACTGAAAATAAAGCACTGGCCCGAGCACCCAATCAGGCTTGCTCCCCCGGTTGCTGGGTACGGGGTAGTACGCGCCGGTCTCGACAGTATGCAAACCGTATTAATCTACAGAATATAGAACTGTTTTTTTAGGATTTCTTTATTACATTTACTGTTCAATACACTACTGAACTGTATAGACACTTAGAAATATATTAGAAATGTTACAAATGGTGAAAAAATACTTTAAAGCTATCTGAAACTGGTTTGCCTGAATTAAGCGATCAGGTGTTAAGAGGTGGGGGGTGACTGTATTAATCATTCTGTTTTGCATTCTAGTTCAAATTTGTTAAAGAAGCAATTCTTTTTGTCAATTTAAGGCGTATAACTATATAATCCTGTGTATATCTATATAATATGAAATGGACTTAATCCGATAATTATTTTAATATATCAAGTTATTTTTATAGATACAAATATTTAAGTAAATGCTCTGTTTATAATAAACAGCATTAACAACATTTATCGGCCTGAATGTACGAGAAATTTCATAGAAAATATGTGTCCTCCGACAGGAATCGAAAAGCAGTAATTCGAACATGCTGTAGATAAATGGTATAGCACGTCAGGGTTATATGTATATGTATGTATGTATGTTGCGGCATTCACCCTGGATCGCTTAAGCCGGCTCCTTCCAAGGAATTCACCGCGTCCGGAACGAAGCCGACCAATGCTGAAACGAGCGACGAATTCTTGAAACGGCGGCGAATTCTTGAAACGGAGTAACAAGCGAGTTTGAACTCCACACGCGGTCCCCACACCTCGCGTGCTATCCCAGTGGAGGGAGGAATATGCTCTTACTTGCCGCAGAATTTCCACAAGGCGGGAGTAACCAAGAGGCCGCTGGATGGTTTTGAATTCAGAGTTGACCTTTTCCTAGACCAGTCTGTCCTGCTATTTACCCATAAATAAATGGAGGGAGAAGAAGAGTGTTAGCACGTAAGTGAATGTAACGGATTCGACTGGGATTCGAACTCGGCTCTACGATTCCTCAATCCGAGCCGTTATCCATTACTCCACCGTGCCTCCTATAGGGTTATATGACGGTTCCGTGTAGGATACAGGTTTGATTCCTGTCGGAGGACACATATTTCTATAAAATTTCTCAGACACAAGGCCGGTAAATGTTGTTAATATTCTTTATTATAAAAAGTGCATTTACATCGTATCTATAAAAATAACGTATAGATATATCTATATAATGCATATATTATATTTTATAAGGTAGTAATATATTTCTTATTTATTAATCCGACAGATTTTATCCCTTAAACGTTATTTTTAATGGATACCCATGTTTGAGTAGACTGCCTGTTTCTTTATTAAACTGGGCAGATACAAATGTTTCGAGGATCTGAGAAAGATCTGCTTTCATAAGTCACTATTCGAAATTCCTTGTTCGGCAACGTACTCGGTTGCTTAGACAGTCTAGTGAGCATCGGTTCCAACAATGGTTTCTCCTGCCAAGTAGGAGACAGGTTCGAATCCTGCCGTTAAAAGCAACTTTTTTTCTTTAATAAGATTTCTCGAATATCCAGGCTGGTAGACAAAAATAAATGCATATACTGTTTAATAAATAAACGGAGCACCGACCCAAATAATGCTATCCACTAAAAATAAAGCGATAAAATATATATTTATCCTAGTAAGACTAGGATGTGCTTTCTCACCGGACTTATTCAACTTATACAGTCTGGCGATTCTAAAAGGATTAGAAATCCGAGCAGGATTTATTATTGGCGGTAACAGTCTTAACAACGTAAGATATGCAGATGACACGAGGTGAGCAGACACAAAAAGGAAACTACAAGAATTCCTTCAGAAGATAGTGAAGGAAAGCAAGAAGAAAGGATTAACTCTGAATTGCAAGAAAATAGAATGAATGATTGTCAGCAAACGGAACAGCCCAGCATGCAATTTACAAATTCGAAATGCTAAAATCGAGCAAGTATAACAATGTAAATACATCGGAAATGTTTCAACAGAGGACGAAGAGTACGACACTGAATTCCGAAAACACACTGGGATAATGAAAGAAGCTTTTCATTGTCCTGGGTAAGACGATAAACTACATCCGCGTCCTGGGTAAGACGATAAACTACATCCGCGTCTTAGGTAAGACGATAAACTACATCCGCGTCTTAGGTAAGACGATAAACTACATCCGCGTCCTGGGTAAGACGATAAACTACGTCCGACAGCAAGGCCTCTAATCAGGAGGTTTTGAGGAGCGTGGAACCACTTCTTAACTGCTGGTGTTCCCAGGTCCACCCTGACCCGGGGCGGTAACACCTGTTAGGGTCCCAGCTATGGACAAAAAAGTATTGTGAAAGTGTAAAAATAGGTTTTAATATCAGCAATAAATTTTTGATAAAAATTATTACCAGCAATGAATTTTTGGAATAAAAAATTATTGCCAGCTTTTACATGTTTGAAGGAAAAAATATTACCAGCAATACATTTTTGAAAAAATATTACCAGCAATAAAAATCTTGTTGGCATTAAATAACCCATTGAGGTTGATATGCCGTAAAGCAAAACAAACCAAACCAGAAGCCTTTCAAAAGCTAATCAAAGTATTAAGAAATAAGAAATTTTCTTTAGAAATAAAGAAAAGAGCACTGAACTGTTACTTTAATCTCAGTCCTCCTCTATGACAGTCTCCTCAAAGATGAAGGAGAAACTTGGGGCAACAGACATGCGGATCTCCGAACTGATGCTAAGAATAAAATGGACGGAACATATGAGCAACGAGGAAATTCTAAAGTAAATGGGAACAAAACGGGCACTTATGCTTAATTCCAGAAAGCTACAGTTGCTATGTCTAGGGCGCATAATGAGGAAAGAGAGGTTGGAAAATTTGGCACTCACAGGACATGCTGACGGTCAAGATGTAGAAACAGAGAGAAGCATTGCTTAAACTGCTTAGCGAGCATGGATGACAGAACAGCGATTAGGAGAGATAACAAGCAAAAAATTTACTAAGATCTACAAAGGAGAGGGAATCGTAGAGAGTCATTATCATCAACGCCCTGAAGGAACACGGCACATAAGAAGAAGATCAAACTGACTATACCTGTGTTATAAGCATATTTATTGGATTTAACAATTCAATTAAAATAATAAAAAAATGCAGTGACAATCCGGGTGATTTACAACTGAAAAAATATATTGTGGGGTCTGTATCCGCGCTGAACAGTAATATAGTGACTTTCAAGGGTGATAATCTGAAAATTTTAACTTTGCAGTACAAGTACCGTAGCGTAACGACTATCGGCTCAGAAAGTGGAATCGGAGAGCCGTGTTCAAACTTCAGGATTGTCTTTCGCGTTCACTCTTCACAAATTCTCTTGAGAAAGCCTTACATCCATTTCTACAACTTCCCCACCCCGCCCTCACTATGACGTACATTGCAGAGTAGTCTGGGTTCTCTAGCTTTGGCTGACAGCCAGTCTAGGAGAAGATCTAATCTGAACGGAGTTCATATTCCGTCCGCCTCTGTTTCATTCCCTTTCACGCAAATGTCCCTGCGAAAGATATAGATCCGTCTCTTCTCTCCCAAGCTATGGGTTAAATAGCAGAGTAGACAGGGCTTTCTAGCTTTAGATGGCAGTCAGTTTCCGAGATGGACAACCGTGGAGAAGACAATGGGGAAGCGCTTCCTTATTTTTCAAGAGAAATCTCGAGAAATCAAAGAGAGGCATGATGATCAACACTCTTGTGCAAATTAATTGAAGTAGCCGTTTCAGTTATCTTTCTTGCACCATACGGTCAGTTTTAGACCCGCTGAAGTGACAGGGTGTAATCGATTTCTATTTTTTTCCTCAGATTCGGTCATTTGCAGTGGTGTGCAGTAATATGAATTTACTTTTAGAGTGTCTGGTGAAATTTGTTTGGCCTTGAAAAATATTACGTCATCCGTGATTGCATCAGATTTTCATCACATTCAACCATATTGTCGCGACTGTCAATTAGTTGTCCTGCAGCAATTGTCTGCGATGGACGTTACTCCAATGAAGCGTACGAAAATTGTAACACCGCACGAACACAGTGGCACGCCTTACCAGTGAGCAAATCACAGTACTATAGATTGTTCCGGAAACTTTTCTGATTTAAATCCAATTGATAATTTGTGGTCAATCTGCAAGGAAAGATTTCGTTGACTGGACATAAGAAGTACTAACATGTGCACTGCGTCATGTTTCATTGAAAAAATACGAAAAAAAAAGTAAATAATAACGGAATTATTCGTTTCCTTACAATTAATTTACACAGGGGTGTACGTCACGAACGTGGTATTAAAAATGTCTTATTTATATGAGAAAGAATAAAAAAGTAACCTTCACGCACAGAAGGTAGCATTATCTGCTAGAGAACGAATTCAGTGATACATTTTTGTTGTTTTTTTGTTTTTTTTTTTTTGTCGTTCTGTTTTTTGGTGGGGTGGAGGGCATTCTTCTCTGAAAAGGTCACACAACAGGTCACAGCGTTGTCAAAATAAATCCTACGGCTAATAAGAGGGAGGTGGAGAGTAACGTAATTGTTTAGACATTAGAAAACGAAATATATAAATCGAGTTCAATTTCCGGTTGAGGTAGGTTGTATTCGGTTTTCGCTAATATTTTCGCAAATTCATCCATAATAGATGTAGGGGCCTCCAAAAAACCCCAAAAAACAAAAAAAAAAACGCGATAGCGATATATATATATATATATATATATATATATATATATATATATATATACTATAAAATATACTTTAAAGGTTTACTATATGTATATTGTGTATTTGGGGAGCAATCCTTCTTTTATGCATGCTTCATTAAAGACGACTGAAAATAACTTTGGTTTAAAACATTTTGACGCTAAAATTTTGTTTTTGTCAAGTTTTGGGGACTCGTTGCATCATGATAAGCTCCCTTTATAGATATTTTCTGGGGGTACCTATATAAATGGTTATAAAGTGCTACTTCGTCCAAACTTTTCTATGTTGACTGGAGACGAGATGGGCGCTGCCAAGCATCTTCACTACCCTAAGAAACGTAACAAACAACCTTTCATATCACCCGATAGTTCTGGTGTGAAACTGAACCGTAAAAGAACCTTTAAAGTGTCAGTTTCAACACGAGCCCACGGGTAATTGGTTTGATGGCATTTATCTTCGAAGCGTTATTAATAAACATTAATATGTAAATTGATAATTAATAAGAGAGAATTAATAATTTATTATTAAATAGCGTATTATAGAAATGTTCGCAAAAGTATTCAAGTCACATGTTCATTATCTATCTATCTATCCATCTATCTATCTATCTATCTATCTATCCATCTATCTATCTATCCATCTATCTATCTATCTATCTAACGCAGAATGTTCATTATCTATCTATCTATCTATCTAACGCAGAATGTTCATTATCTATCTATCTATCTAACGCAGAATGTTCATTATCTATCTATCTATCTATCTATCTATCTATCTAACGCAGAATGTTCATTATCTATCTATCTATCTATCTATCTATCTAACGCAGAATGTTCATTATCTATCTATCTATCTATCTATCTATCTATCTAACGCAGAATGTTCATTATCTATCTATCTATCTATCTATCTATCTATCTATCTATCTATCTAACGCAGAATGTTCATTATCTATCTATCTATCTATCTATCTATCTATCTATTGCAGCATGTTCATTGTCTGTCTTTCTGTCTATCTATCTAGATAGCTAGATATATAGATAGACAGAAAGACAGCTAGCTAACGCAGCATGTTTATTATCTGTCTTTCTGTCTCTCTATCTATAACAGCATGTTCATTATCTATCTATCTATCTATCTATCTATCTATCTATCTATCTATCTATCTATCT
>OZ038488.1:20628820-20656320 GCA_964036315.1 Acanthosepion esculentum
TCATTTTAACAGATATATTTACCAAAATTACACAAAAATACCCTAAAATACTAAAAAGTAAATTTTTTCAATAAAATCACCATTGGCTTCAACCACGGCCTCAAAACGATTCGGCATCTCCTGCAACTCTTCTGAGCGGTCTCCTCGTTTAAGTTGGTAAATGCTGCTATAATCGTTGTCTTCGGTTCATCTTTGGGGTTATAAGGATTTTTTTGGTCTCTCGCTCAACTGCACCCCACGTATAATAATCAATATATATGTGTGTGTGTGTGTGTGTGTGTGTGTATTTGTGCGTGTGTGTGTATATATACATGTGTGTATATATATGTGTGTGTGTGTATATATACATGTGTGTATATATATGTGTGTGTGTATTTGTGTGTGTGTGTATATATATGTGTATATATATATATATGTGTGTGTGTGTGTGTGTGTGTGTGTAAATATTACATGCCCCTTTAGGAAGTGCATTCCGAATCAAACCAATTCCATGAATAATTATATTGCACATACCACTACATGCTTATCAAGAAGACATACGTTACATTTCTCAGACCATAACTTAATAAGGGTCAATCTAAAGACACCCGGAAACCTATAAAACCACTTCCGCAACATACTCCGCAACCATAGCGTATTGGTCGTGCTTGGGGAAAAACAGTCTCATCATTATAGATACACATATATAAAAACCCACATATTCAGTTAAAAATAACAACAAAAAACATTCTTCGTGATGGCAAATAAGACAGACAAAAGCGCTTTGATATGTAGAATACTTGAACATCTTTTAATGAAATTTGTATAAAAAGGGATTACTACGCAAATATATACAATAAAGATATTTTTTATGTTTATACGTTCTTTTTATACATACAAATATTTAAGTAAATGCTCTGTTCATAATAAACAGTATTAACGACATTTACCGGTCTGAATGTCCGAGAAATTTTCATAGAAAATATGCGTCCTCCGACACGAATCGAACCTGTATCCTATAAGGAACCGTCATATAGCCTGACGTGCTATTAACGATTGAGCCACAGAGGAGCGTTTCGGTTGGCAAGGTTGATTTTACTGTTTTTAAACTACAATTCTCAATGATTTTCTCTCGTACATTCATATCTGCTAGATGCGTATGCAAATGTAAACAAATGACGTCACACATTATGAAATGGACAAAGTCCAACAATTATTTTAAGACATTTTTTATGTTTATACGTTAAACGTCACTTTTAGTGGATATCCATATTTTAGTAGACGCTCCGTTGATTATTTTAAATAGTATATTTATTTTCGTCCACTCGTCTGAATATTTGAGAAATCCTATAAAAGAAAAAGAAGCGCCTTAGGCAGGATTCGGACCTGCGTCAACCTTTGCAGGCGAAAACATCGTTAGATACGACGTGCTTTAGACCGACGCGGCAACGAAGCGCTTCACCCTCTCAAGCAAGGCCGAACCGAACACTTTCTTACTTGCATAAATCATACTCGTTCCGGACTCTCGAAAACTGATATCTGCTCAGTAATGAATGATAGACTTAAATAAATATCATATATATATATATATATATATATATATATATATATATATATATATATATATATATATGTATATATATATATATATGTATATATATATGTATATGTATATATATATGTATATGTATATATTATACATGCATTAATTTATAATTTTTAATATATATAATTTTTACCAAGGTCTCTACAATTCTTATAATTATATACGGAAATGATTGAATTTGAAATATGAATAATTAAAAATAAACTCATGAATATGTATGAATTCATGAATATTAATTATATTTTGATTCTGTTAATTTGAGGCATAATTATGTATTTTGGGGACCAGTTGTAATGGTTAATATATTTCCTTAACTGCTAATCTTACGTATCATTTCAGAATAAATTTGACGTAAACTACTTTATCTTAGTTATCGCATGGCAATGGCAGCTTAAGGGCTGGATTAAAGGAAACAATTTTGGAACTCGGTTAGTCTGTTCTGCTCCCACCCGCCATATTCATCTGATCTTGCACCAACCGATTATTACCTTCTTTGGTCTCTGCAAAGTACTTTGAAAGAGAAAACTTCCTCTCAAGAAAACCAGATTCAAGAGTTAGACGAAAACTTTATCACAAGAAATCCTGTGGAATTTCACTTAAATGAAGCATCGTATAATTGGCAACAAGTCATTATTCTTAACTCTTCCTATGATCCGCCGATAGTATTTAAAGTTATTTATTACATTAGGTATTCGTACGGACTTCTCTGTGTGGTGTAATGTTTAGCGAGCTTGTTTCGCTCGATCATTTACGACTGGAAAGAGAGTTCGCTACGCTTAGAAAATAACCCGGGGCACTTCGACGTGGTGTAATGGGTAGCAAGCTTGTCATGGTATAACAATTACGACTGATTAGTGAGTTCGATCCTCACTGGGTGCCCTAAACTTTCGGTTTTGTGCCACTTCTAAGCTAGGCTTAGAAAATAACCATTGGGTATTTGCACGAAAGTGCTGATTAGTTGAACTAAAAGGTAAATCAGCGGACGGAGTTTAATTCCGACTGAGGCAGTCTGCTTTTAACTTTACTTGAATATGCTCCAATATTCCAACAGAGTATTCCTGGCTATAGTTATCATACGACCTTGTACGACATGTTGTTTGTAGAAGAGATGGGCGTAACCCTTATTGACCAATGAAGGATTCATCTAAAGGCTCTGACAATCAGTTGCTTTGACATTCAAATAGACGGGCATGGACTAATATATTTTTATTTATCTATTCATTTGTTTTATTTATTTTAAAAATCCACCCAGGACATCCTTATTCTAACCACCTGTTTTATTAGATATTCTGGGAATTTTCCCGTCAATTTTAACTGCAAGCGTTTTCATCCACAAATCGGCTCATTACTAAAAGTTATTTTTTTAAATTTCTAAATTCGAGCCAACCATTTTTAATCCAGATAACCCGTCTATTTTGAAATGTAGGTCTTAATGATACTTTAAATTGAGGTGTAAAAAATTAAAATAAAGAAAAATTTTAGCGATTTTCGTTCTTTTTTTCCAATAATGGTTATCAGAAACGGAGCTGCAAGTAACGAACAACTACATTTGAAATCTAAGCGTGATTCAATTTTGAATTGACGTTTTTGTTGTTAATAGTGCAAGTTAACCTACCTTCTTTAAAATAAAGAAAAGGAAAAAAAGAAAAAGAAAAAAGTTGCCCAAATAGTCGTAGTATGGTGAAACACAAAATGTAAGAACGCTGGGCTTTTAAAAGTAGTGTCCCGGGTATGACGGTAAACTACATTCAGCAACAAGGCGGGAGATTGGATGTTTTAAGGAGCGAAGAACCACCCCTTAATTGTTGTTGTTACCAGGTCCAACCCGACTTAGGGAGGTAACACATGTCAGGGTCCCAGCTATAGGTAAATAGGTAACCCCCAAACAGGGGAAAAAAATAATGAAATTATAAAATAAATTTTTACAGTAAAAAAATTGTCAGCATTACATTTTTGTTATAAAAAAATTTCCAGCAACACGCTTTTGTAAGACAAAAAATATTACCAAGAATATATTTTTTTAGAGAAAATATCACGAGCAATGCATTTTTGTAGGGAAAAATATTACCAGCAATAGATTTTTATAAGGAAAAAAATATTACCAGCAACAGATTTTTGTTACGAAAAAAAAATTACCAGCAATACATTTTTGTTATGAAAAAATATTGCCAGCTATACATTTTTGTAAGGAAAAGAAATATTACCAGCAATACATCTTTCCTAGGAAAAAAATATTGCCTGCAATACATTTTTGTAAGGAGAAGAAATATTACCAGCAATACATCTTTCCTAGGAAAAAAATATTGCCTGCAATACATTTTTGTTCGCAAAAAAATAATACCAGCAGTACAGTTTTGTAATAAATTGAATATTACCAGCAATACATTTTTCTAAAAATTAACATTACCAGCAACACATTTTTGTAAGGAAAAAAGTATTCTCAACAATACATTTTTGTTAGGAAAAAAATATTGCTAGCAATACATTTTTGTAAAAGAAATTACTAATTCTTCAAAGAAAATGAAATTTCGGCATTAAATGATCCGTAATTTGATGATGTGCCGTTGAACAAATAAACATTGGACAAACTGACTAATTATGTAAATTAAAATTTTTTCTTTCTTTTTTTTTTAAATTAAAAAATATAAAATCGTAAAGCATTTCTGACGGAATTTGGAAGAGTCAGCCAAAAAACAAATATTAAAAAAATAAAACTAATCTTTTTAAAAGCGTCGCTTTTCAAATCCTTATATTCTGATTTAATCAGATCTACATTGGTTTAATAGTTTCAAACTGGGAGAATGAAATAAAATATTATCATATTGTCTGTAACTTTGAGAAGCGTTTTTAACAGACATTTGTTCGGACAAGTGCAAATGTTTTATTTACTTGCTGTTTTTAAATTAATGTTTCGACTGCACCTTTCTTCAATTTTCGTCATGCGTATTACACAAGGAAAAAGAATCATTACGGAAAAAAGGTTAAATTATCTGAATATAATTATAGTATATTGTCTGATTAAAAGCAAATGCTGGTTAAAAACAATTTTTTATAATTAAAATAATGTGAATATTGATAAGGTCAATACTTCAGCGTTATGTAAAATGTGTGTGGAGAGAGAGAGTAAGACAAACTGTCAGTCATATTGTATCAGAATGCAAGCGTATGGCTCAGAATGAGTTTAAGAAACGAAGTTATGATGAAATGACTGCCATTTTTGATTTGAAGTTGTACGGATTTGAATGTAATAGCAAATCATATGACCGTGTGGCCAAAAGGAGGAGAAATGGCTGGAGAATAGCAAAGGGGAAATCCTATGGGATATCCCGATGCAGGTGTAATAAACCAAACTTAGTCCTGCTGGACAAAAAGAAGAGAAAAAATTGCTACCTGATAAATAACTCCTGTCCATTTAATATGAGAATTGCAAGCAAAGAAATGGATGAGTTTGACACCTACAATGATTTAAAATATGAAATTGTGAAAATTT
Organism: Acanthosepion esculentum; assembly: GCA_964036315.1. NCBI lineage: Eukaryota > Metazoa > Mollusca > Cephalopoda > Sepiida > Sepiidae > Acanthosepion > Acanthosepion esculentum. The sequence goes on from OZ038488.1 coordinate 20,633,896, forward strand.
GGAAAGGACTAGCAAAGAAAGTAATTAGATTACCATTGATCATTAGAGCACTGGGATATTGTACAAAAAAACTGGATAAATCTTGCAGATATTGCAAAATTCATGTTTTGCAGCAATGATACTTCAAAAAGTATTGCATACGGACTGTCATTGAAAAGAATAAAAGACTAATTTATTTTCTTAAATGTCAAGTGGTTTCCTGAAAATAAATTTATTGCTAGTAACCAACATCTTATGCTGTAAATAATAATAATAATAATAATAATAATAATAATAATAATAGTAATAAAAATAATAATAATAAAAAGCTCTGAACAAATGCATTACACAAGCATATATTAATTGTAGACGAAATATTGCAGAAAATAAATGTCGCTGGTGTAGGCATGTAGATGAAACCTTTAATAATTTAATAAGCGAAAGATACAAATTAAAGCAGAAAGAGGTACAAAGCTAGACTTGAATGGGTAGGAATGGCTGCCTGTTAAAGAGTTTGCAAACGATTGTGATTCGCTATTTCTTACCAAAGCACAAACCAGAAGCAATCGAAGAAAATAGTGTAAAATTGTCGCCATGTCGGCTAATGAAAACACGAGATATGTTCTCTCTTATATAACATTATATTTTATTCACTCCGAACTTCGTCAAATACCATCGAAGTGTGTGTGCGGGTGGGGGGGAGAGTGCGTGTATCTGGAATTCCCATCTGAATGTGGACTCTACAGTTTCGCGTGCGTTGTCAGACCCTCCCTGAAGTGATTAATTATATATCTATCTGTCATGCGATTCTTTCCCAAGCGTGCGCATCTCAGAGGCAGATGGGTCGGACAGTAGCTAACATCGGTTGAATCACGGATCTCTACCCCTGGGTAGAAGGTCATCCATTAGGTTAACACTGTACCCGGTTACTCTGAAGGATACTGTCGACCCGGGTAACCTTCAGGAAAATTCGAAGCGAAATCTTTATTTAATCTACTTATTTTTGTATGTGTGCATGTGTGTGTTTTTTTTATCTTTGGCGGGGAGGGCATATTGTTTTTGTTCCGCTGTCCATATTTAGAGATTTATCCTCTTTTTAGGACTGTTCAATTATTACTCGCCCTATTTCTGCCGAGACTAAGCCTGAACTAGCCTAGATATGGACAAACGGGCAAGAAAATCTCCTCTTGTAGAGTAAGCAAAGGGGTATATTTTCGAAATTCCCGAAGGGTTACCCGGAACAACATCCAGCATTATGCCGAAATTGACATTTCACTCTAAATTCACGTAAGACCATTAAAGGAATCCAGGTGCAGGGTTCACCTAGAGTTAATCATGGCCACCGAATGCAGAAGTACGTAACCTCACATCTGCATCATATATTGCAAGATTAAGCTCTTCGTCCCTGAAGTACAAACAGAAAGTAGAAATTCATCAGGGAATTGAATTTGCTATTTTGACACTGATCCGTGTAAAACCGGAAGAAATTATAACTTTGGAAAAATGTCTGGAACTTGAGAGAAAATGTAACTGTTAAAAACCGTACCTATGAACACTGATTGGGTATGTTCCAATCCTCATAAATACGTTGGACACTATTGTAATTGGGGGTAATCTGCTGTCTACGCTGGCAGCGTGGAAAGCTCTTGCCGTATCGATAGCCATGTCCGGGTTCCTATCTGTCTTTGGGCAGAGAGGAACCTGGACATGGCTATTCCGAAGGACAGAGTCTCGTCCGGGGAGGTAGACTGATACTCGATCGCGCGTATGCGGGGTCTACGGGCAATTTTTGCCCGATTTCACGGGATCGGATTTTCCCCACATTAAATTTGGCCTTGTGCTACATCCTACCCCGTGGGGTGGTAGGTAAATATCGTAATATGCTGTTTAAGTAGTCGACCACTAGCAGTGGTTTACCTACTTCACGCCGCTGGCGAGTATTGTATTTTGTTGATGTTATAAAGATTGCCATTTCATTTCCAACCTCCGTTTTGGCTATTCCTCAACAGTAACATTTTGTAAAATGAAAATGGCAGTAGTGCCAATCATTACCAGTGGACCTGGAATAGTACCAAAGAACCTTGCAAAGTCGTCCAAACGATAGAATTACAAAAAAGAGCTTGTATAATGAAGAACAAGGGTTTTAGGAATAATTACTTTCATCTTTATCTCCGGTGAGACAACGGGAGATGACTGAAGCGAAAAACAACGAGTAAAAATTAAAAATAATACAACAAATAAAAAAACATGGCACTATGCGTTCCAAGAGTTGTTCGGATTATTAATCTCATTCTTCTCTTGATGGATTTACCATGGCTTTTCGGTCCTTTAAAATCCGTGTGGAAAATGAAGGTTATTTTTTAATTTTTTCTTCTTGTTTTTTTACTCTAGTGCAAACAAAAAAATTGTAAAATAAACAAAGATCAGTTCGATCAACACGAATAATCTACGAATTCTGGACACTATATAATAAAACGTATCAACTCGTAAAAAAATGGAAATAATTCTTGGAGATTAGTATTGTGTAGATCTTTCTGAGGCAGCGACACTTATCAGAATCGAAAAATTATTGAATAGTTATCGATTTAAAAGTTGTCCTGTTCATAATAGTGATTCAGTATAAAATCGATCCCGACTTTGAAATAGTTATGGAAAGTGAGAAGTTTTGTTTGCAAAGGTCACATTTTAAATTGTGCTATATATCCGCAGACTGTTAGTTTATTTTATTTTATTTTTTTTGCAGTTTAAAAATTGGCCTATGTCAATTATTTATCTTAAATGAAGATTAAACATATATATACTTTTATTAAATTTGCAAATTTAAACATTTACGCCACCCCACCCAGACACCTTAATATCAACAACTGAGCGAAATAGCGTTCTTTAATTAAAAACGTATGCATCTGTTTTTTCTTTTATGACAAATCTTTGCTTAATATATATATATATATATATATATATATATACGGTGCATGATCAAACATAATAGACATTCGTTGTCTGTTATATTTAATATATAGATAGATAGATAGATAGATAGATAGATAGATAGATAGATAGATAGATAGATAGATAGATGTAGTGTATTGGGGCAGCAGATCATTATTCAAAGATATATTGTTAAATATAACAGACAACCAATGTCTATTATTTCTAGAATGCACCGCTGTCCCAAAACAATATATATGTATGATGGAGTAGTGGATATCGACTCGGATTGAGGAATCGGTGTGTCGGTTTCGAATTGCAGTCGGATCCTTTCATTCCCTTACGTGCTAATACTCTTATATATATATATATATATATATATATATAAATAAAAAGTCTATTGGGCAGGAAATCAGTATTCAAAGATATATTGTTAATTATAACAGACATATATATTAATGAAATAGTACTCGGTGTAATGTAACAAAGTATATATTAATAAATATACATATTATTCCTCACCGGTAGCACGACTCAGATTTTCATGCATAACGCAGTCTTCAGGTGCTGAGTACAGACTGGCTGTTACATAATTTAAATTTTAACAAAAATATCTGGTGGAGATTGCTTTTTGCATGATATCTATCTATCTCTCTATCTCTCTCTCTCTCTCTCTCTCTCTCTCTCTCTCTCTCTCTCTCTATATATATATATATATATATATATATATATATATATATATATATATATATATATATATATATATATTCAGCTTATACTGAAAGTTATTTAAGTAAGTGCACTGTTTTTGTTTGTTTTGTTTTTTAATTAAACCGTATAAATTACATTTACCGGCCTGAAAAAACAAAAAAAAGAACATTTACTTAAATAAATTCTATCTATAAAAATGACGTATAAACAGAAAATATATTAAATAATTGTCGTACTTAATCCATTTCATAATCGTGCGCATAGTTCAGTAAAGAAAGCACAGTTTTAAACGTAACTGTTTTAAAGAATCTGAGCAACTTGTGAAAGTCAGGGATCGATTTTACACTGCATCTCTATTATGAACAGTACTCCCACATTCTAAATCGATAATTAATCACGTGTCGCGAATTGAGGGAATTCGAAAGAATGCTAATCTACAACAATTATTAAAAAAAACAACTTCCTATTTTTTTACGTGAACCAGTTTGTTTAAGGAGTGCCAAATTCCGTAACGCATCAAAGTCGTAGGTACACCACACATATTTCCAGTTGTGACAGCATTAGGAGGGTCTAGAGCAAGATAGTATGACAGAAGCAATCTCTTCGTTTTGGATTTGAATTCAGAGTCGTACTCTTTGCTACAAAGGCTATAGAACCCAGTCTACACTGCTATTTAACCTAAAATCAAACGAATCCGATTCATGCCTTTCCCAAAGGCATTTGTGCAAACATGAATGCAACGAACTAGCCCGAAATTTGAACCCTACTCGCTGATTCCATTTTCCGCGCTGATAACCGTTATACTACCCGCAGAGTGCTCTTAAAAAAACAGTCTGACACAATAACATTAGGCATAAAATAATTATATTCTATCAGTACTAAAACATCGACACAGTCGAAGGTGTGATCACCGTCGAGATTATAGTCATTTCTAACTCTATGACCTTATACAGGGGTCACCTAACTATGGCCCGCGGGCCGGATCCACCACCCGATGTCAGTTCATCTGGCTCGCCACTTCACTGTGCCACAAACGAGCTAATTTATAATTATATATATGGAATAATCAATAGATTCTAGTCAAAATTACAATGTAAAAAAATTGTAAATAAAATACCAAAATTTGGCCAGTCTGATTTTTGCATCTGGCAGTAATATAAATTTTAGGAAAAACAGTGAAATAAAAAAATTCGACAAATTTTTGCAACATTTTATTTCCGAGCGTTTTTGTGCAAGTGCCTGCAACGAAGTTTCTAAGAAAAGCGATCACGAGCCTGTTGCAGCAATTATGTTTTAACTTGCACTGCCGTGTTTAAACCGATTTGAAGAGTGCCGGATATAAAAAGGACTGACTTCAGCGAATCATGTCATATATTTTGCCTGAACTTATTAGAAAATCTAAAGTATGTAAAATCAGCACATGTAACAAGGCTGACGGATGGGCATTTGAAAGCATTTCTCTTGGTTGGAAGCAGTAATACCAAAACAAATATTAATTATATCTTAAAAGGTAAACGCTAGTTTCGCAAATATCACTAACCTTTTGTGATGCTTAGTTTGTGAGATTCGGATATATGCGTACTTGGTGTTATATAACTATTTTATTGCTATTGTCGCCTTCTTAGATAACTTTTTAGTAAATAAGTATGTTTGCTGTCTTTATTTTTTGTGCATTCAGTGTATTGTATTGAACAAAATGGTTATCCGGCCCGCGCTCGTCATTCTCCCAAATATCTGGCCCTCTGTGAAAAAAGCTTGGTGACCCCTGATCTTGACGATGTACAGTATATGGTCACGATTTCCGACCATCCTTACCCCGGGTCTGTTTATCGGGAAGGTGTAATCGGTCTGAGGTAAGACGATTTCAGCGTGCGGCACCTTTGAAAAGCGCATGAAAACCATACCTTGTGAGTGAAATTGGGTAAACAGAACTAAGTGAGAGCCGTCGATGGTTGTACGCGTCATCCTGATCGAGGGTTTCAGCTCTGCTGGTCTTGTTCAAGATTTTGATCAAGGAGGTCTGTGCAAGGAACTGTAACTAATGTGCGCTCGGCATAGTTGCGTAAAGTACGTGTGGGGCTGTTTGAACAAACACAGATATGTCCAAGCATGCGCCTGTAACAGGGAGTGGCCCTTGTAGTCAGGGACTCTCAGATACGAGTGGCCATCTATAAAATAGTATTTTCTACTCCAGGGTTGCATGTGGTTTTGAATTAAGAGTTGTCCTTCGATAGTATAGGAAAGCGAGAAGAAAGGAATAACTATTAACTCTAAGAAGAAAGAATGAATTGTTGGCAGAAACTCTCAAAAAGGAAAGAGAGAGAAAAAAGACAAGAGATGAAAGAAAGAGAAAAGACAAGAAAGGAATAAGAGAGAAAAAGAACACGGCTCGAGAGAGAAGGGATGGATCAATGCCTTTTTCAAGTTATTGCGCTAAAGCGAATCTCACGAATTCTGCTGGTACCTTTCTAGGTTCGAGTTCTTAATCGTTGCAGAAACTGCACATGTCAGTGAAGTGAGCATTAATTTAGCAAATCCATGTCTTTATTTGCAATGCGAAACAGAGAAGCTGAGAATCGGGATCCGATCAAATACATTTTAAATAAAAGAGAATTCAAAACTTTAATGTTAGATTACGAAACCTTCCACTACGACCAGAAATACCGAGTTCCTTGCTGCAGAACAGGACGAAGGCAAATCAAAGGAATCGCAGAGTAGCTCTCAAATCAATGGACATCGAAACGAATAGTCGAAGCTTTGCCTACAGACACGGGGTTCAAATGCAGTGTCGGCTAAAACAGCGAGAAGAAAAGACAAAACAAGCAAGATGACAGTATGTTTGATTGACAGCAAAAACTAACAGACCAACATACAAATTAAAAATTGAAGATAGCAAAATAAAAGAAATGCAACAATAACTGTGAAGCGTATTAACAGAGGACGGAAAGTGCGACACCGAAATCCGAAGAAGCATTGGGATGGCGAAAGATGCCTCCCGAAAGCTAAGTAAAGTATTAAGAAACAGTCAAATCTCAACAGAAACAAAGAAAGGAGTACTGAACTGTTATGTAATATCGGCCCTTCTATATGACGGTGGATTCTGGACAATCGATGAAAAGAAAGGTAGAGACTGCAGAAAAGTCGTTCTACAGAAGGGTGCTGAGAATTCCATGGTCGGAGAGGGTAAGCAACAAGAAAAGAGCAGTAAACAACTATGTGAAGAAGAAAAGAGTACTAAACTGTTACGTGATGTCAATCCTTTTGTGCGGCAGTAAATACTAGACAATCTCCTCATAGATGAAGATAAAACTAGAGGAAGAATTCTTAGAATAACATTGGCTGAACAGGTGAGCAAGTTTTGTAGAAAATGGAAACAAAATGGTCACCTATACTTAACATTAAGAAGGGACAGTTGACATCTCTATACCACATAATGTTGAAAGGGGGTTTGGGACATTTGATACTCACAGGACAGACTGAAGGCAAAGAGAAACAGATGAAAACAAAAGATAACTTACCTAACGAGCTTGAATATATGTTTGACACAACAGTGTTTACAAGAGATTGCAAAAAGGCAAAATTTATTAAGACCTACAAAGGAGAGGAATTTGTGGAGAGCTATGAAGGGACATGGTAAGAAGAAGAAGAAGAAGAAGAAGAAGAAGAAGAAGAAGAAGAAGAAGAAGAAGAAGAAGAAGAAGAAGAAGAAGAAGAGATAACTGAAATTTCTAGGATATATAATGAGGAAAGAGGAATTGGAAAATTTGATATTCACAGAACAAACTGACGACAAGAGGAACAGAGGAAAACAACACATAACCTACCTAAGGAGCTTGTGTAAATGGATGGTAGAACAAGGTTTACGAAAGATAGCAAAGAACTTACAAAGAGTTAAAAAGAGGAGGAAATTGTGGAGAGCTTCGATCGCCAACGTCCCGAAGGAGTACATAGAAGAATATTGTTTTTGTTTTTATCAAAATTCTCCAAACCGTTTCATTATGATGAATGGATTTACTTATGGTAGGATGCCTTGTTATAATTGCTGTAGGCCTTTTAAGCATTACTGTTTATTATATTTGGGGTGTCTGCACTGATAACTCTCGTTTGGAGACTATCATCTTACTGAAAAACAATCTCTATTTTTTTTATGTATTTGATGTCGTATTGTTGACTCGTTCGTATATCTTTTCTATCATTTACAAGAGTGAATATTGGACAATTTCCTGACAGATTAAAAAATGAAATTCTCTCTGACAATGAAGGTTATACAATTTCCTTTCAGACGAAGATACTTGCAGAGAGGGGGAAAAGGATATAGAGGGGATGAAGAGGGAGAGGGAGGGAAAGAGAGAGGATAAGAAGGGAGAGAGAGAGTAGTAGTTGGGAAGAGAGGATGTGAAGGGAGTGAGATGGGGCAAGAAAGGGGCAGAGCAGAGAGGGAGGGAAAGAGAGAGGATGAAGAACGGGAGAGTGAGGGATGGAGGGAGAGAGATGGATTGAGGGAAAGGGGGATAGGGTGGTACAAAGAGTGAATGAAGATAGGGAGGGGGAGAGAGGGATGGGGAGATAGAGAGATGGAGGGAGAGAGAGAGGGATGGGAAAGGAGGGAGTGAGAGGTAGAGGGAGATATAGAGGGACAGAGAGGGAATGAGAGAGAGGGAGAGAGAATGAAAGACAGTATAAAGAAGGGGAGAGGGAGAGAGATGACAGAGAGTGGGAGAGAGAGAAGAAGTGAGATGTAGAGGGAGAAAAAAGGATAAAAAGGGGGAGAGAGGGGGAATGTGAGAGAGAAAGAGGGGAGAAGGAGAAAGAGAGAGATGGAGAGAGAGAGAGAGAGAGAGAATGAGGGGGAGTGAAAGAGAGAAAGAGAACGTGCTAAGAATACGATGAAATAATAGTAACCCCCCTTTCCAGCCTAAACATAGTTCAAAAGTATGTACATAGACTTGTGGGTGATGAATTCCACCCTGCAATCCATTTTCCACGGACGAAACTTTGCATGCCTATGACTACTCCATGGCTATTTCCATGGTAAATGTTTAGAGGAAATACGTTTCTTTTTTCACTAGTTCAAACCCTTACAGCTGACCCACCAGGTCACGTACACAAGCCCTAATCATCCTCACCATCCCCGTATTCCACAGGTAAGCAGAAAATTCAACTCAAACACTACTATGAGGAACAGACTCCCAAGAGGATGCTTCCCGGATTACCTCAATCTTAACTTCTTCAAGCCTAGGGTAAACCGTTACCTACCATATATATCCTCATAATATGTACTTGCCTCCTCCTCTTACATGCATACAGAACCTAAGGCAGTAACCCTCTAACTTCACTGTCTTAAGCATCTTGTATAGATTGAAAATATAGTCACAAAGAAATCCTCAGATCTCCAAGGGGACAAAGCCTACAAGTCCGTAGATAATGCTAATAGGCATGGGGCGATCCGTGCTTAAGATTATCAAACAGGTTTCGTAATTTGTCAGGACCGACTGGCTCGTTGCATGTTATTCTTCAAGCACATAAGATAATTATTTTAAGTGTATGGCCGTCTCTTCCCCATTTCCTTTTTTCCGTGTGGCTGTTCCTTCTCGATTTTCTTTTTATCCGTATGACCGTACCTTCCCAATTTCCTTTTTCCGTATGGCCGTTCCTTCCCCATTTCGTGTTTTTCCGTATGACCGTTCCTTCCCCATGTCCTTTTTTTCCGTATGGCCGTTGCTTACTCATTTCCTTTTTTTCCGTATGACCGTTGCTTACCCATTTCCTTTTTACTGTATGACCATTCCTTCCCCATTTCTTTTTTGTCCGTATGACCGTTCCTTCCCCATTTTCTTTTTTTCCGAATGGCCGTTCCTTCCGCATTTCCTTTTTTCAAGAGGGAATTGCAAGATTACAACAAAAAAAAATGTTCCACTGGAAATACTGAAAATCGTTTGCCCCAACATCTTAAGCCAGTAACCCTGACTTAAGATCTGACATCTTGGGCATACATGAAAGCCACAGGTTGAACAACCAGCCCTGTTTGCCAGTAATTTGTACGGATATTAACATAACTATTTAAAAGTATAGAAGACAGAAAGTATGGTTGTCAGTATGACAAAAAGCGCAAGATGCACAATAAGAATTGGAGATGACAGTATCAAACAAGTACAGAAGTTTAAACATCTGGAAAGTGTTTTAAATATTGGACGAAAAATACTACACCGAAATCCGAACGCTCATGGGATTTGCGAAAGATGCCAACCAGAAGCTAAGCAAAGTGCTAAGACACAGGAAAGTTTCGTTTAAAAAAAAGAAAATTATACTAAACTCTTATGTGAAATCAATCCTCTTGCGTGGCAGTGAATGGTATACAATCTTCTAACAGATGAAAAGAAAGCTAGAGGCATTAGAAAAGTGTTTCTACAGAAGGATACTGAGCATTCCAAGACCGGAGCGGGTAAGCAACGGAGGAAGTATTAAGGAAAATGGAAACAAATAGAATACTTATACACAGAATCAAAAAGACACAGGTGAAATTTCTTGAACACATAACGAAGGAGGAGGGCTTGGAAAACTTAAACCTCACAGGACGTATAGAAGGCAAGAAAGATAGAAGTTAGCGGACAACATGCCTGACTAATATGTAAAAATGAATGGCGAAACTGAAGGCGGGGGTTTGGCAAAGAGATACACGCTGTTAAGGACGACATGGAATAGAAGGTTTTGGAGAGCCATGATCGCCTGACGGAACACGGCACATAGAAATTAAAAGTATGGAAATGCATTTTTTTTTTCAAATAAATCGATAATTAAAATCCCTGAAAAAGTCCAATAGATAGAAATCGATGAAAATTTTGAAAATAAATGTAGACACATAAATGATGTGATGGCTTTTTTTTTAAGTGAAAAGAAGCTAGTAATTTCTGTCTGAACTTCCGGAATAAGGAGCCATCATTACTTACATGCGGGCAATTTGTCCTCATCTAAGATGAGGACAAATTGCCCGCATGAAAATAATATAAATAAAAATAACTCCTCATCTTCATGGACAAACAGAAATTATCTGTCTATATTTCTAAGACGAAGAATTGGAATTTCAAACTGAACACTTTATTTCGTCCACCGGGGTAGTAGTGAGTTCAGTACCTGGCTACTGCAGGGGTGAACAAAAACTTGGCGAGCTGAGTTAAAGGGAGATAACTGAGACATCCGGAAGAGGTATGGCATATGGAACTAGAACAATCTACCCAGGTGGACGGAATAAAGGGTTTCTGTTCGAAATTTCAATCACCTGAAGAAGGCCGGAGCTTATAACTGTCGAAACGTGGTGAATATCCCAACAAAGATGAGAACAACAGTCCGAACAATGGCAATAGTGTAAACAGAAATTATCAAGTTGGTTCAAAGCGGCTGTGATACACCAGTGGAGGCGGTTGGAAAGACTCCATCAAAATTTGGCACCGATGTCAAACCACCTTGCATTCATACTATTTACATTGTTCAGCGGTTGTCCTCATCTTTATTGTCATATCCATGGCGCTTCGGCCGTTGTACGCTCCCGTCTTCTTCAGGTAATATACGTTGGAATTTCGAACCGAACCCTTTATTTCGTCCACTAGTGTAGCTTGTTTTGGGGACACATGGCCCAATGGATAAAAGTGTTGATTGAAGTAATCCAATGACTTGACCCAAAGAGTTGGGAGTTCAGTACCTGGCCACAGCAGAGGTGAACAACTTGGAGAGATGAGTTACTAAAGGGAAACAACTGAAAAAAGGCATGGCACGTGGAACTAGAACAATTTACCCCGGTGTGCGAAATAAAGGGTTCAGTTCGAAATTTAAGACAGCCGAATAAGGCAGGAGTGTACAACGGCCGAAACGTTATGAATATGGTAATGAAAATGAGGATAACAGTCCAGATAATGTAAATAATGTAAGTAATACTTTCTCCCCATATTTAGCTAATAAGGAGTAAAAAGGCGATTGTGCGTAAATTGTTGACACCCGTTCGCATCTGAGCATCAGAATTGTCATCCTTTCTCCCCATCTGTCTATATCTCTGAGATGAGGTATTATGATTATTTACATTATTTACATTATTCAGACTGTTATCCGCATCTTCATTGTCATGTTCATAACGTTTCGGCCGTTGTACGCCTCGGCCTTCTTCAGGTGATTTGAATTTCGAACCGATCCATTTATTTCTAGTGCAGATAGTTTTGGGGACACATGGCCCAGTGGATAAAAGCTTTGGTTGAAGTAATCCGACGACTTGACACAAACAGTTGTGAGTTCAATACCTGGCCACAGCAGAAGTGAGCAACTTGTAGATTTGAGTTACTAAAAGTAAATAACTGAAAAAGGCATGGCACGTTGAACTAGAACAATCTACCCAGGTGGGCGAAATAAAGGGTTCAGTTCGAAATTCCAGACATCCGAAGAAGGCCGGAGCGTAAAACGGCCGAAACGTTGTGAACATGGCAATGAAGATGCGGATAACAGTCCGAATAATGTAAATAATGTAAATAATCATAATACCTCATCAAACGTTGTGAATGTGGCAATGAAAATGAGGATAACAGTCCGAATAATGTAAATACTCCTTTCTCCCTATTCACTTTCTCTCCCAACTGGTGGAAATGGCGGAGATGCCCGTGAATCAATGATAGTTTGACGAGGACATTCATTTGAATTTGAATTTCTTGGACAACTATGCGCGACGGAGAAGGCCACACGCTTGGCCAGAAGCTCCCCACTCGCAGTTCAAATGGGATTAAGGCAGGCGAGTTCTGGCAAACCTAGTGCATTGGGATGTCGGACGCTTGATCTGTAATGGTCCGCCTTGGTTTCGCTAGCACGATTGGCGCTGCCCTATTCCGCCGGTTTTGCCCGTTGGGTTCGTGTAGATCTTTTACGCCGTTGGGGTCATCGGGGTTTTGTCGCGTTCAGTCTAGTCTTTTCTCTTCGACCTTATCGCCACGGGGGCGTAAATATGAGTTTAATATCTGTCTAGCCATAACTCATCACTCAGTTTCAAAACAGAATAATACTTTTCGGTTTCTCGGTATTCATAGAGAACTATACTAGAGTATTATTCTTATCCTTCTATGTGCCATGTGTCTCTTCAGGATGTGGGTGATCATTGCTCTCCACAACTTCCTTTTCTGTCATTTGTATCTCTTAATAATGTTTGTCTTTTCGCTACCATTCCTAATCCCTGTTCTGCCATCCATTTACACAAGCTCATTAGGTAGCTTATTCGCTGCTTTTCCTCTGTCTTGCTTCCAATATATCATGTGAGTGTTAAATTCTCTAAGCCTTCTTTCTTTTTATTTGTCTTTGAAATTTCAACTGTATTTTTCCGATTCTATGTTGATGTCCTTTTTTGCTTTCATTTTCTGTAAAAACTTCCTTACTGCTCATATGTTCAATCAATGGTATGCTCAGCATCCTTCTGTAGACACATTTCTTTTGCATCAAGTCTATTCTTCATCGGTGATGGGATTGTTCAGCATTCACTGTCATACAGGAGGACCGGTACTTTCTTCTTTGATTCTAACGAAATTTTCCTATTTCTTAATATTTTTGCTTAATTTTTGGAAGCCATCTTACGCTATTCCATTGAACCTTCGAAGTTCAACGTTGCATTTATCGTTCTCAGTAAAAACAGAACCTAGATATTTCAATTTTTGTGCTTGCTGGATTCTGATGTCTTCCATTCACTGTTCGCATCTTGGGCTGTTCCTCTTGCAGACAACCATAGATTCTGGCTTCTCAGAATTTATGTTTAGTCTTTTCTTCTCGCTTTGAGAAATAGTTTATAAATACAGGTTGCGATGCGTAAATTTTTGTCATTTTATATATGTTTTTTATTTTGCGCATGCGCGTTGTTTATTCTTTTTATTTTATCGACTGCACAGTATAGTAGAATCAGTTGGACACTGTGAGAAAAAGAGAACTATGGCGCAATTCACTTCGCCAGAAGTTTCGAAGCGGTATGATGTACTGCTTGACATTGACGCCGGAAGTTCCAATACGAACATTTCACAGTGTTAGGGAATCAATCTGGGGACCATGCAGAAGATTCGAATAAACTTGGATGATATATCCAGTCAACATCATAGTGTTTGGAGTGATCACGTGTGATGGCGACATTATGCCTCCATTCATCATCTCACAGGGCCTCAGACTCAGCACAGAGGCTTACATTAAGTGTCTTGAGCAGGTAGTGCTGTCCTGGTCCAACAGAGTGGCTGCTGGAAGATCCTATGTCTGGCAACAGGACTCTGCACCATGCCACACAAGCAGAAAAACCCAGTCATGGCTGTAAGACAATCTCTGCGACCACATCACACCTTACATCTGGCCACCAAACTCCCCAGACTGCAATACTCTACATTATTATGTGTGGGTCGCCGTTGAGCGAGGGACCAGCAGGACACATTGTAACACCAAAGATGAACTGAAGGCAAGGATTATGGCAGTTTAAACAAGGAAGCCGGTCATAAGGGTTGCAGGAGATTCCGATGTCCTCTGGGGGCCGTAGTTGAAGCCAATGGTGATTTTATTAAATAAATTTACTCTTGTATTTCAAGATATTTTTGTGTAATTTTGGTAAATACATCTGTTAAAATGAGATGTTAGTGTTATTTTCATTTTTGCATAATTTATACGACAATTTATCCATCGCACCCTGTATAAGCTAATCATATGACTAATGCCTTAAGGCTCACCGCCCCATTTTCGCTCCATTGATGTTTGATAGATAGAAACCAATTGCGAATTTTTATTTTTTTTTATACTTATCATTTTATGCAGGGTATTAATGTCTTAATTAATCTCCCAATTCAGTGCCCGCCCTGGGTATGACAATAAACTACTTCCAACAACAAAGCTTCTGATCAGGAGGTTTTGAGGCATGGTAGCACCTGTTAGGGTCCCAAACTGGGGTCAAAACATTATGAAAGTGTAAAAATAGGTTTTAATACCAGAAATACTTTGTAAAATAATATTACCAGCAATAAATTTCTGAAGGAAAAATTATTACCAGTAATACGTTTTTGAAAAAAAAATATACTACCAGCGATACATTTTTGAAAAAAATATTACCTGCAATACATTATTAATGAAAAAAATATTTCCAGAACTAAATCTTTTGAAGGAAAATAATATTACCAGCAATACATTTTTGAAAAAAATATTACTAAATATTAAAAATTCTGTCGGCATTAAATAATCCTTTGAGGCTGATATGCCGTAAAACAAATCAAACCAAACCAAATTAGTGAAAGCCATCAAACTACAGTCCCGATCGCGCTGTTGCTACCTTTCCATAAAGACATTGCCTGTGAGTATTAAATTTTCTAAGCCTTTTTTTATTATTTTAATTGTCCTCGAAATTTCAACTGCCTTTTTTGCTTTCATTTTCCTTAAATCTTCCTCGTTGGTCATATATGCAATCAATGGTATTCTCAGCATCTTTATGTTGAACACCATTTTGGTTACCATGTTTCCTCTTCATCTGTAAAGATATTGTTCAGCATTCACTGCCATATAGGAGGACCGATATTATATAACAGTTCAGTTCTCTTTTCTTTGCTCCTAACGAAATCTTCCTGTTTCTTAATATTTTGCTCAGCTTTTTGCTATTCCAGTTTCGACGACGCATTTTCAATTTTCTGTTGAAACAGTGCCTAGATATTTAATTTTTTGTTCTTTCTTAATTCGCATCTCGGGCTGTTCCTCTTTCTAACAAACAATACTTTCTGTTTTCTTACAATAGATGTTTAGTCTTTTTACCTCGCTTTCATTTACTGCCTTCTGTCGCAGTCCCTGTAGTTTCTTTTTCGTGTCTGTTATCAACACCTTGTCATCTGCATAGCTTATATTGTTAAGATTGTGACCATCGATAATGAATCCTTATTGAGAGAAACAGTATGGGGAATTGTAATGGGCTCCATATAAGATTCCCACGTTTGAATGCAGACGTTGTAATAAATAAAGAATAGAACACGACTGACCTCTGATTTATACAAGTTCTATTAAACAATATTACAAAGTCGTGTTCTATTCTTAAGATTTAAATTTTTTTCACTTGTGACGAATGCAGGTATCGATTTTTTTTTGCATGCTAGTTAACATTCGTGTCAGTCAGCTGTTAGCTCTCACGCTGGCCAATAGAATCTTCCTGTCTATTCGTGGCAGCCAGCTATATGCTCTCACTCTGGCCAGTAGAAAACTACATGAAAACTGCCGTAGAAGCATGAAAAAAATCGATCATTTCCACTATCGTTGGGAGTTGGGAAATGCAAAGTCGGTCTTGAACTTCCCGCTAACCTTGACCATGTGCATGTAAATTTTGGTGCAAATTCCGTCGAAAATTGCGGCCGTGCATTCGTTACACACACAGACACATCCAGCCTTTTATAGATAGAGATAATAGTTTATGAATAAAAGGCAATTATATGACTTATATAACACGGCTCACCGTCCCATTTTCGGGCAATATATGAATGGTTGATATATAGAAACCAACAATTAATAACGAATTTCTTAAAAAGGTTTTTTTATACTTATTAAGGATTTTATGGAAAGTATTAATGTTTAAACGTTCAACTATCCTCTCATCAAATTTCAGTCTCGATCGCACTGTTGTTACCTGTCCATAAAAACATTGATAAACAGACAGACAAATAATAGATATGTATTTCGGTAGATATTAGATCTGCAGGTAAATGAATTTAGCTGTATACATACATATATGGACAGAACCGGTACTACACCGCATCGGGCCTGGTGAGTGCAAGCCTGATTGGGGATCCCAAAGAGTGATTTGCGACACTCGCTCTCTTATCAACATTTGCTTTATATACGTTACAAATTAAACTAAGCACAAGTATTAAATGATGAAAACGTTTCGCGGATCTTGACATAATTTTTGAGATCATTTTTTTTTTGTTGTCCAAATCTATGAATTATTTTTTACTCACGCTAAGTCTCGAAAAAAAAAAACACTATATAAATTTCAATATTATTTATCCATGATGTTGAAGGTGTTAAAATTATTCAACTACTTAACGAGAAAAATCTCAAGTTGTGGTTAAATATTGCCACAAAACATTATTGATTTATTTAATATGTAATGATCTATTATCCTCAAGGACACATGGCACAGTGGATAAGAGCGTTAGTTAGATCCAGTGACAGGACCCGAAGCGTGTGAGTTCAATACCCGGCTAAGGTAGTGGAGAACGTTCAGAGGGAAATTAACAGGAGATAACTGATAACTGACATCCATTAAACATGGCACGTGAATCTAGAACAGTCTACCCCAGTGAGCGAAATAAAGGGTTCAGTTCAACATTCCAACCACCTGAAGAAGGCCGGATTGGGGAGCGTACAATGGCCGAAACGTTGTAATAAATATGGCGACAAAGATGAGGACAATAGTCCGAATAATGTAAATAATGTACATTGCATTTATTTTCAATTTTTCTAGTTTAATTGTTCACCTATATTGCATTTGATTCATTATTGTACATAATTAAGTTACAATAAAATTTGTAATTTATATGAATAATACCTTATGAAATTTGAGATGTAGAAGAGTGGAGGGCTCCGTATAATAGATTCTGTGGAGGCCCGCAAGACCATTGCACCGGCCCTCTATATAGGTATATAATAAGATTATCAAAGTGGATATATTTTGGTAACCATTACAAATTGATAGGTACCGCGAAATTTTGAGCAAAAAAAAAAAGATTAAAAATGCATTTAAAATAATTTAATTACACCGTTTTCAGTAAGATCTTTGTTCTGTTTGAGAGCTAATATCCTGAAGTTAATCTATGAAAAAGATAGCTTTCAGACATTTTTTTTAAATGTTCTTACGGTTAATTTGTCATCGATCCACCATTTTCATTGAAAAATGATGACAGAAGATTTAAAACACTTTAAAAATCTATTAAAAATCAAATATTTATTATAGAAGAAAATTAGTAAAACTATTGATTAATTCACAGAATCTTGGCAAAATATTACTTACTGTACGGTTAGAATATAGCGACAGTTGGTGTGTTCAAAGGTAAGCACTTTTGAAGACAATATTATTTTCAAAGTGTCAACAAGTTCATAGATCAAACAATATAAGCTAACTCCCATAACTACTAATGTAAAAGAAACAACTGTTTGAAATTTAATTAAATACGAAAATCAGAAACTACCAAAATACAGAAACTAGTTACGTTTATGTTCAACAACAGTAAGTTTTAACGTTCTCCAGCCAAGGAAGTTATTTAATCTGTAAATAAAATTATTTCTTTATGGAATTTAGGATATTATTTTTTTATATTAACAGGAATATGGAAATATTTTTAAAATAACAAAATAAAGTAATAATTTTTATCCATCGTATTTATTCTTCCTTTATTTGTTTAAAAATTATTTGGTATTTATTCTACTAATTTTATAACTTATTTGATGTCGTAACATTTAACTGCATCAAATCTATTCAATTATTATTTGTTAAACAAAAGAAATTGTTGTTATAAAAGAATAAAAAATTGTAAACTTGGCAAAGTCTTATTGAATCACACTATTCATCTATTGTGTTTGCTTTCTTTCAGCGAACAATGTCATAAAATAACCTAGATATATTCAGACAGATATAATTATTTTAACCTTAATTCAGAATTGTTTTGTCTCTCATACATAAAAAGAATCAAACATTTATGAAAATAATAAATAAGATAAAATTATTTGATGCGAAAATGGTATCAAACTTTACATTATTTGATTTTTCAAACACATCTTTATTTAATAAAAATAGTCACTTTTGTCATTTACAATCTCAAGAATTTCAAAATCGCGATGAAAAATTAATGTAATTCTTCCAAAATTAAATATTCATTGCACATTTCCCCCTTCCGTCAAATCTGAAAGAAAATAATGTTTTATTAAATTATAAAAGCACCAACTCTCAACAAAAATGATCTTTTTGAATTTTATTGAATCATTTTTGTAAGAATTCAGTACTTAATTTTCTGATTTGAGATTGCAAAATGTTTTTCACTGAAATAAAACCTTCGAGGGTTTTGTTATACCAATATAAGAGAATATAAGAGAATTTTTGCATTAACCACAATTTTAAAGGTATTTATGATCTATAGAAATAGTGAGAGAGTAACTGAGCTTACCCAAAAATATTTCTAAAAGATTTTCTAATTAAATAAAATATTGCTTATATGATTCATATATTAAGTTAGAGAATTTCATTTAAATCAGGTAATTCCCACCTGACTTTTTTATTTTATATATGTATATATATTTATAGATAGATAGATAGATAGATAGATAGATAGATCTCTCTCTCTCTCTCTCTCTCTCTATATATATATATATATATATATATATATATAATATATATATATATATAAGTGAACATAGAAGTCAACACTTAGAGGCGACAGTCTGTTTCATGCTAGATGCAATCATCAGGCAATCTAGCATGAAACAGACTGTTGCCTCTAAGTGTTGACTTCTATGTTCACTTATATATTTACACACGCTCTATCTCTGATATTGAGCACTTTATCCCATAAATATAGCACACTTTAAGACTATATTTCTTCATATATATATATATATATATATTGCATTCATTTGAAAAAGCGCATTCATTTTGGTAGTATCTAAAAACTGATAAGTTACTGAGTTAAACTCATTTGTTAACTACTGATAAATGTCATACGATAATACAGATCAATGTGGCAAAAATAAAAATGTTTCTTTTATTTTCCAAAGAACTTTCAATCCCATCCAAGTACTTGAGAAAATAAAAGATATGAAAAAGCGACGGCGCCTTCCTTAATGAATTTAATATCAACATGAAGAAGTTAATCAGAGAATTCGAGAGGATTAAAATAAAAAAATAAAAAAAACATGTGTCCAGGTTATTCAACCAAAGATGCCTACATAAATATGTAAGTGTGTGCGTCTGTATGTGAGTAAAATGACATATTAAAACTGAACCCATAGCATATTAATTTCTATAGAATTGATTTAATACCCACATTTATATACACAGGTATATATACACATATATATAGTAGGCCGATGAAAACACCTACTTTCTCGCGATTTCTTTACCTCTCTCTGTGTTTTTCTCTGTACCTTTTTATATATAGATAGATACACACACACTATCACACACACACACACACACACACACACACACACACACACACACACACACATATATATATATATATATATATATATATATATATATATAAGGAACAATGCATGGTAAAGTTTAGAAAATTTTCGTGTGACATGTTTCGACACATATATATATATGAATATATAAGTATAAATATATGTATATATATATACATATATATATATATGTATATATATATATATATGTGTGTGTGTATGTATTAAAATAGCGAGATGTGATTGATATCGATAGCTAGCTAGCTAGCTAGCTAGCTAGCTAGATAGATAGATAGATAGATAGATAGATATCAACCGGTCGATATTGATAGGTACGGATATTCTGACCTATATAGAAATTAATGCTAAAGGTAATAGATGTTTTTATTTTTTAGTTAGGTAAACAATCCGATAATTTTAGTTTTTTTTAATGGAGTGGTATATTTTTCCATAATATTTCTTTAAACAAATTCATCCATTTTGAGATTCTTATGGAGCTGGTTACGATAAAATATATTGATATTACTGGTATTGTCTTTGTGAACTATATTATTATCTTCGTTTTTAAACGCTCTCTCCCCCCTCTCTCTCTCTCTCTCTGTATATATATATATATATATATATATATATATATATATATATATATATATATATATATATATATATGAGATTTGATATTTTAGTGTTAGATAGGTAGATATAGACAGACTCACATATGTAAAAATGGAAATACATAGATTAGTAGAGTGTTTGAAATGGATAAAAGTTTCAGCTAGGGAGAGCGGGGAGAAGAGAGCAATTAAAAATAAGATGAGATAGATAGATAGATAGATAGATAGGAACTTGTATAGTGCGTATGAATAGATATATTTATATACAAGTATTTAATATATATATATATATATATATATATATACATACACACATATATAAATATATATATATA
Organism: Acanthosepion esculentum; assembly: GCA_964036315.1. Taxonomy (NCBI): domain Eukaryota; kingdom Metazoa; phylum Mollusca; class Cephalopoda; order Sepiida; family Sepiidae; genus Acanthosepion; species Acanthosepion esculentum. The sequence continues at coordinate 20,654,660 of OZ038488.1, forward strand.
CAGATAAATAGATAGGAGCTTATATAGTGCGTATGTATAGATATATTTATATACAAGTATTTAAGATATATATATATATATATATATATATATATATATATATGTGTGTGTGTGTGTATGTATGTATGTACGTATATATATAGATTGATAGGAATGAGCTTATATAGATGTGAATGAACATACAAATTTATATGCAAATATATATATACAAATATATATAGAGATAGATAGATAGATAGATAGATAGATAGATAGAGAGAAATTGAGAGGAAAATAACTTTGATAAATAGATATTTTGTTAGATAGATAGATAGATAGATAGATAGATAGATAGATAGATAGATATAATATTCTTTTACTAATAATTTATTTCGACAGTGTAATATTATTTGAAACACCAGACAGCTGCTAAATATGTCTGTCAGTGTAAAAAAAAAAAAATCATTATTAATTCCTCCTGTCGAGAATTTTTGATAATCTCTGCGAAATAGAATTTTACAGTGATTTGTTAATTTATAGTCGGATGTTCATTTTGTTAACGACAATAACTCTCACAATAAATTCAAGTAACATTAAATGCAACATAACATCATAAATCACGAATCGTCAAATCGTCGTATTCACTAAGTAATATTTACTCCAATTAAAATAACACAGATAACTTAAATGTTGTTTTGTCTTACGCTTTGTTTCGCCGATTATGAAAAATGTGAAGAAATTTGAGGGAATTATTGGCGAGAAAGAAGGAATAACGAAACGTCAACAAAAGAAATATTTTGTTGATAAATAAAACGCGTAGTGAACAGACGTCCTCGACAAACGAAAAGCAGAAAAAAAGCAACAGAAATTGCAAAAAGAAATTACGTATATTAAAGAAATTATTATTTAAAAATTATTTCATTTTATTTTAGAGAATCGAAGTTTCGACAGCATTAGCAATATTATCAACGTTTTGAAAAAATTTTTTTTAAAAAAACGAATGCTTAGAGATTGATTTTCAGTAACATAGGATTTACAATCAATATGTGAAAGATCGATTTCATATTAATCAATTCTTTCTCAGAATAATTAAATAAAATAAAACAAAAAGATAAACGCAATGAAAATAAGCAGTTACGCTCGATCAAATGATGAGCTGATCATATGTTTTTCTTCGTGTTTAAAAATGAAATCCCAACGCATCGGGAAGATATAATGTCGCTGAAATATATTCCTAAATTCAAATCGAAATAAAAAATAAAAAAAAGAAATAAAAAAAGAAACACAAACAGATGGGGTGGGGAGCATAAATTGTATCACATCAATTCTTCTTGAACATGTGACGACAGGAAAAGTAGTCACGTGACTCTCTTGTCGTAATTGATGCTTATGTCAAGTAGTGATTTTCTGTACATGGTCCTTGTTTAATCTCTGTGGAAATCCTTGAAATCATTCATTCATTTTTTTTCTTCATAATTTTCCAAAGAAAGATGGTCAGAGATTATTTAAATTCTATACGATTTTGATATGAAAAGGAGGAAAACGCGTGCAGCTTAATTAACTGATGTGTAAGTTTTCTTTTTTTTGTTTTTAAAACGGAGAAATATAAACTTCCTGTAAGCTGAAAGAAATAAACCAAATGAAAAAAAAAAAGGGTAATAGAGAAATAATCAGAAAATTCT
>OZ038488.1:20661320-20746320 GCA_964036315.1 Acanthosepion esculentum
ATAGATGAAATATTTGGAATGAAGTCGAGTTATCAGAAACTACGTGGTGATAATATACGCAATGAAGTTCAGAAAGTGAGAGAGGTGGGGGGGAATGGAATTACACCAAGAAAAAAAGGAAAGACTGTTAACAATAGTTTACAATATAACATGAAATATAGGTTAGCAGCATAAAGAAAAAAGAATTGAGAGAAAAGAAGCCCATCAGTGCATATCAATGTGTACGGGTGCATGTGGAGAGGCAATCGACGAAAAGTGGGAGAGAGAGAACGAGAGAATAGTAAGGAAAGGCGAGAGAAAAAGTGAATAAGCCAGTGAGGGAAAATGAGTTGAAAACGAGGCAGGAAGAATAATGGGGTCAAGTGTGAGCGGATGAGAATTTGGCCAATTCACACGTGACCTATCATTTCTGCATCACTTTCTTGGTAGACTTCACGAGGAAAGAAATAAAACGGAAATTTCGGGGTAGAATGAGCGATGCCGCAACAAATAGATAGATAGATAGATAGATAGATAGATAGATAGATAGATAGATAGATAATGTAAGGTATAAGAAAGAAAGAAAGAAAGAAAGAAAGAAAGAAAGCAAGAAAGAGACTGAGATAGATAGATAGATAGATAGATAGATAGATAGATAGATAGATAGATAGATAGATAAAAATAATGAAATGAGATAGATCAAGACTGATTAGGTGATTGATTTATTTGTTGTTTTTTTTACGGCTTATCGACAATTTGTAGGTTATTTAAAGAACAGTAGATAGATATAGAGGTAGATAGATGGATAAACATTTGTACGGATTATCAGCCATTTGTAAGTTATTTGAAGCCGAAACAGTTTCGGGGTTGTCAGAATAATATTTTTTTTTACGAATAAATATAGCATTGAACGTCTTTTTGAGAATAACAATGATTTTATTGGATTATAATTTCAACCATTTAACCCACAGCTGGTTGAAGTAACGCATTCATACCTTCCCCAAGCTTATTTACTCATAAGTAAATTTAATGAACTCAACACTTCGATAGATTAAGAACATTACGCTTATATATATATATATATATATATATATATATATATATATATATATATATATATATATATAGTGCTGGTGTTAATAAAACAGTGCTCAAATGTAATATAGCAGAGCCATTAAGTATATATTAATAAATATCCATATTATCCCTCAGCGATAGCACGACGCGGAGTTTCATGCACGACGCAATCTTCAGGTGCTGCGTATAGACTGACCGTTACGTAATTTAAATTTTAATAAACTTATCTGGTTACCTCAATGTTAGCACAGTTATTTATTATGCTGGGATTATTTTTTTTTTTAATATTTAAAGAAAGAAATTAGCAGCATCGATAAATCTATATCCTAACATAACAATATTATATTAAGCAAATGCATTCCGACGTAGACAACAAAGTTAATCTTTTAAAAAATAAATGTAATTGCGCTTTCTTCCTTTTTGTTGATTTGACTTTGTTGTAACTTTTCAATCTATCTATCTATCTATCTATCTATCTATCTATGTCCAATCCTATTTCTCTTCCCCGCTCTCTCTCTCTTTCTCACTTTCTTTCTTTCTTTCTTTCTTTGTCTGCTCATTATCTATCTATCTATCTATCTATCTATCTATCTAGCTATCTATCTTATTCTGTTCATTGTCTTTTGAACCATCTATGTTTGCTTTCTGTCTGCCTGTCTGTCTCTCACTCCGTCTGTCTATTTCTCTATCTCAGTTTGTAGGCATCGAAATTATCTATCACATTCTCATCATATCTATCATCCGAACCAGCCATTTTGGTTTGTTCATGTCTGTCTATCTACCTATCTATCTATCTATCTATCTATCTATCTATCTATCACTTTGTACGTATCGAGAGTATATAGGGGCTATTTTTTCACCCACTTGCTGAATAAGTCGAAAACATTGACAAACAATAACCAGGACACACACACTCGTTTGCACTGCCACGCCGCCTTATGTTCTCAAATGCACGCACATACACATAAACAAATGCATACACATAAACCCATGTTGACAAACGGAGACACATGCATGCATTTCATCAAAATGGCGACTTCGAGACAATCCGAACGAACATAGCCAGCAACATGTGTGTTGGCCTCTCGTCATCGTCGCCTTTATTTCTTTATCAAGAGCAACAAAATAACGCTTTCTTGCCGTTGTTTGTAACTCTGCGACGCTGCAGAGCTCAACTTACATGCAATATAACGGGTATCAGTTTTCGAGATCGCTGGCAGCCAACAAATGCGTCGTATAACAACGGGTTCGGGTGGCCGTGGAGATAAAGAAGCGAACAGGAAGAAGGTGGTGGGCGAGGAATAATAAAGAACGTTAAGGTGGATGGTGAAAGGAATGAGAGGGTGTGTTGATAGAAAAGTTATTGTAGGTGGGTGCCCAACCCGGGTGGGGTATCGTATTAACTAAAGAAAAAAATCTCGAATCGAGTGGTGGGTGTAACATATGATGATAAGGAGGATAAGAATACACACACACACACACACACACACACACACACACACACACACACACACACACACACACACACACACACACACATATATATATATATATATATATATATATACAGAGAGTGAGAGAGAGATGGGTTGCTACTGAGACGGTATATTGGTATTTGCTAACTTCCCAGATTTTACAAGAATACAGTCAGAGGACAATGATTAGTAAGGAGTGAGAAGTCGCCGTTTTCAAGTATTCTTTAAATATAATGCAAACTACTCCAAAAGAAAATATGCGTATGAATATATATATATATATATATATATATATATATATATATATATATATATATATATATATATATATATTATGAAATGGACAAAGTCCGACAATTATTTTAAGACATTTTTATGTTTATACATTCTTTTTTATAGACACAAATATTTAAGTAAATGCTCTGTTTATAATAAAGAGTATTAACAATATTTACCGGCCTGAATGTCATAGAAACTTTCTCGGACATTCAGGGCGGTACATGTTGTTTAATAGTGTTTATTATAAACAGAGCATTTACTTAAATATTTGTATCTATAAAAAGAATGTATAAACATAAAAATGTCTTAAAATAATTGTCGGACTTTGTCCATTTCATAAAGTGTGACGTCATTTGTTTATATTTGGATACGCATCGAGCAGATATGAATGTACGTGAGAAAATCATGGAAGATTGTAGTTTAAAAGCAGTAAAATCGACCTTGCTAACCGAACTCTCCTCTCTGGCGAAATCGGTAAAAGCACGTCAGGTTATATGACGGTTCCTTATAGGGTACAGGTTCGATTCCTGTCGGTGGGCGCATACTTTCTATGACAATTTCTCGAACGTTCAGGTCGGTTGATATTGTTTATTATAAACAGAACATTTACTTAAATTTTTGTACCTATAAAAAAGAATGTATAGGCGCGCATATATATATATATATATATATATATATATATATATATATATATATATATATATATATATATATATATATATATATATATATATATATAAAATTGTGCATTTCGGCATCAATCGCCCTTCTATACAAGATTCTTTTAAAACGACTGACAAGGAACTGCAGTTTGTTTTTTTTAATTTAATTTTTCTTGTGTTCGTATAATTCATAAAATCTTGGTACCATACAAAAGAATTAATCCGAACAATTACCATGAAAAACCACAGACATGCAATTTTACGGCGTTAGGAAAAGGACTGAAGCCGAGACGCCAGATCAGGACCGATAATATTGCTGATTCTTCTTCGGATTTTATCAAGAATCTCTAAATATATAGCAGAAGCACCGGACCATATGTACCAGAAATATTCAAATCATGGACGAATGGTAGACGTATAGATATGTAATATAGATTCTGGAGAGAAAAAATCGTCTCGCAGGATTCAGTGAACTAGCTTTCTTAGCAGTTGACATAACAATGGATTCAATATAATTCGGGAGGTTAGTGTTCTCTCAGATATACCTCCTACATATACTTACATTAACAGATTTTTATTACTTAACCGTTTTTTTTTTAGTGGATATTCGTATTTAATTAGATGGCTCCGTTAATTTCTTAAACAGTATATTTATACAATTTCGTCTGTTGGCCTGAATATTTGGGAAATATCATTTGTGAAAAATATTCGCTCTCCGGAAGTACTCAAACATGCGTTTACCAAGGGGAAAACGTCTTGAGAGACGGTGAGGTCTGAAGACGACCAAGCAAAGTTGGATAGTGCCGGAAAGAACAGATTTTCTCGCAACAGATATATCTGCTCTGTTTCATATCCTAATGGAAACAAAACGATTATCTACTAAAAATAACGTTTAAATTATATATATATATATATATATATATATATATATATATATATCCGATGCGATGAGAACGAAAGTAATATATAAATTCTAAGGTTCGCAGCGTTAATTCAAAAAAGAGCTCGATACAGGTAGTAGAGCGATAATTATTTATTTATTATAATTTTATCATATAGACAAAACCATTTTACTCACAACAAAGATGCAACTTGGTTTCAGTGCATTTTAACTGCACATCTACTGGTGAGGGTCGGAAATGGTTATGAACGATCCTGTTTGTAGGCAAGGCCGGATGTAAAACGTCACTTCCTTTTTCCATTTTTTGAGAAGAAAAATGTACTTACAAAATATACATAGAGTATCTAAGTGAAACAATAGTGGTTTGTTGTGAGTAAAATGGTTTTGTCTATATGATAAAATTATAATATATATATATATATATATATATATATATATATATATATATATATATATGGTAGAATCTCCCGTCGTATTCGACGTATGAGGGTCAAGCAGCTTAGTTCTTAGGAACCAACAGCCCAGACACCAGCACATATGATTTGATTATAGTGGTGAAGGCTTTGTGCAGAACCAACCACACTTTTTGAAGGGCCGAACACAGAGACCTGGTGCACTACGTGCCAGAAGATCCCCAAACAACGCTCCGCTTCAGAGTTGTCCTTTCCCTAGAACAGTTGCCATCCAAGGCTATAGAACCCAGTCTGTCCTGCTATTTACCCATAGCTGGAGGGAGAAGAAGAGGTTTAATACCTTTCCCAAGGGTATTAGCACGTAAGAGAATGTAATGGATTCGTCTGGAATTTCATCTCGGCTCTCCAATATTCAAATATTCGAACCTATATGTATAGGTAAAATACGTTGATATATAATCCAAGTGAATCCTCATAATATAAAATATTAAAACTGGTCCACAAAGGTCAGTGTATTTCTTATAACAGAGCATATATAAGTAAATTACTTCGAAAGGAATTCAAAATGACTTCATTTGAATGGTCATTTCACTCAGCAAGAAGAAATCTAACTTGCAGAGATTTTCAACACCGATGAATGAAAAAATAACTTATATTGGAAGCGTAAGAATTTTTTAAACAAAGAGCAAGTAGAAAAGAGGAAGAAAAAAGAAAAGAAGAAAAAAGAAAAGGAAAAGTAAAGGAATTTAAACAACGGAAATAAAAAAAGACAAGAAGAAAGAAGAAATTAAAAGAGGGCACTTATATTTTAAAATGCCTATCTAGAAAAACGAAATACAAATTGAAAATTGGAGAAAATTTTAATTTAAATGAACTAAACTATATTATAAAATATTTTATTAAATTAATTATATTAAAAAATATTAAGATATTTTAATATTAAAAAATAAACATAATTTTGATTTTCAATTAAAAAACCTATTATTTTAATTTTATATTAAAATAACTAAAAGAAATAAATTGAAAAAATAAAAATAAAAAATAGGAAAGATTGTAAAAAAACATATAAGGAAGAATAAGAAAAAAAGAAACATCTACCCTTAAGAAAAAAGAAACATCTACCCTTAAGAAAAAAGAAACATCTACCCTTAAGAAAAAAGATAGTGCGTATCAACTCACTTTCATAAGTGAAATAATTAGTCGAGTTATTAAAAAAAAATGAAAATTTTAAATATAAATTAAAAAAACAAACTGATTACTAAATAATTTTGAAGCAATATTACGAGAAATAAAATAAAATTATTAAATATATTCTTAAAGAATAAGCCATTTTAAAAAATACATGGTGTTATAGAATTGTGTTTTTTTTTTTTTTTTGTTTTTTTTTGGAAGGTGAAAATGTTGCAATTATTCACAAGCAGGGAATGTTTATGGAATGGTTGCACTTTCCGTATGCCTGATGGATTATTAGAATTTATGAGTATTCGAAAGCGAAAGGATGAACTAACGGCTCCGTATTGGCAGGTTAACTGCTGTTGAAAATAGAGGACGAGGCCAAGAGAAACTAATGTGCTCAGTATTAAGGAAAGAATAACCATTATTAAAAAGCAGTAAAAACCGTCAGGTGAGCCATGTAGTGCGTGAAGTTTAGTGCTGTGTTGTGGTTACTCAAAGGTTTGTAGAAAGTGTGCTCCTAGACTTCTGACTGACTCTACGAAAGAGCAAAGAAAGATTGTTACCCAAGAGCTTATGTAGTTACAAAGCACGCATCAAGGAAGGGAAACGTTTCCTCGAGAGATGAGGAAATGATAGAAGTAAACCCGGAATAACTTTATAAGTTACTGAAGATCTCCAACAATTTTTTAAGCGTTTCACCCCAAGCAAAGCGGGAAGCCAGTAGCACGCAAGGGGTTACAAAGAGTTGGAGCGAGAGCAAATAGGAGTGATAAAGGAAAGGATGAAGAGAAGGATAGGGGATAGATCATGGCATCTGGAGACGTCGATTGACATTACATTTGAATAGTTGGAGATTATAGCTATTAGGGAAACAGGAAGAGGGGAGGGAGTTCAAAAGGCAAGAGGTGCGAGACATGAAGCTATTGGAGTAGAAGAGACGGCTACATTTAACAGTTTCGACAGTGAAAGGGTGTGAGCGAGATGCCAGCCTAGTAGAACGCTTAAATTCATGAAGTCTGGAAACCAGCGAAAGCAGCTTCTCGGAGCAGTTACCATGAAAGTATTTGTAAAAATGACAGAGGGAAGCGACAGAAAGTCTGTGAGAGATCGACTGCAGACGAGATGCCAGATCAGGGCCAATTACGTTGCATATCAGTCTCTGGATCTTATCAAGAACCTTGAGACAAACATAAGGGGCTCCAGACCATATATGGCAGCAATACTCTATGCAAGGGCGAATGGTTGATTTGTAGATTTGAAGGATCGACTCCGGCAAGAAAAATTTCCTGGCGCGGCACAGGGAGCCAACTTTCCTTGTGGTGGACGAAGCTATTCACTCAATGTATTTGTTCTATCTCAGGTCAGCAATCAATGTGAGGCTGCGTTGTCGCAAAGAGGAGCTCTCGAGAAGTTGAGCGTCAGACATTCTAATGGGGGGGGGGCAGGGATGGTTCTCTGTAGTGAGTAATAGAGAGCAGTTTTGTTTTTGAGGCGTTAAAGTTAAACAGCCAATTCGTGCCCCAGCTCACAACCGATTGGAGGTCCATAAACATATACTAAAATTAGAAAGCACTTTCATCATGTCAATACATTTGTTGCTCTCAACCGCGTTGTGGTTCATCAGTCGCTACTAAGACGATATGAAAACGTTTCGTTTTTTAAACAATCTTGCCCGATCATGAATGGATACTTTACAACAATGTAAAAATGAACTGTTACTAACCTTGCGAAAATTAAGCCCTTATCCAAAGAAGATGTAGGCATTTGTAAAGTTTCCTCTACTATGAGCACTTTCCGACAAGGCAAGGATTATTACAATTATATATATATATATATATATATATATATATATATATATATATATATATATATATTAAAGTAATAAGGCGATAATGTCTCTAAGAGGTAAGGGGTTCCTGGGAGTGAACGAAAATAAGAAAACTTTAAGTGAACGAACCAGAAACCCATTTACAAATAGGAAAGAAGGGATAAAACTCTAATCCTGTTCAAAGACGGGGAAGGAGTGTGAATCGCGCAATAGAACAGGAAATACTCAATATTACATCAGGATAATGTCATATTGCATTATTTTTCTGGTGACCAGTCAAAAATTGCTACAACTTGCTTCAAAGGTTGTCACTCATTTTCCCTATACAACATATATTGCAACTACGCTTTGTCATTTATTCTAGTTTTTTTTTTTTTCAGAATTCTATTACTGAATGAAATACTCATAAGACGTGGTATTTTGTACGATTGTTTGCTGAGAATGACAAACAGTTCTGGGGGTGTTGTGTTGGCTTAGTGAATTTTACTATTGTTAGAATAATTTCGTTAGAAACAAAGTAGTGAACTGTTACATAATATCAGTCCTCTTATGTGGCAGCGAATGCTGGACAATCTTCTCCAAGATGAAGAAGAGAATTGAAGCAACTAAAACTCCGGTTATACAGAAGCATACTGAGGATAACATGGACCGAACATGTGAGCAACGACGAAGTTTTAGAGAAAATGGAAACAAAACGGACGCTTGTACTTAACACCAGGAAAAGACAGTTGAAGCCTCCAGGGAACATAATGAGGAAAGAGGTATTGGAAAATATGATATACACAGGAGAGATTGAAGACAAGAGAGACAGAGGAAAACACAGCATAACCTACTTGGTGAGATTGAGTAAATGGATGGCGAAGTAGGGTTCAGGGTATATAGAAAACAGATAAAAATCATTAAGCGTTTCAAATGACAGGACATTGCGGAGAGCCAGAATCGGCTACATCCAGAAGGCCTACGTCACATTCGTAACGAAATCTGTATCATTTATACTTGTCTGCAGATAAGCACTGGTCGGCTTTGCTAATGTGCGTAGAGGCCGCGATGCAATTATATGCGCGATAGTATGCTAATGTTAAGAAATCAGTTTGTAGATCAGTTTATGTAGGTTACCAATACCAGTTGCTATCCAAGGCTATCCAAAAAGAGTACTTGTGGCTAGTAAAATTGCCCGTAGATCACGCACAGGCGGGATCGGGTATCTGTCTAAACCCCGGAGGAAACTCTGCTTTTTGGCATATTCTCGTCCGTGTTCGTCTCTGCCCGAAGGCAAGGAGTTCGACACGGCAAGAGCTTCCCACGCTGACAGCATATCACTCCCACTTACAACAGTATCCAGCGTATTTATGAAGAATAAGACATGCCCGTTACTGTTCGTAGGTTCGGGTATGTAACAATATAGCATAAATAGCTATATTGCAGAAAAAGAAAATATACACATTTATTACGTATTTATGTCTATTTTTTAACTTTTATCAATAACGACATTTTTGTACATGTAGTTATTGATAATATCATACATTATTTACTATTTTTTTAATTAATAACTATTTGTGCTCAGTTGTTGACATTAATAGCTATCTGCTGATGTGTTAAAATTTTGGAATAATGCAATAATAAAAATTTAAATTTCATCTCTCTGATAGATATTGCGATCTGTCCATGGTGTATGTTGTTTCACATGCTTGACATGCTGGCTGGTCTTCCTTGTTTAGCTTTAGGAATGCTTCCTTGGCTATCCCAATACGTCTTCGGATTTCAGTCTCTCACTTTCCGTCCTCTGTTAAAATACTTCCTAGATATTTAATTTTCCGCACTTTTTTAAAATTTGCAATTCGCACTTTGGGCTTATCGTTTTGCTAACAACAATACATTTTGTCTTTTTGCATTTAATGTTTAATCCTTTCTTCTCGCTTTCGTTCACTACCTTCTCTATGAGTTTTTGTAGTTTTCTTTTCGTGTCTGCTATCAACACTGTGTCAGTTGCATACCTTATGTTGTTAAGATTGTGCCAGTCATTGATAGAAATTCTAGTTTTCTCCAAATCCTATCTTATCGTTTTGCTAACAAGAAGACATTCTGTCTTCAAGCCTTCATGGTTCAAGTCCGGAAAAAGTATATATAAATTGAGAATCCCAGAGAAATCGATTATTTAATTCTTATTAGGTAACTTAGTGTTGCAATCAGACTTTTTAAAAATATATCTATTTTATTTTATTTTTATTTCGCCCAATGAAGCAATTAAGATGCAAGGGGTTACTGAATGTTAGAGAATATGAGAAAAGTAAAAGTTATTAAGAAGAAATAAAGAACAGAATTTACTGAAGACAAAAGATAACGATTGATATTGTATTTAAATTTTTGAAAATTATAATTGACTGTGTAGCAAGAAGCTAGAATATATTAGGTCATCCCATAAGTTCTGTCCGAATTTTAACATTCTGCGTTAGACCAGTTGCTATCCAAGGCTATACAACCCAGTCTGTTCTGCGATTTACCCATAGCTGGGATGGGGAGAAGAAGAGGATTCATACTTTCGCTTAAATTAATTAAATCTAGGTACAATAGAGGACAGTTACTCAGAAAAAATACCACGAAAATATCTATATTAGAGGCACATCAAAACAAAAAATTTATGGCGGTGAGAAAGTGAGCAAAGCCGAGACGCCAGGTCAGGACCAATAATACTGCAGATTCTTCTTTGGTAGGAGGACAGATATCACGTAGGAGGTTAGCACTCTTTTCCGTGTTTCTAGCGAAATTCTTCTATTTCTTATTATCTACTTAGCTTTTGGTTAGTTTGGATTGATTTGGTTTTTTTTTTGTACGGCATATTAGCCTCAATGGTTTACTTAATGACGACAAGATTTTTAGAATAGATTCGCATGACTAGAATACACATTCTTTGTAAGAAATCAGTTTGTAGGAGATCAGTTTTCATTGACGTATTTTTGTAAAAAGGGTTTGTAGAGAGTCTGGTTTCATTGATGTATTCTTTTCAGATATACAGTTTGTCTAGAAGTTTGTTTTATTTGCATTCTTATTTGGTTTATATCTTTTGATATAGGCCCACTGTTTTAAGAAATAATATGTCATCACTTTTTGCTTTTTCGAAGAGCTCATACATGTTATTTATATTCTAGTATTTTTGTCTTGAGAGAAAATGTCCTTAACTCTCACTTAATATATACGTTTACAGATCACGACACTTATTAGGGAGATGTGATTAAATGTACTTTAATTTTTTTTAAAAGTATATTCATTATTATTATTGTTTCGGTAATAACTGTTGTAACCTAGAAAATATTACTGAATGAGGAATAACCAAAAACGGAGGTTGGAAATGAAATGGTAATCTTTATAACATCAACAAAGAAATACAATACTCGCCAGCGGCGTGAAGTAGGTAAACTTCTGCTAGGGGTGGACTACTTAGCATATTAAGATATTTACCTGCTTCTCCACGAGGGAGAATGTGGCACAAGGCCAAATTTAATGTGGAGAAATCCGAGCCCGTAGGCTTGGGCAAAAATTGCCCGTAGACTCCGCATACGCGTTATCGGGTACCTGTCTACCTCCCCGGATGAGACTCTGCCCCTCGGCATAGCCTCATCCGGGTTCATCTTTGGTCAAAAGGAGAGAGTTCGACACGGCAAGAGCTTTCCATGCTGACAGCTCACACTGCCAGTGTAGACAGCATATTACGATAGTTACCTGCCTCCCCACGAGGTAGGATGCGGCACAAAGTCAAATTTGATGTAGGGACATGCGAGCCCATGGGCCCCGTCAAAAATTTCCCGTAGACCCTGCATACGCGTGATCGAGTATCTGTCTACCTCCCCGGACGAGACTCTGCTTTTTGGCATATTCTCGTCCGGGTTCCTCTCTGTCCGAAGGCAAGGAGTTCGACACAGCAAGAGCTTCCCACGCTGACAGCATATTACAATCACTTACAATAGTATCCAACGTATTTATGAGGAGTAAGGCATACCCATCAGTGTTCGTCGTATATAACAATATAGCACAAATAACTATATTTCGGAAAAGGGAATTTTCTACAATGTACGCATTTTTTACGTATTTATTCCTACTTTTTAACTTTTATGAAAAACGACATTCTTGTAGATGTAGTTATGGATAATATTATACATTGCTTACAATTTTTTTAATTAATAACTATTTGTGCTCAGTTGTTGACATTAATACTATCTGTTGATGTGTTAAAATTTTGGAATAAGGCAATAATAAAAACTTAAATTTCGTCTCTCTGATAGATATTGCGATCTGTCCATGGTGTATGTCGTTTCACATGCTTGACATGCTGGCTGGTCTTCCTTGTTTAGCTTTAGGAATGCTTCCTTGGCTATCCCAATACGTCTTCGGATTTCAGTCTCTCACTTTCCGTCCTCTGTTAAAATACATCCTAGATATTTAATTTTCCGCACTTTTTTGATTTGCAATTCGCACTTTGGGCTTATCGTTTTGCTAACAACAATACATTTTGTCTTTTTGCATTTAATGTTTAATCCTTTCTTCTCGCTTTCGTTCACTACCTTCTGTAGGAGTTTTTGTGGTTTTCTTTCCGTGTCTGCTATCAACACTGTGTCAGTTGCATACCTTATGTTGTTAAGATTGTGCCAATCATTGATAGGAATTCTAGTTTTCTCCGAATCGCTTCACAGCATGCTTGAACAAGTTAGATGAAAGGACACATCCTTTGAATTTACCAGTATTTATTTGGTCAGATGATAGGTTAATACTGGTCATTTATAGTTGACTTTGTATGTATTTACTGGGCTCGGAGAAAGTAAATATCAGTCGTTTATATATAAATCTTAGAAAAATATAAGGTCAAATGGATTTTTTTTTGTCTTGTGACGTGTATCGTCCATTAAGATTTCCTCAGACTAAATTGATCTTTACGTTGATGTGATTACACATGTGCATCAAGGAGAGAGGAGACGCTGAAATTTCATACTTTGTCATAGATTTTCCTAAAATTGTTCTGATATATAAATATAATTATATGTCATTTTCCCATATCTGAGCTTGTAGGCATTTACTAGGTTCGGAGATAGGTATATATAATTTCTTGATAAATTTTTAATCTATAAGCATTTTATAGGTTCGAAGATGTAATAGTCGTCGTTTATTATTGGAATTACAAACATTTATTTAGTCACGGGTTATGTTAATATTGGTCATTTATATTTGAATCTATATTCAGAAATATGTAAATATGGCCCTTTATTTATTGCACCTGTGTGTATTTTTGTAAAAGGTCCGTTTTCACACGGAGGTAGGGTTGCAGTCAGTGTATTCCCAAACGACAAGGTAGATCGAGAATTTAGAAATGTCACTTTAAGAGAAAATATAAATAATTTTGCTGTAAAAAATCAAGTGTAAAAAATTCAGTTTAAGTCTTTCTTGTTAGGAATTTTAAAAATGTTTCTAATTGGTGTATTTTCTTTTTTAATCGATTCACCCTAATCAAGGCGATAATGATATTAGGATGCAAGGGCTTATTTTGTGATGTCAACGAACACTAATTTCCACTTTTGTGATGTCAACGAATACTTGTTGTCTCTTTCGTAATGCTCGTTGTAGTAGCGACATTGTAATCGCCGATACAACTATAGTACGTTGAACAATACGGGTGTCAGATGAATTCGAATAGCACTCACACTAATAATACTTGCTTGATAATATTCGCTCGAATAAAAATCCCTATAGTGATCGGTGGAGTACTGGATAGCGGCTCGGATTGAAGAATCGGAGAGTCGTGTTCGAAATCCACTGGGATCCATTCACTTACGTGTTAATAACTTTGGGAAAGTATGAACTCTCCTCTTCACCCCACAGCTATAGGTAAATAGAAGGACAGACCGGGTTCTATAGCCTTGGGTGGCAACTGGTCTACCGCAGAAAGAAATGGAATCTACTACGGGAAAAAAAATCTGCCTCGTCAGTCATGTATACATAATCTCCTAAGCGTGTATCAAGCATGGCACATAACTGACTGATCAGTATAGAGGAATAGTATAGATAATAGCGAACCGTATTGTTATCAAGGTTAGAATAGAAGTGAAGATCAATTAGATACACGTTACCTCCCATATATTTGTCACGTGGTCTACTTAATTCAATAATGGAATCGCATGTGTTTGCTCACTAGCGATCTATGTTCAAACTCAAGGGTCGGCACTGAAACTTTATTCGTATGTAACAGGTCACAGGGAGTGAAAGAGAATGAGAAGACAATTAGTGTGGAGAAGTGACGAATTGACAAAATAGGAACGGGGGTTCAAGGAGATAAAAGATGGCGATTGAATTGCAATGTTTCTTCTGCGAGAACAGAGCTGTAGGGTTGAAAATAAATCATCACCGCGTAGACGGTTTTGAATTCTATCAAGCCTGGGAAAAATGAGTAAAGATTGCTCTCGGCTATATATGGCAGCAGTGCTCCATTTTTGGCTTGATATGGCTCTTGTGAAGAATCACGTACAAGGAACCAACACATTTTTGCATCGTTGGAACCTGATAAATGTAAAAATCGGATCAGTCAATCGGGATTTACACGAAAAACGACACAAGAACCAGCACAAAAACTTCAACGGGAGAAAACAAGGCTATAATAGTTTTCAGAAGAAGCAATCGTAGAGTGTGGATATTTTATTCGGTGATGAATTACTAATCTGCATTTTGCAAATCAATTATGCCGGATATTTTATCAGAGGCCCTTCTACTGGAACATGGAGAGATAGAAAGAAAAAATTAAATTAATCCATTCATTTATGATTCGGTTGAATGTAAGGCAGAGTTCCAGAGGAAACGGAAGTCGTTACTTCAACTATACGCAGATGTACATTGAAATTTTGGGTACTTGATAGAATATAGGTCTTGTGAAGAATAAAGTCAGGGAACGATTATATCAAGTCAGTTGCTAGGTCGGCAGCTGAGAAAGCAGATACACTATGTCGCGCTCGACATTTTTACTCACCCGAATCGGTTTTGCCCATTTGTAAGTTTACAATTCTTCTGTGCATTGAATACTGTTGTCAAATCTGATCTGGTGATTCTGCTATGTATTATGAGATGTTAAACAAAATCCAAATGCGACTCTGCAAATGAAATTCTGCATCAATTGTAAGAAGAGATAATGTATGGTTGTCAGCAAGAGGAAGAGGCCAAGTAAAGGAAAGCGAGAAGAAAGTACTAAGCATCAATTGCAAGAAGACAGAATGTATGGTTGTCAGCAAGAGGAAGAGGGAAAGTAAAGGAACGGGAGAAGAAAGTACTAAGCATCAATTGTAAGAAGAGAGAATGTACGGTTGTCAGCAAGAGGAAGAGGGCAAGTAAAGGAAAGCGAGAAGAAAGGACTAAGCATCAATTGCAAGAAGACAGAATGTATGGTTGTCAGCAAGAGGAAGAGGCCAAGTAAAGGAAAGCGAGAAGAAAGTACTAAGCATCAATTGCCAGAAGACAGAATGTATGGTTGTCAGCAAGAGGAAGAGGGAAAGTAAAGGAAAGCGAGAAGAAAGGACTAAGCATCAATTGTAAGAAGAGAGAAAGTATGGTTGTCAGCAAGAGGAAGAGGGCAAGTAAAGGAAAGCGAGAAGAAAGGACTAAGCATCAATTGCAAGAAGACAGAATGTATGGTTGTCAGCAAGAGGAAGAGGCCAAGTAAAGGAAAGCGAGAAGAAAGGACTAAGCATCAAATGTAGGAAGATAGAACGCATGTTTGTCATCAAAAAAGAGACCATTAGTCAGGACCTAGCATCGCGGGTTCAGTCACGTTCCCACCACCGTGCCGTAGCTTTCTTATGCCTGTAGTACAAATATTTTCACGTCCAATGCTCTGACGAGCTTCCCCCTTTTGCTACTTCGACTTAATGAATTTAAACGTACTACTAGATTGGAAACTAGAGCTCAAAATTTTGCTGTTGAATTTGCTAAAGTGATATTCTAACAGTTTCTTCTATAGCAACTATTATCTACAAAAATTTTCTTGCAGCATCAACCATTATCTTTTGTCACTTTGAATCATATTTTTTTCATCATCCTTTCTCCTCAGTAACGATTTCTCAATTTTATCTTTCTTCGGATCTTTCTTCGATTTTTCCGTCCTCTGTTAGAACATTTCCCAGATACTTCTGTATTTGTTTGATTTTAGTATCCTCGATTCGTAGTTTCCATTTTAGGCTCTTCTTTTTGCTGATAGCCATTCTGTCTTCTTGTAGTTTATACTTAGTCCTTTCTTACCGATTTCCTTCGCTACCTTCTGTAGGAGCTTTTGTAGTTTCCTTTCTGAGTCTGGTAATTTTCTTGGGATCGCCTCACTGTACAGGCTGAATAAATCTGGTGAGAAGACTTATCCTCGTCTTACACCTATTCCTAATTTTGTATATTAGATGAATTCATTTTTCCCAGTATAAGTTGAGGATTATTATTCTTTTTTTAAATGATTTCACCTCAAGCAAGGCAATAAAGCCACTAAGATACAAAGAGTTACCGAGTGTGCGAGAATAAGGAGGGGAGACAATAACAGAAGAAGAATTAAGAAGACAGAAGATAATAATTGATATTGCATTTAAATTTTTGACAGAGAAGCGAGAAGCCGGGAGAAAGTCCCACAAACGAGAAGTGCGATAGTACAAAATGCTAACATAGAACTTAAGGTTCCATCTAATGATTTCAACTATAAATTGATGAGACCTTGCCGCCTCTGTAGTACTGCGCTTAATTTAATTACTTAAAATAATAATAATAATAATGATAATAAAGAATTTCAAAAAGGCTCAAATTATAAAAAATAGAAGAAAACATCGTTTAAGTGTGAGGACAATAAAAGAACAGGATTTAAGAATACGAAAATGTGCGATAGAAGAAACTGTTAACATAGAACTTACTGTTACATCTATCCATTTCTTCTGTAAAATTATGAGAATGCTGCTGCCAATCTAGTTCTGTGCTTCAATTCCTAAAATCTTAATACCGTAGTGGAAAGTTCATTTGAACAATTACCATGAAAGTATTTGTAGAAAAGATACAGGGAAGCGACTTTACGTCAGAGCGAAAATTACAGAAACCGAGATGCCAGGTTAAGAACAATAACATTGCAGATCCTTCTTTGAATTTTATCAAGGATCACTAAATATATAGGAGGAGCATCAGAACAGATGTGACAAGACGAATGGTTAGCTTATCAATATGTAAGATAGATTCTGACGAAGAAAATTTGTCTTGCTCGACAAAGTGAACCAGCTTTCCTAGTTGCATAGTTAGCAATTGATTCAATATATTCTTTCCACTTCATTTATATTTTCTATATTATTCTAATATTCTTAGCAAGTATATCAAGCTTAGCTAACGGTTACCATTTCCAAAGAGACTAGTTTGCCGTGTCTTCGCAACTCTGACAGGATGTCGTAAACTTTCTTTATCATCTGACCCACTTATCTACTTTGATTAAAGCGTGTGTTATACTATTTCATTTTGGTTTTCTTACACGTTTCCATGACACGTATTTAAAAAATATTAAATACAGTTTTCTTTTATTACATATGAAGTTGCAACAATCTAGATTTAAGGTTTTAAAATTTGCTATTAACGTTCATGATCGCATTAATAAAAAATAAAAATAAAAACTCAATCTTGTTTTGCTTATCTCAAGGACAGATAAAACTTACGCTTTATTGTAAGCATAAAAGTAATCATACGGGGGAAGTGGCGAGATGGAGGGGGGGACAGAAAAAAAACTACCGACCATGGTGCACCAGAAAAGCATTCAACAATACAACGCATAAACCCTACCCCGACGGCATTCGACTCGCGCTGGGATATGTCACACTAGGCTAGGCTAGGATAGGCTTTCTGATAGAAAGTTCTTGTCAGCCGACAAGTTTAGATATCATCCTGAAATCAGTGTATTATATTTTTTAAATCTGAGATTGAAAGTGAGAAACCCTGTGAATCTTACTACATTGCCACCAGGGTGTCTTGACCTTGCAACCCCCCCCCAAAAAAAAACAAACAAAAAACACACACGTGGAAGATTACGATATACATTTCCCACGCATGCATGTACGTGTACATCCATAATCATGCTTACCATGTTTACATCTCACGCATACAAAAGTGTATTTTTCTATTTGAACAAACCTGCATACACACACACACACACACACACACACACACACACACACACACACACACACACACACACACACACATATATATATATATATATGTATATATTTAGTTTGATTGATGTGAGTTTGTGACCCTTGGTTTCACGTTTTTACGATGATCTGATGATCGCAAAAGCGTGAAATCCAGGGTCACAAACTCACATCGATCCAACCAAATATGTTAGCTCTATCTCTAATATTGAGCGCTTTCTAATACGTACCGCGCATATAATATATAAATAATAATATATATAATATGTTACACATATATATATATATATTTATATTTATATACACACACTTCCCCCCACATATATATATATATATATATATATATATATATATATATATATATATATATATATATATATATATATATATATATATATATATATATATATGAGATAGTAGAGAATATATATTTTAATATATTTTTCTCTTTATACCTTATTTTTAGGGATGTAACTTATTTGAGTAAACGTTCTATTTTAATTAAATAGTATTAATGTATTAATTACATTTACCGGCCAGAATATTCGAGAAATCTCTTTAAAAAAAAAAGGCGTACTCCGACAGGAATGGAACCTGTATCCCATATGGAAAATCTCATGTGGTTTGATGTGTTATCAACTGATTCAGTCACAGAGAACTTCCGGTTTAGCCAAGTTCAAATTACTGCTTATGAACACAGAGATTCGACGACCTTTCTCGATAATTTATTTCTGCTCTGAAAGGTAACCTAACGCAAACAGTGACACCATATAATTAATGGATGGAATTCGACAAATATTTTAATATGTTTTCTGTTTATACGCTATTTATATGGATACAACTTATGTGAATAAATGCTCTGTTTTTAATTAAACAGTATTATTATATTTACTGGCCTGAATATTCGAGAAATCACTCAATAGCATGGCAGGCCCGTGACGGTTTTCATATGGGCCGCAAGTTCGATTCCCGTCGAAGGACGCATATTTTCTACGAGATTTCTCGAATATTAAAGCCGGCAAATGTAATTAAGACTGTTTAATTAAAACAGAGCATTTAGTCAAATCAGTTCTGTCCATAGAAATAACGTATAAACAGAAAATATATTAAAATATTTGTCGGATTTAAACCATTTCATCAAATATGTTGTCATTGTTTACGTTAAATTACGTTTCCGAGCAAAAAGGAATTATCGAGAAAGATCGTCGAAGAGGTGTAATTATAAGCAGTCATTTGAACTTTGCTAAACCGGAAGTCCTCGGTAGCGGAATAGGTTAACAGCACGACAGGTCAAATGAGGATTTCCATATGGAATAAAGGTTCAATTCCTGTGGGAGGACGCCTATTTTCTACGAATTTCTCGAATCTTCTGGTCGGTAAATGTAATTAATACTGTTTAGTTAAAATGGAACATTTACACAAATAAGCTATATCCCTAAAAATAACTTATAAACAGAAAATTTATTAAAATATTTGTCGGATTTAGTCCATTCTCTCTCTCTCTCTCTCTCTCTCTCTATATATATATATATATATATATATATATATATATATAATTAAATTTATATATATATATATATATATATATATATATATATATATATATATATATATATATATATATATATAAAAGTATAGGATTGGTATATACGGAATAAATTCCAATAACCCAAAAATACTATTCTTAAAAGAGTGCTCAATACTGAGTAGAGCAAATATAATTTATTCGAAAATTATGACATAAATATGTTATAAAATCGCTACACAACTAGCCATTTTGTTTCAACACTTCTGGTGCCTTATCGAGGGATGGTGTTGATTAGAGGGGTGTTTGGTCGATTTGAACCTTTTAAAACTCTTTATTCTACATTCAACACCATCACTTGATAAGACACCAGAAGTGTTGAAACAAAATGGCTATTTTTCTAGTAATTTTATAACATATTTATGTTATAATTTTCGAATAAATGTTACTTCAGGATAGAAAGTTAAAGTGTAAGATAGGACAGAGATCATCTTGAATAAGTTGGAAAATGATCCTGGAATAATATATATATATATATATATATATATATATATATATATATATATATATATATGTATGTATGTATGTGTGTGTGTGTGATAGAAATTATTAGGAGGATTTGAGATAATTATAATTAAGTAATTCATCGAGTCTAGAAGAAACCTCAACAGAATGCAGAAAGCACTGGACGGCCGTTTCGTCCTATATTTGGGACTCATCAGCAGTGCACATCCACAACCGAGAATTGAAACCCGGGCAGTTGAGTTATCAGGCAAACGTCATACCAACTGTAACAACGAGCCTCGGTGACGAAGAGGTATCGAATTAAACGCGATATAGCGCCGCTCGATAATATATTCCGTGGTGGAACTCATCCGAGTTTTCCTTACCCATAGGACTGTGCCCCCACGAGCCATGACTACTATCCCCAAGCTGCTCCAGCCAGAGCATTAGAAGTTGGTTCAAGTAAGGATATACAAGTGATAGAAATTATTAGGAGGATTTAGGGTAATTATAATAACTGCTGATGAGTCCCAAATATAAGACGAAACGGCCGTCCAGTGCTTTCTGCTTTCTGTTGAGGTTTCTTCTAAAACTCGATGAACTACTTAATTATAAGGTATAACGATGGTTTTTGGATGGTTTATGTAGAGATTTTACCTTGTTTTGGTGTCAGGAACCTGGCCCCAAGGTTTCTAAAAGTACTTTCTTGAATTCTACATTTAACAAAGTCCACAGTAAAATGTAAATTTAATAACTCAATTTTTTTGGTTTTGGTGTGAGAAACTAGCTCTCAATTTTGTGAACGCATTTTTGATACACCCTATATATATATATATATATATATATATATATGAGCAATGGTGAGAGGAAAATCATTTAGGCTTTCAGTAATGGTACCAACATTCATACTTTGTCTTCCATCTTCAAAGTTTATTCAAGAACAGAGAACGATGAATTAGTTTACAAAAATGGAAAAATAGAGAGGAAAATTGGATCAGGAGGTCACAACAGCACGATGGATCATCATTCCAACTTAGAGCTACAGACATTAATTAGAAAAAATCCAACTCAATCCATAAGACGTTTGGCACGTGAGAGAGGAGTTTCAGCTATGACAGTCCAAAGAATAGTAAAAAAAAAAAACTTGAAAATTGTTCGTGAAACGTGTGAGGCATCTTGTTACTTCAGGACAGAAAGTTAAAAGGTTGAAGAGGGCGAAGCCCATCTTGAAGTTTGAAAATAATCCTGGAATAATATATATATATATATATATATATATATATATATATATATATATATGTGTGTGTGTGTGTGTGCGTGTGTGTGTGTGTGTGTGTTTGTGTGTATGTGTGTGTGTGTGTAAATTACATAGAATCGAAATTCAAAATTACCTCATTTGCTTATATATATTTCACCCCACAAGAACTTACTTGTAAAGATTTTCAAGACCGATCAGTAAGAAATAACATAAATTGGCCAATTTATTTTATTTCTTGTGGGGGGAATATCTATACATTGGGCTCTCTTTTTGTGGATCAGTTTTAATGTATTATTGGGATTCACTTGGATTATATACCAATGGATTATTACCTCTCTCTCTCTTTCTTTCTCTGTCTGTCTGTCTGCCTCTCTTACTCTCCCCCCTCTCTCTCCATATATATATATATATATATATATATATATATATATATATGTGAAGTTTATTTCAATCCTTCATGAACTTCCGATCCTTAGCTATGAATAATTAATTACAGCCATGTCATTTTCGTTTATGATCTATTTCATCACGATTCTTCTGTTAAGCTTGGTGAGTAAGCATACATTCTTATTGCTCATAGTCGAGTCCAGTAGTTTTCTAAAAATCTCGAAGAATTCCAGTTATATATCTTCAAAAATTTAAACGCAATGTCAATCGTTATCTCCTGTCTTCTTAATTCCTGTTCTCTCCCCTTAATAGTTTTTTCTTTATCATATTCTCTAGCAATTTGCAACGCACTTGAGTCTTAGTGGATTTATTTTCTTGCTTGAGGCGAAATGATTAGGAAATATATGGATACCAGTTTTCAGCACTGGAGAAGGAGAAAGTATTAGCAGATCTTCTACTCCTCACGGATGATCTTTTTTTATTAAGGAAAAAAACAAACTGTCAGAAGATGAGACAGTTAGGCATTAAGTGTTGACACGTTTTTGAGTTTATGAACATGTTTTATGACCAAAGTGCAAATTGTATTGAAATGTTTTCTCGATTCTCGTATAGCTTCAACATTTTCCTCAACTACGGTTCTCAGAAAACTAAAATTGGCAGAGCCTAGTCGTCCAGAACTAGCGAGAAATTCCCCGAGCGATACCAGCCAAACAGTTGTTGTCATATCCAGCACTTAAAGCTTTATTTGCATAGACAGATAGGATATTTCTTGTCGCTTCCCCTTACTGGAGGGCATTTTTGAATTCGTATAACATACAGTGCCTGTTGTGGGTCTGTTACTCGGTGCGCGTGTGGTGCAATGGATAACGGTTCGGAATGGATAACAGCTCAGAAACGAGTTCGAATTCCAATCGCGTGCGTTGCATTCGCTTACGTGCAAATACCCTTGCGAAAAGGTACGAATCCACCTTCTGTCCCCAAGTTATGGGTTAAATAGTATGAATTTTATCAGCAAATCATTACTCATGCAAAAAAAAAATAATTGTACTATACACGAATACATTACTATACACTAGTATATATGGTATACCATTTTGACTCAAGTGTAAATCCGGTCTATTAGTTGACTTTAGTGCAAACTAGTGTTATGCCTACCTCTCTAGTAAGTGATAGTAATTTTCTCCCTATGACTTTTTTTTCTTGTTATGTAGGACGAAAGGGGTTACAGAGAGTGGAAGAAAAAGTAAAGACTCTAGTGTGGAGAATTGAGGGGAGGACAATAAAGGAACATGGTTGAGGAAGACAGAAGATGGACATTGACGTTGTATTTTAACTTTTTGAAAATTGTAGCCTACAGGGAAACAAGAAATTGGAAGAGAGTTCCACAGATGAGAAATGCGAATATTGAAACTGTTATAATAGAAGTGGCGATTGCATTTAGTTTGTTCAACAGTAAAACGGTGAGAACTAGTTGTCAATCTAGCAGAATGCTTACATTCATGCAGTCGGGGCATTAGTTGAAAAATTCGGTATTAAATAACGCAAGAAATATTGGTATGTATGCTCGCATTCTCATCGCTAATTTCGCCTGCTTCAGTTGGGTCTTGTAGTCAATAATTGGACCTACTCTCCTGGTAAAGTGTGGCCGATTCGTTTGTGTTTTAATGACCAGAATTAATTGCGGCTTTATAATTAATCTTTGTCGACCTATGAGGATGTTAAAATTGTGATACACGATAAAATATATACTCTCCATGTCGCATTAGAATAGAGAGTTAAAGAAAAGTTTGATGAATTGTTATATAATATAAATTATCCTATATGGCAGTGAATGCTAGAGATTCTCCTCACAGATCAAGAGGATACTTGGGGCAACAGAAGGATCCTGAGAATACCATGAACGGAGAATATTGCCAGTGGGGAAGGTTTTTTCTTTCAATTAATTGACACCAAGAAGAAAAAACAAACAAAAAGCAAAACATTTATACTTAGAATCAGCAAAATCGAGAAAACGGGTTTGAATAATTCATTGAATATGACTACCCCTCGTGTGGCTGTATGTAAAAACCATAACTCACTACTACACATGTTAAACGTTGAAGACAGTCTAGCCACAAATGTAAACGAATTACCTGTTTAAAATGTATACCACAAGCTAAGCAAAGTTCGAAGAAACAGGAAAATATGGTAGAAAAAAGAAGAAAAGACCGCTGAACTGCTATGGAATATCAATTCTTCCAAAACGGCAGTGAATGCTGGAAAATTTCCTCAGATGAAGAAACGACTTTAGGCAACAAAGATATTCTACGAATAGATGCTGAGAATATCACAGACGGAGCACGTGAACAATGAGGAAGCTTGAAGGAAAACGCAAACAAAAAAGGAAATGTGTAATTAAAAGAAGATATAGTTGACATTTCTGGGAAAGAGAGCTTGGAAACTTTGACACTCACAGGATATAAGGAAGACAAGAAGGAGTCATCGAGTAACATACCCAACGAGCTTGTGGAAATGAATGGAAAAACTGAGATTGGGAATGATAGAAAGGAGACAAACATTACTTAGAGTTAAAAAAAAAGTTGTAGAGAGCCATGATTACACACGTTCTGAAAGGACTCGGCACATGAAAGAAGAATCTATGAATCTAACACTACGATTTTGTGATATGAGCGCACCAGACATTGGAAGCTGATCTCTCATCTGATCGAGCTCTAACAGCTCAATGGGAGAAAAACTGGCTGGTCATATTCAATTCCTCGAAAAACAAATTAGTGGCACCGCATAATCGCCCTCCGGGCCCTGAATTATCACCAATCACGAATGGATGTTTCCTCAGGAAAGACTTGAGCGTCTATTGATGACTTAACCCAACTCAATAGACCTCGTATATACACCGTTGTGCAAATTAATTGAAGCAACTGCTTTAGTTTCCTTTCTTTCACCATTCGGTCAGTTTTAGACCTACTGGAGTGACAGGGTGTCATCGATTTATATTCTTTCTTTATATTAGGTCATTTGCAGTGCTGAGCACTAATATGGATCTATTTTCAGAGTGAAATTTGTTTGGCCTTGAAAAATATTGCGTCGTCCGTGATTGCACCAGATTTTTACCGATTCCAGACACACTATTGTCTCGACTGTCGATTAGTTGTACTACTGCCATTGTCTGCTATGGACGTTACTCCAAGGAAGCATATGAAAATCTTAACACTGCACGAACACACTGTCAAGCCTTACCAGTGAGCAAATCCAAATACTATAGACAGGCCCGGAAATTCTCCTGATTTAAATCCAATCGAGAATTTGTAGTCAATCAAGGAACGACTTCGTGGAATGGGCATACGAAGTACTAACATGTACACTAGGTCATCTTTCATTGGAAAAAATACGTAGAAAATGTAAATATTAACGGAATTATTAGTTTTGCTTCAATTAATTAGGACAAGGGTGTACGATCTATCGCTAAAGACGCTGGAAAAATGGTCGATTCTTGTACTGATCTAGTAGTCGACTCCTCTTGCTATCCTCTACATTTACAAGAGTGAGATCAGGTCGGAAATTAAGTACTGTTGCAATGTGTGGATAGAAGCTGCCCAGTCATCACTTTTAAATGTCGTTAGAGCCAAAAGCGTATCAGCGACTTTGTGGATAATGAATTACTTTCCACTCAGCAACCCCTTTCCCATATACACAATGTCGCAAGCCTCTCGTTGTAATGGTAATTCCACGGAAAGTGCTCAGATGAACTACATTCCTTAGTTCAACCAGTTATAACCTTCACGAATAAGGCCCTCAATTGTAGTGAACCACCGTTATTCTCTTCATATTCAATTGGCGAGATATAAATTCCACTCGAGAAGCCTCTTCCCACAAACTGCTTCTTTGTGGAACCAACTCCTAAGAGGATGCTTCCTTCCTCATTACAATCTTAGCGTGTTCAAATCTATGATGAACTGTCATATATCAGCATACATTGTGTATCTTCCTCTGGAATCATCTACCTGGAGTGGTTCTTGGGTCTTGTACAGGGCGAACATCCTTGTGAAAAAAATGGGTTCGTAAACTTTCGTAGAGATATGTATATCTTTATGTGCAGTCAGAGAAGAGGAAATTCGTTATCAGCCCGAACCAGCATGACCAACGATAATAATATTGTTTATGATGGCGATATGGGAAATATGTATGAAAAAGAGAGCATACTTTTGTTTTGTGTCTTTATTGTCTTGTGCTTTTTCTTTTTTTTTTTGAAGACGTTGTTGCGTGTCGATGTTACAATGAAAAACCGTCAAGATAAATTTTATGATAGGAATACAAAATGATCTTGATTGAAACTGGAAGCCAAAAGACAAAAGATAATCAACACCAGAAGTAGTTTATCTATCTATCGTTATATATATATATATATATATATATGTGTGTGTGTATATATATATATATATATATATATATATATATATATATATATATATATATATATGTGTGTGTGTGTGTGTGTGTGTGTGTGTGTGTGTGTGTATATATATATGTATATATATATATATATATATATATATATATATATATATTAATTATCTATATATCTGTATATATATATGTGTGTGTGTGTGCTGGTTAATATTAATAAATGTTTTTTCGTGATGATTTCATCGGTACCCTTTCGTTTGCCGTTTTTTTATTGACCACTTCATTTACTCTACTTTATATATATATATATATATATATATATATATATATATATATATGTGTGTGTGTGTGTGTGTGTGTGTGTGTGTGTGTTTATTTATTTATTCACACACACAAACACACACAGATCTATCTATCTATCTATCTATCTATCTCTCTCTCTCTCTCTCTCTCTCTCTATATATATATATATATATATATATATATATATATATATATATATATATATATATATATATATATATATTCTTAATGTCAAATCCGTAATTGATAAGAATCATCCAAATAGTTCTTTTTAATATAAAATATTACTACACTACTGCCTCAGCAGACCGCACTAACGAAATGGTTTAAATCCTGTAATATATATATATATATATATATATATATATATATATATATATATATATATATATCGTAGAAAATGACAATTGGTAAAATCTTAGATTTTGCCGACTCGTTTCGTCTTCCGACTTTTTCAAGGCAAAAATGAAATCGAAATATCTCTGTTGTTATAGTTACATTAAAAATCCAAATTTAAAAAGATAGACGCTTCTGTCCAAGCCTTTTTTTTCTGGTTAATGTAAATTACCTTTATAGTAAGAGATATATATACGTTCTAACTTGTTATGTAGATTTTCCCCATCGTGAGAAGTGTGAACTATAAAAATATACATACGTGTGTATCGGGCGTAAGCTTGCAATCGTTTCGAGTCCGAAACTGAAGCTATCAGATATAGATTCATTGAAGTCCCAACAAGAAACGTGCTTTCCTTAAATAGGTAATTCAACCCATACCCTGCCAGGCTGTTTTCCGTGTCATATCTAGTAGAGACACACTTTGGCTCTAAAAGGGGTTTTCCTTATCGGAGAAAAGTGATTCAGTTCGATCTGAAATTTCTAGGGCATATCCGTCTTTGGATTTTGTCGAGGATTTTCGAGACGAACAGCGGGAGCACCAGACCATGTGATCTGGCGTCTCGTCTACAGCCTCTTTCTCACAGACGTGTCGTGGCTTCACTCTGTGCTTTCTACAAGTATTTTCTCGGTAACTGCTTCGCTGGTTCCCAAACTGCACGAATTTAAGCTACTAGGTTGACATCTTGGACCCACCCTTTTACAGTCGAAACGGTTAAATGTACCCGTCTCTTCTACTCCAACATCTCGCACTTCCCGTCTGTGAAACTCCCTTCTTCTTACTTGTTTCCCCGATAGCTATAATCTTCAAATATTCAAATGTAATGTCAATCGATATCTTCTGATGTCTTGATCTTGTTCTCCGTCCTTCTCTTTATCCTTTCCTCAAACAAGCCTGTTTATTCTTGTTCTCACTCTCTTTAACCCCTTGCGTTCTTGTCGCACCCCCACGTTGCCTGGGGTAAAATGCTTAAAAAACATGAGGAAAGAGGGTTTAGAAAATTTGAAACTGACTGTTTAATAGTGTATCAATGCCGAAATGGTAATTTTTTCTAGTCTATTTTTATATTTTCATGTTTTGACCCAAGTTCGATTGTCCACTATTTGACCATAGCTGGAACCCTAACAGGTGCTACTAGCCTGGGTTAGGTTGAACCTTGGAACAACAGCAATTAAGAGGTGATTCCATGCTCCTAGGAACCTCCCGATCAGAGGCCTTGTTCCCGGACGTAGTTTATCGTTATTCCCAGGGCGTGACACTGACTGGATATATTAAAGTCAACATGGACAAAGGAAAGTATGGAATAAACTACCTAACGAACTTGTGTAAATCGTTAGAAGAACAGGGCGTAGGGGAGATTTCGAAAAGACATATTCGATTAAGAGCTACAAAGGATAGGACGTTGTGGAGAGCCATGACAAGAAGAAGAAGAAGATGCGGCCATACGTTATTATGGAGGAAGATAACATTTTTCCAATGGAGGAACACAGAACTGACTTTGAGCAAACAGAAAATTATTTGACACACAACAAGCATGGTAACCATTAGTTTTTGGGAGAGATAGTCAAACCGCCTGAATATGGACAAAAATAAATTGAATAGCTATACAAAAGAGGCGTGAAACAAGTGTTCATCTTCTCCCCAGATTTATTCAACCTCTAAATCCTAAGGTGACTGGAGACCCACCCAGGATTTATTATCGGCACGCCTAGCGTAATCTTAAAATGACCAACTTGGAAAGGAAACTACAAAACCTTCTCGACGGGAGAGCCAGAATTGTTGAGGCAATTAGAGATCTGTACGGAAACATCACTGCAACCATTGTATCGCCTGATGTCGAGACTGGTTGCTTTAGTTAACGCAGTACGCACCCTCTACAATACCTGACTGACCTTGAAATTGCCAATGATCTTGCATTAATTTCTCAATGTATCAAGGACGCAGAATCCTTGCTGCAAGCAGCGAACCAGGTAGGTCTGTATTACAATCTGACTAAGACAGAATATATCACAAACTCCTCTGAACCACCCGAGTTGAAGTCACTCAATGACACAACCATCAAAAGAGTTGAGGACTTCAAATATCTTGGATCTCACATCATAGATTCTCAAAAACTTCAACATTCGCAAAGCTCTTACATGGGATGCGTGTAACAAACTTCACAAGGTTTGGCGCTCGAACCTTCCGTCCTCCTTAAAAGTGCAAACCTTTCGAACATTGACTGGACAAGTCCTATTATAGTGATCAGAAACTTGGACATTATCTGTTCGTCTTGAAAGACGACTGGATAGAACATATACAACTCTACTTGGATATCTCAGGCAACGCTTAAAACAATTTACGGTGAACTGAGACCAGTTTTTGCCGACCACTGCCATCGAGCGGACAGGGAAATCGTTCCATCCGTACTCTTATGGCATCCTTCTGGAAGTGTCTTCTCATGAAAATTAACTTTCCCAGACAACGTAGCTCGAAACTCAGGGTTAGACATTGTGGATCTGGGGAGAGCAATACAGGACCGAAAAGTATGGAAAGGGCATATGAATGGAGTTGCGACCAGCCATAAGGAGGTCGGATGATGATGATGATGATGATGATGATGATGATGATGATGATGATGATGATGATGATGATGAGTTGGGGTAGAAGAAGAAAACGAGAGAAAAAAACAACAACAACCATCAACTGCAAGAAGACAGAAGTCTTCGGCAAGAGAAAAATCCCGAGATGCCAGTTACGCGTTGGAGATGTCAACATCAAGTAGATGTGGAAGTTTAAATATCTGGGAAGTGATTTAACGGAGGATAGGAAAAGTGGCACAGAGATCCGAATACGCATTGGACTAGCAAAAGAGGCATTCCAAAAAGCTAAACACGATGCTGAGAAACGGAAACGTTTCGTTAGAAACAAAGAAAAGTGCTAGATTGCTATGTGATATCCCTCCTCTTATATAGCAGTGAATGTTCGACAATTTCCCCAAGGATGAAGAAAGACTAGATTCAGCAGAAATATGGTTCTACAGAAGGATACTGAGAATTCCATGGATGTGGCTATTTAATAACAAGGAAGACTTTTTTAAAAAATGGCAACAGAGAGAACAAGTATACTCAAAATCAGGAAAAGACAGCTGAAATCTCTTCGAAACATAATAATAGCTTTAAAAAAGTAAGCCTCACGGGGAACATTGAAGAAAAGAGATATAGGGGAACCTGACGACCATGTGTGAATGGATGGCAGAACGGGGGCGGAAGTGGGAAAAACAGCTAAAGTTGAAAATACCCGGAAGAGATGCGGCACGTAGAAAATGAAGTGTAGTCGTTTTCTCGTTGTCTTCAGCGTGAAGCTGAATTTCGGCTTGTACTTCTTCTAGAGTAGAAGAGCCTTCACTGCTATTTAACCCATGCCTGGGAGTTGGAGGAGGAATAAATAGATTCTTGCCTTTCCCAAGGGCATTAGTAAGTTCGAAGTGAACACAGCAGAATTGTCCGGAATTTGAACCCGAATTGTCGATTCCGCTTTCACACATTCTTACGTGGACAGCCGTTTCATTATCCGCAGACCCAGCATTTCCCTTAGACCCTTTTATACTCGCATGACAGAATGAATTAATATGTATCTGCTTGAACGATTCAGTGTTATATTCGTAATTAAAATAGAGGATAAGAAAAAAAGCAGATGCAACCCGAAATAAGAAGAAATACAATTAAAAAAACATAAATAAAAAATAAAATAAAAATTATATATATATATATATATATATATATATATATATATATATATATATATATATATATCATGGAATGTGTAATAAAATGTGACTGGCAGACCATGCAGTAAGTAAAATTAAACTGCTTCAAGAAAGATTGAATGATAAGATTTTGAAACACGGACATCTTATCGACCGATCTCTGTTCTAATATAGCTACGACTATATATTTCTGAGTAGGTAAATATTCACACTGACAAACTGATGTAAAGCCGTACTCATACTTACAAACTTATATGCACACTTAAACTTTGCTCTGTCATTTACGCTTGCATTAATTCCTGACCACCAACTATCCCTTACTTTCTGATTTTCATTGCACAACATGCAGACTGACGACTGAATAATGCTAAGATAAATTTTAGAAACATCTCTTTGCACATTGATTCCAAGTCAGAATAAATTATATAGTCAGGTCAAGAGCCAGATGTCACTATTCAACTATGAGAGGTTAGATATGAAACAATTCGAGACTTGTTGGCAGTAACTCAATATACACCAATCTCTGAAGCGCGTATTGTGGCGAGTACATGATACATTTATCTACTGTTAGAAATATTTGTGCTGAATACAACCGTCAGTTCTATTCTAATAGTTTCCTTCCTTGAATCTCTCCCCCTTCTGATTTCTTGCTTCTCTGTCAACTACAACCTTCGAAACTTAAACGCAACGTCAATCACTATCTCCTATCTTCCTGAATCTTGTTCCTTTATTGTCTTTTTCCTCACTTCTCTTCAGTAAAATCTTCTCATTCTCTTTCACTCTCTGTGACCCCTTGAGTTTTAGTGGCCTTATCACCTTGCTTAGGGTAAAACGATTTTTAAAAAAAAGTTTCTGAACTTGTTTGAGACTTTTCTAATCATTTCACCTCAAGCAAAGCAAGGCATCTAGGATGCAAGGTGTCGAAAGAAAAAGAAATAAAGGAACAGTAATCAAGGAGACAGAAGATAACGATTTACATTGCAGTAAAATATTTGAAGATCATAGTTTACAAGAAAGCAGGACCCCGGAAGAGAATTCCACACGCAGGAGAAGAAACTATTAGCATAGAAATTACGGTTATAACTAGCAATTTCAACAGTGGAATGGTGAGACCAAACTGCCAATTTAGTAATGCGTGAATTCGAGTTACCAACGATCAAAGCCTATCAGATCAATTTCAGTGAACATATTTATAGACGAAGCGGTGGGAAAGTAACTGTCGAGTTTTTGTTTGGGGGGGGGGGCATGTTAATAATCTCTAGATATAAAACAGAAGCACTGGCAATGTTCGATACGTGGTTGAATGGTAGACTTATAAATGTGTAAGACAGACACTGGCGAGAAAGACATAGTAAACCGACTTTTCTGGCAGCTGTCTTTGCATTTGGTTCAATATGATCATTCCCCTTCATGCTAGCCGCAAACGTTAGCACAAGAAGATGCAGTGAGTTTCACAGAACCTTATAAAATGAGTATGATCTTACCTTTTTTTTTCTTTTTTTTTTTCAAAAATGATCGGTAGAAAATGTCATGAAGCCATTTCTGACCTTAGGTCTTTGATTGCGACCTGGAAAGAAATTTGTACACAACAGAAATCAAAGGAAATAATAATAATAATAATAATAATAATAATAATAATAATAATAATAATAATAATTCACTAATTCAGTCGAGATAATAGAGTAATTGTGAACGCCATAATTTTATCAATGGCTGCATACATTCAGAATTGGCCTTCTTCTACAATGGCTGCTAACCAGGAATAGAAAATGCAGTCATTCCTGCTATGAAACAATATTTTCTTAATATCTGCACAGTTTCGTATCCAAAAATAAACAAAACACATTTTCTAAAGAAAGTAATTGATTTCTATTTTATTATCAACCCAACAGATTTTTTTATCACTTTAGACGTTATTTTTAGTGGATACTTATTTTTGAGTAGATGCCCCGTTTGTTTATTAAACAATAAATTTATTTCCGCCTCCCGGCCTCAATGCTCACGTTTTCTCATTAGAGGAAAATATACAGCGACAAACGTGAGCACAAGAAGATGAAGTGAGTTTCCCAGAACCTTCATATAAAATGGGTATGATCTTACTCCTTTTTTTTTTCCAAAAATAATGGGTAGAAAATGACATGAAGCCATTTCTGACCTTAGGTCTCTGATTACGACCTGGAAAGAAATTTGTACACAACAGAAATCAAAGTAAATAATAATAATAATAATAATAATAATAATAATAATAATAATAATAATAATAATAATTCACTAATTCAGTCGAGATAATAGAGTGGTTGTGAACGCTATAATTTTATCGATGGCTGCGTACATTCAGAATTCGCGTTCTTCTTTTATTAAACAGTAAGTTTATTTTCGCCTCGCGGCCTCAATGTTCAAAGTTTTTTATTACAGAAAATATACTTTATATTTTTCTTTAGTAAAATTTCTCTAATATTCAGGCCGGGAGTCGAAAATAAATAAATATAATATTTAATAAATAAACCGAGTCTCTACTAAAGTACGATTATCCACGAAAATAATGTTTAAGTAAAAATTAATATTAAATTTATATATATATATATATATATATATATATGTGTGTGTGTGTGTGTGTGTGTGTGTGTGTGCACGATAAAAATATAGTTTAAAGGGATGCTATATATATATGGCTTAAAGTGCTGTATATCACAACACATCACAAAGTGCTGAATATCACATTTTATCTCCCCAGTGTCTACACCCAAGTGGGTATTTCTACTTAACTAAAGTATATATATATATATATATATATATATATATATATATATATATATATATATATATATATATATATATATATATATATATATAATTTAGTTAAGTAGAAGTACAAACACAAAAAACACAAAACACACACACACACACACATATATATATATATATATATATATATATATATATATATATATATATATATATATATATATATATATATATATATATATATATATTTATTAGGATATTAAAAGAAGTATTTTAAATGAAATGTGTCCTCGGGCGATAGTAAAATACTCGCCAGTATTTAATCATCGCCCGAGGAGACACATTTGTAGTGTTGAAACGTAATTGTAATCATGTAGCGATTTTAACATGTTTTTGTTTTAATATCCTAAAATAAATAATATTTTGCAGTACTCTGTATTGAGCTCTCATTTAAATTAAATATTACATACAGTAGAATTATACCCCATTTGTTCGCATTTTATATATATATATATATATATATAGAAAACACAAAAATTTCGTTAGAAACAAAGAAAAGAGTACTGAACTGTTACGTGATATTTGTCCTCCCATATAGCAGCGAATGCTGGACAATCTCCTCAAAGATTCAGAGGAGGCTTGAAGCAACAAAAATGGGGTACTACGGAAGGATGATGAGGATATCATGGACCGAAAATTTAAGCAACGACGAAGTTTCGAAAAAATCGAAACAAAAGCTAAACTTACTTTTAACATCAGGAAGAGACAGCTGAAATTTCTAGGGAACATAATGAGGAAAGAGGGTTGGAAATCTAATACTCACAGGACATATTGAAGGCCAGAGGGACAGAGAAAAAACAACTCATAGCATACTCAGTGAGCTTGAGTAAATGCATGGCGGAACGGTGTCTAGGCCAAATAATGAAAAGAAAACAAATTATCCAGGGATACAAATGACAGGAAACTGTGGAGAGCCATGATTACCTAGGTCCTGAAGAAACACGACACATAAAGAAGAAGGTAAACACACACACAGATACCGGTTGTAATACCAAAATTGTCCAAATGGTGCAATAGTATAATTTTCCATCCTACAAAATGTTTAATATCTAAAAAGCACTAAAATAATTGAGTTTATTTTCCAGGATTACAGATAAGACGTTTAGCCACCTTGATACCATTTGTCGTAAGAATGATTAAAAACCTCTCTGTATTATTCAACTAGGAAGAGAACAGGTTAAACTCGTTTTATGTCAACTCCATTGCCTTATCAACTGAGCAATAGTGAGAGGAAAAAGATCATTCAGGGCTTCAGATATGGTACAAACATACATACATTGGCTTCCATCTCAAAGTTCATCGAGAGAACGAGGAATAAGTTTAAAAAGAGGGAACAGTAGAGAGGAAAATTGGATCAGGTGTAACAACAGCACGAAGGATAATCATTCCAACTTAGAGCTAAAGAGGATAATTAAAAAAGATCCAATTCAATCCATAAGACGTTTGGCATGTGAGAGAGACGTTTCAGCTATGACAGTCCAAAGAACAGTGAAAAAAGACTTGAAAATGAAATTGTACGTGAAAGGTATGAGGCATTTTGTTACTCAAGGACAGAAAGTTAAAATGTAAGAGAGGGCAAAGATCATCTTGAATAAGTTGGAAAATGATCCTGATATATATATATATATATATATATATATATATATATATATATATATATATATATATATATTGGTAGAATCCCCGACTGATGCCAATTCAGTCGGGTTTCGATCCTAGCTATAGGCAACCGGACGTCTAACCACACTGATGAGCTGTGATACAGCGAAACAGTCTGTCTGGGGATAACAATATATTTATATATATATATATATGAACTTTATTTCAATACTTCATAAGCTTCCGATACTTAGCTATGATTAATTAGTGATGAACATATCATTTTCGGTTATGATCGATTTCATCACAATTCTGTTCAGCTTTGAGAGTAATTCTACATTCCTATTGTTGAAAGTAGAATCCAATAGTGTTCTAAAAACCTCAGAGAATTGCAGTAAAATATCTTTAATCATTTCTAAGATACAACGGTTGAAAGCTTAATCTAACAATTGTACAATTTTGCTGTTATACCCGGTATACTGTCAATGAATATCTGGTTGGTACAAGCTGCGTCAAATAAAAGATAGATTTTTTTCAAGAATTACGTGTAAAAATGCTTCTAATGGCAGGAGAACTGAAGGTCTTAGGGAAAATGTTATTATCTTGGATGGCTTGAGTCAGACGTGTTAAATTTGATTTTAGTGTCAAAAAGGATTGGTAGGTCCATGACATCTCACTTTCCATGTTACGTGTTTTCATGTGTTTTTGACTCAGATGTTACCCCAGAGAAAAACAAAACAGAACCACGAGACAGCAATAAACAGCGAACTTAAATTACTTCAAGGAAATGATGGGCCTGGGGAGCAAGAGTAGGAAATAGGTCGCATCGTTTTATTGTTGAAATAACTGAATGTAACCGCAAGTTCGATTCTAACAGTCCCCTTTCTCGCACTTCTCGCCTGGTGAAACTCTCTTCTCTCTTCTAGTTGCTTGCCTCAATGCCAGAAACAATCTCCAAAATTTTAAATGCAACGTTTATCACCATCAGCTGCCTTGCTGAAACCTGTTCTTCTATTCTCGTCTTCACATTCCCTTTCACTCTCAGATTAGATAGATTCACACTCCTTCCTCGTTTTTTGAACGGGAGTATCATGCATGGCACAAAACCAGACCAGAAATATCTAAACCCTCAGCTGTCTACAACCTTTTTCTAAGATCAATCGTTGGCCTCGACCGTGGTGATGGAAATAGACCGGATGGCAATACCA
Organism: Acanthosepion esculentum; assembly: GCA_964036315.1. Lineage (NCBI taxonomy): Eukaryota > Metazoa > Mollusca > Cephalopoda > Sepiida > Sepiidae > Acanthosepion > Acanthosepion esculentum. The sequence goes on from OZ038488.1 coordinate 20,697,430, forward strand.
TTTTCCCTTTTAAAATGGGTAAGTCGTTGATTTGGGGTCCGTCGCACGAGACGCAGAGATGAAAAAAATAGTTAAATATTCTTCTCTTGCTGATAGATTTTTTTACTCCTGTGGCAGTGGAGACTTCAGGGGTTATTGGCCCTCGTTCGATGGCGTTCCTTCGGAGGATTGGCGCGATTGCATCTCGATTAAGGAACGAGCCTCGCGAAATGGAGTGGCTCTTGCAGCGTGTCTCACTCGCGATGGTTCGAGTTAATGCTTTCTCCATCATTGCGGCTGGCAGAGGATAGAAAAAATTGTTTATAGTTACGTTGTTCTGGAATTGTCATCAATGGTCGACTGAACTTGCTTTGTTTCAATGACTTTTGTTTTGTTATTATTAGTTACTTTGTTCAATAAAAGAATTAGTAGATCAATTATTAAAATGGCTTTGAGCGAGTGAAGTCTGCAGATCTTGGTGAAGTTTGTTCTTCTTCGAATATTGCTGACATCTCTTGAAAGTCCTCAAGTGATGTGGTGTCTGCAATCTGTACAGTTATATTTTGCGATTGTTTAGCGCCAGTCCACAATGTTCGAAGAAGGATAGTCTTCGCCAAAATCCGCAGACTTCACTCACTCAAAGCCATTTTTTAATAACTGATCTTAGAAAGCGGTTGTGGACCACTGAGGGTTTAGATATTCCTGATCGGGTTTGGTGCCACGCACGATATTCATAGGAAAGTCTCGATCTGACGAGGCTACTTTTTACCTTTATTTATATCGAATTTACTCCCAACCAAGGAAGCAAAGCGACTAAGACACAAAGGAGTTACTGGGTGTGGAAATATGAGGAAACAGAAACATTACTAGAGCGCGAAAAGAAAAGATGAGTAAACAGGAGGACAGCATATAGCGATTGACATTGCATTTTTGAAAATCAAAGTTGACTGGAAAACATGGAGCAGAAAGAGAATTCCACAAGTGAGAAGTGCGAGAAAATAAACTGTTAGCAGATAACTTACGGTTACATTTATCCAATTCAATTATAATCTGATGAAACCTCGTCGCCACCCTAGTACTGCACTTAAATTCATAAAGTCTTGATACCATAGCGAAGAACTCATCAGAACTGTTACCATGAAAGTATTTTTTAATATATTCAGTACTGGATAGATACAATACTTCGAACATCGTTGACTGGCGCTACATAATCACAATAATCTATCAGATAGCAGAAACCACATCACCTGAGGATTTTCAATAGATGCAAAAACTAAAATGGGTATCACGTGTAACTCGTAGAGAAAACATTGACATTATCAAGATATTGACGTTCCTCACTACTTCAAACAAAAGGTTAGGAAAGAAACTCCGATGAATACTGGCAAAAGCGATAACTGCTACTGGATTTGAGAAGAGAAAATAATGACATAATCAAGGTATTGACGTTCCACACTACTTCAAACAAAAAGTTAGGCAGGAAACCCCCATCAATAGTGGAAAGAATTCTTTAGGATTGGGTTTCTGGGTGCTTCTAAAATCTTCCCATTCTCTCTCACTATCTTGCGGCTTAGCGACAGAACAATCGTTCTCTGCTATAAAGGCGGATTGAGGGCGCTTCGGCGTGGTGTAATGGTCAGCAAGCTCGTCTCGCTAAAGCATTTATGACGGCATAATGAGTTCGATCCTCACTGGGTGCCCTATACTTTCGACCTTTTTGCCACATCTAAGCTAGGCTTAGAAAATCAATATATAGGGAGATTGATATTACGTAGCAGTTCTGCATTCTTTTCTTTGAACGAAATCTTTTCTTTAATTTTTTGAAACGCATCTTTCCCTATTTCAATGCGTCTTCTCATTTCCGTGTTACTTTTTCCGTCTTCTGTTATAAACCTTTCACGGAAAATATCTTTGCTTGTTCGATACTGACGTTACCAATTCGTAGATCGAATCTTGAGTTGTCCCTTTTGATAATGACCTTGCACACCCTTGTGCAAATTAATTGAAACAAAACGAATAATTTCGTTATTATTTACGTTTTTTTTTTCGTATGTTTCCAATGAAAGAAGTCCCAGAGCACGTGTCATTACTTCGTATGTCCATTCCACGAAGTCGTTCCTTGCAGATTGACCAAAATCCAAAATCACTTCGTATCCCCATATGAGGTGAGTTTGGATTTTATTGTTTATTAATTATTTGCTCTGTAATAAGAAATACATTGAGCTCTTTTTGTGGGGCAGTTTTAATATTTTATATTATTAGGGTCCACTTGGATTATTTACCAAACGATTTGTTACTTTTACTACATATATATATATATGTGTGTGTGTGTGTGTGTGTGTGTGTGTGTGTGTGTGTGTTTGTGTGTGTGTGTGTCTGTGATAATTATTTCATCGAGTCTAGAAGAATCCTCAACAGAATGAAGAAAACACTGGACGACTGTTTCGTCTTATTTTGGGGACTCATCAGCAGTGCGTACTAATTATGATTATTCAAATCCTCCTGAGGATTACTCTCTCTCTCTCTCTCTCTCTCTCTCTCTCTCTCTCTCTCTCTCTCTCTGTATATATATATATATATATATATATATATATATATCACTGCTTGAACCGAATTCTAATGCGCCGGATGGAGCGGCTTGGTGATAGAAGACGTGACTCAGGATGCACAGCCCATTGACTTGGATGAGTCATACGTTCTATATGTATAAATATTTTTTAATGGATTATTTATCCTTCATTATTTCGTTGTAAGATGTATATCAATAATGACACAAAAGTGTGTATTTCGGCAGGAATCTCTCGTTTCTACATGTTGTATTAAAAATCACTGACAATGTACAGCGGTTACATTTATTGTTGGCTGCCGAGTTATGTAATTTGTGCAGTTTCATTAAAGACAACTGTCAAGTTACTGCAATTAAGCTTTTTATTCAATTTTTCTTGTTTCGTATAAGTGTTTTCTTTTCTGGACATAAATTGGGTCAAAACTGTCCAGATGTTTTATATATTTAAATATTTAGATGTTTGACATTCTATTAGCCATATTTTATTGTTTCGTATAAGTGTTTTCTTTTCTGGACATAAAATGAGTCAAAACTGTCCAGATGTTTTATATATTTAAATATTTAGATGTTTGACATTCTATTAGCCATATTTTATTGTTTCGTATAAGTGTTTTCTTTTCTGGACATAAAATGAGTCAAAACTGTCCAGATGTTTTATATATTTAAATATTTAGATGTTTGACATTCTATTAGCCATATTTTATTGTTTCGTATAAGTGTTTTCTTTTCTGGACATAAAATGAGTCAAAACTGTCCAGATGTTTTATATATTTAAATATTTAGATGTTTGACATTCTATTAGCCATATTTTATTGTTTCGTATAAGTGTTTTCTTTTCTGGACATAAAATGAGTCAAAACTGTCCAGATGTTTTATATATCCGAACGCTTTCTGCTATTCTATTAGACATTATTAAGGATTTTTTAAAAACTGAATATGTAGATGTTTTATCAATTTGTATCTGTAGTGATTGGAATGATTGTTTTTTTATATTTCTCAACCATGGTTAGTTAGTTGTGACCATGTTCATAGTTGATATTGAGCGTTGGCTTTTTCTTTCAGTAATTCAATATCATATACAGCAGTGTTTGGAAAATTAAAAAACAAAACGCTACAGAGAACCAGTCGATCAGAAAAGGGCTGAATTGTGCCTTTAAGGTGAAACTCGTTTTTTTTTCTTTAATAAGATTTCTCGAACATTCAGACCGGTAGATGAAATCAAATAAAAATCCATTACTTTCGTTACGCTGAAGGTAACATCAATCAGCTAAGTGACAAACTTTGAATCACATTAATCCTATATATGTGCACACACGCACATACACACACATGCATACACACACACACATATATATATACATACATATATATATATATATAATTATGTATATATATATATATAATATATTATTATAATATTTTTAGTTTTTAAAAATATGATTCCTTCGCTACATAAGAGTTCTCATGTTTCAAAAGCGAGAGCCGAGACCCCTAACATAATTTTTGAAGTTATGTAGATTTAAGGTGTCTGGACCCGCTTCCTTGTCAAGCGAGAATTTGGGATATAATATATAATGATAGATTTAATATAATTTTATTTTATTCTATTATTTATTTAAATTTAATATATTATTTTAAATAATTTTAATATAATTTTAATAATATATAAAAATAAATATAATATACAATAATATAGCTATATATATATATATATATATATATATATATATATATATATATATATATATATACTGTGTGTGTGTGTATTTAGGTAGCATTTTTCATTAATGCATGTTTCATTAAATAATATAGAGAAGTTATATATATATATATATAATTTAAAGAAAAACAGACCACTTTAAGGCTCAATTGTAATAATTTATTTCACCAGAGTCCTTTTAAAGGACGCTGGATCATCAGACTTTACTTCATACGGATTACCAAGATTTTCGTAATTTAACTATATATATATATATATATATATATATATATATATATATATATATATATATATATATATATGTGTGTGTGTGTGTGTGTGTGTGTGTATACATACATATAAAAAAAAATCCTAATGAGCCAGGTATTACCTACCTAGGTTTCACCATATAGGATCATCAGCCAGTTCACCCTGATGATCCCATGTGGTGAAACCTAGGTAGGTAGTACATGGCTCATTAGGATTTATTTATTTTAACTTTGCTCTACTTAGCGTATTGAGCACTCTTCTTTTTACCTTAATACGCGCTGTTTTTTAAAAGATTTAAGGTACTGGACGATTTCTTTCTCCCTGTTCGGAGACATCTGGTTCTTTCTTTTTCTTCCAAAATTTTTTCCTCGGATGCCAATTTGTTTGTAAATTTTGGTATCCAGGTTTTTTTACCCACCGAGTCTAAATAGATTTACATTAATTATATATATATATATATATATATATATATAATGTAAATCTATATATGCGTATGTAAATCTATTTATATATATACGTATGTTATGTTCATGTCTTTATATCTGGAAAGTGCAATTATAAAATAAACCTTCACATCAGCGGGTGGGGGCTGATGAACAAACAAACATAATATTGAAAGATGAACCCCGACAAGACAATGATTAGACAGAACATTTCACCGCCTCCATAAAAAAGAAAAGACAGAAAGAAAGAAGAAAAACAAAATGAAGGAAGGTCATTAAGAAAAATCCAGCAACATCTCCTACCGTTTCCCCAAGAGGTGAGCCAAGTTTAATCGTAACTTAAGTAGGTGCTCACTAGAACACAATTTCATTTACTTATTTATTTACTTTGTAACAAAACAGCAGCTGCTTCGTCCTCTGTCGAGAACTGTTCTCTCTCTCTCTCTCTCTCTCTCTCTATCTATCTATCTATCTATCTATCTATCTCTTGTTTCATATTGTCTCTAGAGTGGGAGTCAAAAAAAGAAAAACAAGCTAAAAACAAAATACTGGAGGATGAACCGTAAATATCTTCGTTGTTGCTGTTACCCCCACCTTTAAAATCTTCTTTGTAGAACTAACAACGATAGATATACCCTTCCAAGAGCAAAGGAAAAAAAAAGAACTCTCGAAGCTCAGACCCGCTTGAATAATAAAAATTGTTGGGTGGGGATGAATATAAAGACAATTGGTAAGGGGTATAAATAAATGGCCACAAGTCGTGAAATGAAGCACTTTCTGAGGACTCCTACTGCTAAGTAATATTGTGATGTCATTGGATCCAACGAGAAAAGATGCGTTCAAAGTCATTTGGCTTGAAAATCATTATAAGAGTTGATAATGTTCAACTTTGTACCAGAAGAGTATATTTATTTGATATATTATTCATTTATTAATATTTTAAATAGCTTTTCTTTCATCACTTTTCATTCCACTTTTATTTATTTATTTTGGTGTTTATCATACGAAACCCGGTGTTAAGCAACGTCGAGTCTGGTCAGTACCTAGATGGATCGTCGCTTGGGAAGACCAAATACTGTAAGCTTGAATGCGCTGGTAGTGTGATCGATAATGGCTAAGAATCGATGGTCGGAGAGCCGAGTTCCAATTCCCTTCCTTTCTGTATAATTCTCTTCTTTATCTATCTATCTATCTATTGTTAGAAGAATGACAATAGGAAAAACATCTTATATTTTGCCGGCGCCTTTCGACTCCCGACTTTATCAAGGCAAAATTGAAGCGAAATGTTTTTGTTTTCATCGTTACATTAAATCCAAACTTTAAAGAGACGCTTTTGCGTTAGCCTCCTTCTGGTTATTGTTAACTTCCTTTATACTAAGAGTTTTTTTTCCAATATATAGTAAAATTTCCAGAACAATTCTCAGAAGCCTCTCTCTCTTTTAAAATGTTGGCTTTAATGTAACTATGAAAACAAAAGAACATTTCGCTTCAATTTTGCTTTAGTAAAGTCGGAAGACGAAACGCGTCGGCAAGAACTAAATTATTTTCCTATTGTCAATCTCCTAACAATTTGTCTTATCTACAGAAGTATTCTGGGAATTTTATTATAATATACTATACTATACTATACTATCTATCTATCTATCTATCTATCTATCTGTCTATCTTGCTTATTCTGTTCTTAATCTATCGAAGAGCCGAGTTCGAATTCCGGGTTCGTTAAATTTACAGATGCGTAAATACCCTTAAATAAAGCCATTCTAAGGACGTTTTTAATCTCTACACCATTAAAACATGCAACAAATGGTCACAGATAAAAAAAATGTGTTAATTTTCATTATTTAAAACCCGACTATTATCCTCATTTTTATTTTTATTATAACAATATTTCAGCCATTGCGCCTTCCAGTCCTTTTCAGGAGTCTATCGATCAGAATAACCTCCAGAGAATTTCGAACTGAATTTAATTTACGGGGATAGATTGTTCTCATTCCACTCTCAATGTCAATTATCGAGTGGATTACAGCGTTCGTACGAGAATTTTTGGTGATATAGTAAGTGTGAGTTCGGTCCCTGGATCGGGCAGTTCAGATTTAGACTCGGTGGAAACAGGGCGAGCAGTAACTGGGCTGGACGATATCAAAACAAGACGTGAAATCTTTAGACATTTTAATCGTGAAAAGAAATCTTTTACGTCAAAGTCACATGTTTATTTGTATCCCGTCTCTTTATACAGATAATTTGATTGTGGAATGACGAACCTTCTTTGAAAATAAAGGCTTTTTTTCATGTTTTTAAAGCTATCATGGCTTGCCGTTTGGAACGAGAAATCTACGAACCGAGTTCGAATTCAGGTCGAGTTCGTTGAATCCACTGATGCAAAAATACCCGCGTGAAAGACGCGAAATCGTCTGTTCTTTTACAGCTATGGTTAAATAGCAGGGGTAGATTAATCCCACTCGCCGTCGTTGGCAACCAGTCAAGGAAAAGGATGACTGAATTGAAAACTCAGCTATGTAAATCTCTACAAAAATGGCTCGAAATGAAATGCATTCATATATATATATATATATATATATATAAAGCGGAATTCGAACTCGATTTGCAGTCTTCTCATTCAGAACCGTTAATCTATAAACTAGCGACAGACTTCTCAAAAATGATTGAAACTTGAGTTTTCAATTCAGGCTCGTCTTTCCCCTAAACTTGTTGCCAAACACAGCTAGAGAGATTAATCTAACGTTTATAGTAATAAAGAAACACTGACAGACATTCGCGCATACATATACACACACATATGTATATAGATATATATTTAATTCCATTGATATTAGCTCTATCATTGATATTGAGCGCTTTCCACTGAGTATTGCGCATATATAATATATTAAAAAAAATTGCATATATATATTTATATTGATAAACATATATATATATATATATATATATATATATATATATATATATGTGTGTGTGTGTGTGTGTGTGTGTGTGTGTGTGTGTATATATATAAAAGTGAACATTGAAGTCAATAGTCAGAGGCTACAGATTGTTTAATGCTAAACACAATCCACAGGCCACGATGATTGCGTTTAGCATGTAACAGTTTTTCGCCTCTGAGTGTTGACTTCAATGTTCACTTTTATATTTACATACGCTCTATCTCTAATATTGAGTACTTTATCCCATAAATACAGCATGCCATGAACTATATTTCTTCATATATATATATATATATATATATATATATATATATATATATATATATATATATATATATATATATATATATATCGTGTTTGGGGCAAGCAATCCCTCTTTTATACAAGTTTCGCGATTAAGCTTTTTATTTTATATTCCTTGTGTTCTCTTTTCTGGACAAAAAGTATATAAAAAAATCTCCAAAATCTGTGCCTATCCGAGCGCTTCCGGCTATCCTTTTAGCCATTATATTTTTATTTTTCTATTTTTAACTGATTGTGTACGTTTTTATATGTGTCTGAAGTTATTGGAATGTTTTATTTTCCAAACACGGTCAGCACATTGTAGCCGTTTTTGTAGTTAATTTTAATGAATATTGGCTTTTAATTTTAATTTTTTTATTTTTAGGTCTGCCATTATTTTTAATTTTTTTTTTTTTACATGTGGATAAGACTATTATACGTGTATTTTCTACTAGTATGTTTCGGATGGAGTTTCATAGGTTTTCCTGTGTGTTTAAATGAGTCCTAATTGAGCTAGTGGTTGGGTAACGTAAGTCGTTTAGATAGGCATGTCGTAGTATGACCAATATTATAATTTATGAGTTTTGTTTGAGAACCGTTCCTTTAGGGGCATTTGAACTCGTAAATAATATTAGTTCTTAATGTTTTGATTTTGTTGGTGTGTTGTTATTTTTATATGATTTTCTGTGTTAAATATTTTGTAATAGATAATTAATTTAACTTTCTTGTTCATGTTGACTTGGGTTGTGTATTTCTTTATGATATTTCTAAGAGAAAATTCGTCTTGCTTATAGTTGACGTGAATTTGGCTTTCCTAGATGTTAATCTTATTGGTTTTATCTGTATGTTCGGTATCATTACCAGTTACTTTAAAAAGAGATAGTCTAATCTGGTGGTCGATGAGGTAATTAGGAAAACCATTGTTAACTCGCGTATGTCTTACATTATTGAGTTCTTTAAGGAAAAGTGGACGAAAGGATGAATTCTCGAGTGCTCTCTTTAGGAAATTTTTATAACTACTATTTTATATCTGATTGGGCATTCAATCTTAAAATTAAGGTGGCAAAGAATTTCGGCTATTGTATAATCAAGTTGTGAATGAGTTATTACCGAATTCTACGAGAACGTCTCTGAATGGGGTTTTATTTTTTGGCTAAATTCGTAGATTAAGGACAGAGTCTTTTTTTTCAAATGTGGTTTTAAGATTATCAATTTCTTTTTTGTTATTCGCTAAAATAAAAATATATTCAACATAGTGGACATACATTTTAGGTTTAGTAACTTCTTTAAATATCGTGTTTCCTACGTGGGACATGAAGTAGTTGGAGAAGCAGGGGCCGAGGGAATTTCTCATTGTAACACCATTATTTTGGGTGTAAATATTGCCATTATGGTCGTAGAAAGGGACTGTAGTAGTGCAGACGTTCACTAATTTTTTGTCGATATCTGGTTTGATGGTGGAGGTGGAATGGAATTATTTTTATACATAGAGTTCAGGAGTATGCCGATGGTTGATCGACAGGGACGTTTATAAATTTTCAACGCCGAATGACGCTAAAATACCTTGGTTTGGTTGTATAGTTTTTAGAATTTGAAGTAAATTTGCGAGTTGATTTGATGCTATTATTGGTAGGTACATATGGAATAATGATATCGTTAAGGAATTTTGATAGATCGTGGATAGGTGTTGAGATCAGTGAAATGATGAGTCGTAGTAGATATCCGGTTTTATGTAATTTCAGATTTCCTTATAGGTATCCTGTTTGGTAGCCCCCGATGATTTTATTGATTTTCAAGCAACCTACGTTGGCATTGTTTGATGTTATCAGTTTGTTGACGGATCTTTTTAGTGTCTCCGTGGTGTTTTTTTTTACTTAATTTGGTAAATTTTGATCGGTCATCGATTATGTATTGTATTTTCTTTTTATGATAATCGGCTTTGTCCAACATTACGTATGTTAGCTTTAACGATATCAAAATTGTTTTTTAATAATTTTGCGCCAGTTTTGAGTTTTGTTGTTAGGATATTGCTACAGTTGTTGCGCAAATACCATGGAATATACCATCATGCAAATATATGTAATATAAACTACGAAGATAATATAAAGTACTTTAATGAATAGTTTAAACAAAAGTGAAAAGATAATAATAATAATCAACAACAAATAATTAAGACATCAATAACGAATAAAAAGTTTATAAAAACAAGGCTATAAAATAATTACAAAAACCGTATTCGGATCCACAATTATTCCTCCTCAATAGCTACTAGAATAAACTGAAAAATAATCGTTACCTCTTGCCCAGTAACCGTGAGGATAATACAAAAGATGTTGTTACTCATAATGTAACAAAGATCAGCATATATAAACAGTCGAGCCAAAATGGTCTGAGGATTCAAGGAATGATGAACATTGTCTAAACCTCAGCGTTGATGGTGTCCGTGAAAATACTGGCAATAGAACAGAGAACTAATATAAGCATGTATAATAATAATAATTATAATAATAATAATAATAATATTTATACGTAAATTACAATATGATTATACATACACGCACACGCACACACACACACACACACACATATATATATATATATATATATATACATATATATACATATATATATATATATATAATATTAGTAGTTAATATACACACACACACATATATATATATATAAAATAAATAAATATATATACATACATACATAAACATACATATATATATATAAATTTCCACGTGGATAGAATCCAGGTAGAACTCAATGTCCAGGACAGAGTAAGAATATAATGAAAAGGCTAAAATACTAATATTTCATGGTTATAATTTATTACATTGGAATCGTAATTACGATCAAATTCATCAGACCTACAAATTCAAAATTTTTTTTGAATTTGTAGGTCTGATGAATTGGATCGTAATTACGATTCCAATGTAATAAATCATAACCATGGAATATTAGTGTTTAACCCCTTTTATTATATATATATATATATATATATATATATATATATATAATTACCTCACCACTGTAGTTTTACTACTTTAATCTTCAGGTGAACACATACACACACACTCTCACACACAAACACATTTACACATATACACACATATATATTTTTTCTGTGTATTTAAGCAGCAAATATTTATTGAGGAAAATATTAAGGACACAAAGCATTTTGTGTCGATTAATTTAACTGAGCAATTTTCAAAATTACGATTAGATATATATATATTCATAGATAGATAGATAGATAGATAGATAGATGTGTGTTTACACGTGTTTTTATATATGCATGAGGCTTGATAAATATGTCCAATGGGGTGCTGAAAAGTCCTGGAAAAAAACCCGCGTCCCAAAATCGGTGTACTGATGTTGAGTTATCGAAATACTAATTTTGGGAAGCGGATGCGAGTTGGCGTTGTTCAGCACCCCCATCGTTCTAGCTTTTCTCTATGACTGCTTATAAGTGCGCATATTTATAACAAGCCATATTATATCTCAATTACAACGGCACTGTAGTGTCGCAGATCCGTTCCAGCTGCAAACAATGACTTCAGTGGTATTTCAAAATGTTTCTAGGGCGTGCGACCAGCAATGAAGTGAGCCATTGTTTTGCTTTTGAAAATCATAAAAATAAACAACAATATATTATAGCGGATTATCTTACACTTTTTATCTATCTATGTTCATATCCATATCTATCTATCTATCTATCTATCTATCTATCTATCTATCTATATATATATATATATATATACACAATCATTGTGTGCATGTATAACGATATATATATATATATATATATATATATATATATATATATATATATATATATATATATATATATATTAATAAATATAAATATTATTCCTCAGCGGTAGCACAACTCGGAGTTTCGTGCATAACGCAATCTTCAGGTGCTGAGTAGAGACTGACCGTTACATAAGTTAAATTTTAATAAAAACTATTTAGTTAATGCAATGCTGGAGCAGTCCATATACTATACGGTGATTATGAATTTTTTTTTAAATTTTTTAATAAAATAAAATTATATATACAGTATTTAAAATAGATTTATTTTTTATATTTGAAATAAACGTTGATTAATGTTTTTATTTTAGATTTAAAATATCCGGGGATTAATGGCATTTTTATAAAAATAGTGTTGAAGATATCTATCTATCTATCTATCTATCTATCTATATCTCTCTCTATATATATATATACACACAAACACACACACATACACACACACACGCACATATATATATATATATATATATATATATATATATATATATATGCTAAAATATAGTTATATATGATGAAAATATAATTTTAATGTGTGCTATATTTATGGGTTAAAATGCTTAATATTAGGGATAAAACGTATCAAATTGGACATTGATGTCAACAACCAGCGACAACAGTCTGTTCCATGCTTAAACGCAATCATCAGAATATTTTAATTTACATATATATATATTTAAGTAACGAAAATCTTGGTACTCCGTATGGATAATCCCAAAGAGGATGAAATCCTGAGAGCTCAGTGTTAATTCAGAGCGAATAATATATCTGAATATATATCCATATATATATATATATATATATATATATATATATATATATATATATATATATATATGAATATATATATATCTATGAATATATATATAAATGAATAAATATATATGAATATATATATATATATATATATTCAGATATAAATAAAATAGATCTGTAAAGACAATATAAATAAAAAACGAGACATTCTTTTTATCACAACAGCAACTTCGATGTCAAGAATGCTACACTTTTTAAAAGAAACAATAACCTAATTAAAAGAAAAAACTTGTAGTTCCAACGAATGATTTATTTTATGGGAATATTTCGACTAGCTGTTACTAATCTTGGTCACTCCTTAATTTTAGTAAAACTGTGCAAAGAAACTAGAAACGCTTAATAATTCAAATCTAGGAAAAAAACCGAGTTGATTTTGTTTACAAAATAAGAGCAAGTTAACGCGTAAAAAAAAGGAATTTCGTTTTTTACTCAACAAATTGCCATTTTCTTTCCTATCATATTTTTCTTTGGAGCAGAAAGGTCCTGACAGGATGTAGTTGTGCTGCATTTATCCTATTGCAGGCATTTTTTGGTATTTGCTATTACCATTTGTTCAGCCACTCTTCTTTGATTGAAATGCTTTTGGTTCGTCAGTTTTATTTCCGGATGGTCGAAGTCAATTCTATGACCTTCTGTAATGGCATGCAATGCAATCGCTGAATTTTTATTCCAATTTTTGTTTTTCGTTTTCATTTGAAATTACCTTATCACAAAGTCTTCCATGTTCATCCAGTCATTCTTTCAATGATCTTGAAGTCATGCCCACATAACATGTTGAGCAGTTCATCCAATACATTTTGTAGATCAGGTTGCCATTACTTGTAACTGCTCTTTTATCTTTTAATCTGATGAACGTCCTTCCTGTTGTGCACCGTTTTACTCAAATTAAGCAATGACCAAAATTAGCAATTAATCGAAATATTTCCATAAAATAAATCATTCGTTGGAAATACAAGTTGTTTTTTTCTTTTAATTATGCAACTACCAACGGAGACAAGCATCCAAACTTTGAAACAATAACGTACTTAGAATAAAAGTTCTTGAGAGTGCAATTATCGATTCATGCCAAAATTTTAACATACGCCCTGCTTTTTTTCTGAAATCTAATTTCTTAAATTAAATACTCCTTTCCCAAGATATCATGAAAAAGTTAAAAGAAATCTGTTAAGACCTTTAAAAATTTTGAATAAATAAATTAATACATAAAATAATTTGATAAAATAATATAATTAAAAAAAATTACATAAAAAATAAATAGATATATAAGTAAATGAGTAACTGGACAAATAAAACTTCAGCAACAACATTTACTCATTTTCATTTATTAGACAAAAAATATATCACTTAACGTCCTCCATAGTTTATTTTGCATTACACAACTAGCTTTACGAATATATTAGAGCGTTCTTAAATTTAAAATCTGAAAACATTTGAATAGAAATACAAATTAGGAAATAGAATCTCGACATTTAGATTGATAAAATCAATCAGGGGACGAAACGCTTTGGTAAAGAAAAACTTTCATTATTGTTTTTTAGATAGATAGATAGATAGATAGATAGATAGATAGATAGATAGATAGATAGATATGAACAGATAGATAATGAACACACTGAAAGAGAGATAGATGTGAACAGATAGTTAGATAGAGACAGAGGCACATTCAGTTTATCAAAAATATATTGCTATTGTAAACAATTAGTTAATTGCTTGATAGACACAAAATATTTTAAATGTCTTGAGCGAAGGTCTTGCGGAAACTGGCATAAATACACACACATATTTATATTTTAAATTCCTAAAAATGTGCTTCTTAATACATATAATAATAATAATAATGATAATAATAATAATAATAATAATTATTATTATTATTATTATTATTATTATTATTATTATTATTATTATTATTATCCTGGCTGCGCCGCACCTGAACCAGTTTACAGGCAATGACCAAGTTAATATATTGCACAATAGAACGAACCTAAAATGTCGGTTCTGTGACGAATAAATTAAAACTCTTGATCACCTTATGTCATGATGCTCAGTATCCACACCTACTGAATAGAGAAAACGTCATTACAGGGCAGATCAATATCTTCCACCACTCTGACTATGGTCTAATAATCCTAAGGCAAAAAACGTAAAAACTTTCAAAAGATTAGGGCTTCAATATTGACATAAAAACAAACCTAAAAAATGTAGATTTCCTAGCCGATACACTCTGCCAATGAAAAGGTATATATCAACTATATAGAAAATCTAACGACAAACCACTTTATTTTCACATATTTTCCAACCACTCGCTGTAAGTAATCAACCAGAATTCACAAACAATTAACCGGAGGTTATCTGACAGTTCTTCTAATGAAATCATCTTCAACGAAGCCAAAAAAAAATATGAAAAAGCTCTAACAGTTAGTGAAATTCCGGCAAAACGCACATACACACCACACAGAACAAAAAAAATCCATCTGGGAAAGAAAGATTTTATGGTTCAATCCACTCTGCAACAAAAACGTAAAAACAAACGTGGGAAAAATATGCATTTAACATACGCAAACACCCACTCTCCACAAGATATTCAACAGGAAAAATTAAAAATTAGCTACAATTGCACTGAGGACATGCCACAAATAATAACAAAGTTCAACAGAAAAATAACTAACGAGCAACCAACAAATCAAATCCACTTGTCATTGTAAAGAAATAATAACCATTAAACAGAAATTGTTTACAAAACAATATAATATACCAATCCACTGTAAAGTCAGCAAATAAGGAAGAAAAATATACATGGGAGTAACGTCAAAACATTGTAATCAGTGAAACTACGCATGAAAAAATCCTACAAATAGTAAATATTCGAAAAGCACAACCTTTTCTAAATATATATGGGAAATTAAAACCAAATTGCAAAAAAAACCCCCCAAAAACATAGAAATTAAGGAAACGAACACCAGCTTACAATAATAAATCCAGAAAATGTAAACTGTCTGGGGGAGAAAATGTGTATATACACATTCCCAGATCAACACAAACTACTAAATTAACTACGAAAACTCATCTCAAAATGCAGACACGAGGACAATTTTTTACTACTTTACTTAAAAATCGAAAACTAAAATCGAATACCTCGTAATATACAATCATGCAAATATATGTAATATAAAGTACGTAGATAATATAATGTATTTTAATGAATAGTTTAAACTAAAGTGATAAGATAACCAACAGCAAATAAATAATCGAAATAAATAAAATGCACAAAAGTCTAAATAAATTAGCAATCTACAAATGCACACTTAAACACAGGTATGTAATAATAATAATAATAAACAACAAATAATTAAGAAATCAATAACGAATAAAAAGTTAATAAAAACAAGGCTATAAAATAATTACAAAAACGTATTTGGATCCACAATTATTCCTCCTTTATAGCCACTAGAATAAACTGAAAAATAATCGTTACCTCTTGCCCAGTAACCGTGGGGATAATACAAAAGACGTCGTTACACATAATGTAACAAGGATCAGCATATATAAACAGTCGATCCAAAATGGTCTGAGGATTCAAGGAATGGTGAACATTGTCTAAACCTCAGCGTTGATGGTGTCCGTGAAAATAATGTCAATAGACCAGAGAACTGATATAAGCATGAACAATAATAATAATAATAACGATAATCTTTATACGTAAATCTCAACATGATTATTCACACACACACACACACACACACACACACACATATATATATATATATATATATATATATATATATATATATATATATATATATATAATCTTCTCTCATTTCACTCAAGTGTGGAACAAAGTACGCACTAAAATTGACCAGTCAAAACAGATATCAAAAAGTGCTCAATACCTGAGCCATAGAGAAATAACAAGAACATTTATCTTAAAAAATATAATTACGTCACCACAGTACTGCAGTTTTACTACTCCAATCTTCAGGCGAGCACACACACACACACACACACACACACACACACACACACACACAAATATATATATATATATATATATATATATATATATATATATTCTTTGTATTTTGGCAGGAAATGTTAATTAAGGAAAGTACCCCAGGTATTTTGTAAAAAAATGCATAGCACCAGTTGATAATAGCAAAAAAATTAGATTAATTATTTATTATAAAAAATTTTAAACTTCTAACCTTATAGTTAAAAAATAATAATTCACCTCCTAGAACAAAATTAAATAGAGCAAATATTATTTACGAATTCAAATGCCCATTAAGGAATTGTATTCCTCAAGAACCAACTTTCGTAAATAATTATATAGGCCACACTACAAATCGTTTAACACGCAGATTAACTCTACACCTTTCTGACAATAGCTCAATTAGATCTCATTTAAATATTCATGGAGACCTACCGGACACTATTCGGAATATACTTGTCGACAACACTAATATAATAGCATCATCCACTTGCAAAAAAAGGTTAAAAATAATGGAAGCCTTACTAATAAAAACAAACAAACCAACACTTAATAATATTAACTTTGAACATGGACATAATATCTCGACCGTGTTTTGAAACAAAAAAATGAATCACTTTATAAAACATACATATAACAAACTATTTCTATTTCTAATTCTAACAGTTGAAATATAATCCTTGAAAATGGCTAAATTTATAGCCGAAAGCGCTCGGATAAAAAGAACATTCGGACAGTTTTTATATAATTTATCCTCTAAAAAGAAAAACTTTATTAGATCGCACGAGAAATTATATAAAAAACTAAATAAAAGCACCTTGTCAGTCGTTTTTAATGAAATGTGCATATATATATATATATATATATATATATATATAATTGTAGAAAAGATAGAGATATGACATTAGGCCAAGAAGGCGCAGTGAGACGCTTTCCACGAGTCGAGCATCAGCAATGCTGATGGCGGCAAGGAAGATTCTTTATGGTGGTTAAATGACAGCAGTTTAGTTTTGGAAGCATTATAATTCACAAACCATTTTCTGCTCCAGTTAACCACTGATGGTTTTCAAGAGCAACGGTCAGATTTGACGAATTAGCTATTGAGACAGGGGTAAATGGTAGTGTCATCTGCATAAATGCCAACTTGGGAACTGATGGCATCAAGAAGTTCATTAATGAACATCAGAAACAGCGTATAACCAGGATAGTGCGTTCGTGTGGAAGGATCTGGAAGCGCGAGCCCGTTCAGGGCGGACATTATTCCACAGTTTGCTACGAATGATTGGATTAAATCTAACAATCCTTCTGTGATACCGTAGCCCTGAACTTATGTAGAAGACTAGCTTTCCTATATATATATATATATATATATATATATATATATATATATATATATATATATATATATTAAGATTTATTGTATATTAAATATAATTACGACACAAGGCCTAAAAGGGTGGGGTAAGCTGGTCGGCACTAACTATCTTATACCTAGCTAATCCGATTCACGACCCATTCACTCATTACAATTTCCACATTCACCATAAAAACTCGTCCGTCGCCAATCATTCCTCCATACACCGCAATATCACATCTTCTCAAGGGGGACCTACACCCCATGCCATAAAAATGTAATGATTATAAAATTTATAATTAAAAATCTATGGATGACTAAAATGAGATATGTGGTAAATATATATATATATATATATATATATATATATATATATATACCACATCGTAAACATCAAGACTAGTTTAATGACAATAATAAAGAAGTTCAGCATCTTATGGATCAATTGCACTCTTCTCATAAATCATGGATTGAGGACAAGAACTCGTCCGATTAGAAGATCACTTACAAGAAGAGCAAAAGTCAGGTTCAACGAGCTCTCAGAGCAATGAAAGAGCGTTGGTGGTCTGAAAAGGCCACTAAACTCCAATAATCTTCAGATGGAAAGGATCTAAATGCTTTCTATGCTGGCCTCAAGAGTATTTTCGGTCCTCAGAAAAGTGGTGTTGCTCTAATCTCCACAGCAGATGGTGAAACTCTCTTGACGGATGTCAGACATTTTAGATCGTTGGAAAGAGCATTTCAAAACTGTGTAAAACACCACTTCGGTTACTGATGAGGAAGCCATCACATCAAATGAGCAAAATCCAGAAATTCCAGAGTTGTCTTTTGAACCTACTTATCAAGAAGTTAAGTGACCCGATCAAGCAAATCTCATCTGAAAAATCACCTACTCCTAAGGATCCTATTCCCCACGAAGTGTATAAGCATGGTGGCCAAAAGTTGGTAGAAAAGTTACATCTCCTTTTCGTGGAGATATGGAAGGCAGACTGTGTCTCACAGGATTATAAAGACGCTTCTATCAAACACCTCTACAAAAACAAGGGTTCCAGGTGTGTCTATGGTAATCATCGGGGGATATCACTACTTTCAATTGCAGGCAAAATCCTAGCTAGACTGATTCCAAACAGAATCATTATACACCTTGTTGACGACATCTATCCTGAATCGCAATGTGGTTTTCGGTCACCATATGATGCAGGCACTGCTACGTCTTCTTCATATGCCGTGTCCCCGCAGAACGTTGTCGATCTTGACTCTCCACAATTTCCTGATCTTTAGAGCTCTTAATAAATTTTGTCTCTTTTTATTTCTCCTAAACCTTATTCCAAAATACATTTACTCAAGCTCACTAAGAAGGTTATGCTTTGCTTTCC
Source organism: Acanthosepion esculentum (assembly GCA_964036315.1). NCBI lineage: Eukaryota > Metazoa > Mollusca > Cephalopoda > Sepiida > Sepiidae > Acanthosepion > Acanthosepion esculentum. The sequence goes on from OZ038488.1 coordinate 20,716,964, forward strand.
TCTGTCCCACTCGCTTTCAGTCTGTCCTGTGAGTATCAGATTTTCCAAACCTTCTTTCCTCATTAGATGCCCTAGAAACTTCAACTGTCTCTTCCTGATGTTAAGTATACGTTTCTTTTTTTGTTTCTATTTTCTCTAAAACTTCGTCGTTGCTCACTTGTTCACCCATCATCAGCATATTTCTGTAGAACCACATTTCTGTTGCTTCAAGTCTCTTCTTCATCTTCGATGAGATTGTCCAACATTCACAGTCATGCAGTAGCACTGATATTACATAACTGCTCAGTACTTCCTGGTGTTAAGTATGAGCATCCTTTTTGTTTCCATTTTCTCTAAAACATTGCCATTGCTTACATGTTCAGCCCCTGTTATTCTCAGCATCCTTCAGTAGAACCACAGTTCTGTTGCTTCAATTCTATTTATTCTTCATCTACAGAAAGACAGTAATCACGTAACATTTTAGTACTCTTTTCCTTATTTCTAGCGAAGTCTTTCTATTTTCCTATTACTCTGCTTAGCTTTTGGAAGGCATCTTTGGCTTTCTAAATACACCTTCGGATTTCAGTTTTGTACTTTCTGTCCTCTGTTAAATCACTTCCTACGTATTTATATTCTCGTACTTGTTTGGTTTTTGTATCTCTGATTTCAAATTTACATGTTGGGTTCAACTTTTTTTGGTGATGCCGCTACGTAAGCCGAGATAGTGATGTTTCTTCCACTACTCTTCTTCTAGGTGCCAAGTCCCTTTCAAGATACAGGTGATCATGACTCTCTAAAACATTTCTTTCTTTTGATGCTTTAAGTATATTTTGACATGTTAATTCTTGCTACTTGGATCATACATCTTGCAATTTACTGAGCATGTACCAGATCGCTTAGTATTAAATAGGCTCATAAGAAGAATGTTATAACAGTTTTCCCAGGAGAGGTCGCCTGCTTTGTTCCTAACGAAGTTTCTCTATTTCTTATTACTCTGCTTAGCTTTTGGAAGGCATCTTTGGCTATCCCAATACTCCTTCGGATTTCGATGTTGCACTTTCCTTTCTCTGTTAAAAGATATTTAATTTTCCGCATTTGTTTGATTTTGGCATATCAGATTTGCACTTGTTAGTTTCATGTTATCATCAGCATCTTTCTGTAGAACCACATTTTTGTTGCTTCAAGTATATTCATCTACAGGAAGATAGCTATCACGTAACAGTTTAGTGCTCTCTTCCTTAATTCTAGGGAAGTTTTTCTATTTCTTAATACTCTACTTAGCTTTTGGAAGGCATCTTTGGTTATCCCAATGCACATTTGGATTTCAGTGTCACACTATCCGTCCTCTGTTAAAGCGCTTCCGATTTTAGTATCTCAGATTTACAACATAAAATTCAATTCTTAACTACTTCTTCTCCTTCTTTATGTGCCATGTCACTTCATGACCAAGGCGATTATGTCTCTCCACAATTTCTTATCCTTCGTAATTCTTAATAAAGATATTAATAATATTCCCAGATATTTAGATTATTTGTACTTGTTTGATTTTGCTAGCCCCACTTTTTAATTTGCATTTTGGGCTCCCCTTTTGCTGACAACCATTCATTCTATCTTTTTGCAGTTAATGTTTAATCCTTAAAAGTGTTTCTAAGTGACTTTCATGCCCTTTTGTGGCAGTCCTCTATTACTATGTGAAAGTGTTTGAATCTAGAAAGGATTACTGAATGAGGAATAACCAAAATGGAGGTTGGAAATGAACGGGTAATCTTTATGACATCAACCAAATACAATACTCGCCAGCGGCGTGAATTAGGTAAACCACTGCTAGTAGTCGACTACTTAGCATATTACTCCCACTTACAATAGAGTCCAACGTATTTATGAGGATTGGGACATACCCATTAGTGTTCATATGTACGATATATAACAGAAAGAAAGTGTTTTAACCTAGGGAAGGTTACTGAATGAGGAATAACCAAAACTTTAGTTAGGAATGAAATGGTAATCTTTATAACACCAACAAAATAATATACTCGCTAACGGCGTGAAGTAGGTAAACCACTGCTAGTGGTAGACTTATTAGGCATCATATTGCCCCCAATTACAATAGTACCCAACGTATTTATGAGGATTTGGACATACCCATTAGTGTTCATAGGTACGGTATATAAAAGAAAGTTAATATCAAACAACTGAATTTCACAGATTTTGCAAGTACACAATCCACTACCTTTCTTCATCGAACTTGATATATATCGCTAGAAAATTAAATTCCGTATTTTTAATATAAATCTTCACCCAATAGTCTTTCCAAGAGCCACTCTATGTAGAGAGTCACTGAATGATGTTCTTGTATGAACGTAAGAGGAAGAATTAAGTCCAGGTTATGAGGATATGTAAGATAGATAACAGCTGACCCTAGACTTGTCCAGCATACAATAAAAGCAGCCGTAAATGACGAATGTAAAGAAACGGAATAAATTTCAACATGGCGATATTTTTATATTTTTATTTGTTTGTTTATTATTATTATTTATTTATTTATTTTTTATTTTTGGTTTTTATATAACCCCGTAAAAAGAGAGCGAAAATACACAGTCTGTATAGAGAAAAAGAATTTGCATGTTAGTAATTATTTGGGGGATAAACGTGTATGTGAGAGAGGAAGTAAAAGAAAGAGAGAGAGAAAAAGAGAAAGAGAATAACGTTTAGTCGTTGAGGGGGGAAAATATCTCCATTCTCGGGAAAAGGGGTTCTGTAGATATCGTCTCTATAACATATTGGCCAGAAAAGAGAGAGAGAAAATGAAAAAAAGACAGTAAGTGTCGCGTATTTATAGATGCTTGACAGCGCCCTCAAACGACTTCTTGGCTAAACTGGCCAAGTGTATGTGAGAGTAACTCACATAAGCAAACATTTGACTCTTTGTTTCATAAGCAAACATGTTTCTCTTTGTTTTCTCCCTACCATTCATTTACCAACACCCAGTAGGCATCCTACTCCCCGTTTTTTCCTGCTTCTCCTGCTTTCACTATGAGTGTTAAATTCTCCAGAAACACTTTCCTCAATCTGTGTACCAGAAATTTTAACTGTTTCTTCTATGACACTAAGAGCAGAAACAGGAAGTTACCTCTTTCATAGCTTAAAACATAATGACGTATTTCTGGATTTGCGCAATAGGCTCCACGTATAACTTCCAGTTGAAGTTGATTAAATACAATCCTAAATAAATATATATCGACCAATAAGAAATAATCGCGCCTGAAATAATCAACAACTTAATCGGAGCCTTTTTCAACTTCGCTAACAATATAAATAGACTTCTATCTAAAAGAAAGAAGAGATTCCAACAGGAGACACGCAGAGAAGACACAGAGAGACGAACACTTACAACTGTGAGTGGATACATCAAAGGCATCGGATTCAACAACTACTACTACTCCTCACGCATTTTCCGTCATTTTCATCCCCTTTACTTCTCTCATACATTCTACCTCTTTTTTTCTTATTCACAGGAGATATTAACAAATGAAACTAGCATATCTCAAAAATACTTAAGTACTTTCACAAACTCTTGTGCCATCCACGAACATTACTACTATTTTTGTACAATACGATACTACTTATTAATGTTTATATAAATTATTATTCTTTACTCCAGGCTTGATTGTTCTTAAGATGTAATTTATCGTGTTTTATTTACTCATTCATTCACCCCTTATAGTGGGCTAATCATAACAAGGACCAAATCGAACCCCATAAATAACCCACTATAATTCTAAGTCAGGCGAACAATCCTTTGGGCTTTCTTAGGCTCAGGGCTTCCAGAGACATAAAATGGTGTGATTACATAAAATCATTTGCTAGGCCCTCTACTAGGATTCGTCAGAATCCTTCTTGCGCACTTACAAATCTACCATTTGACCCTGTATTGAATAGTGCTGCCAGTAATTCTAGTCTGCTGCTCCTACTATATATCTAGAGATTCTTGACAAAATCCAAAAAAGAGTCTAGAATTTAATCAATCCTGACCTGGGATCAAGACTTCAGTCATTTCCCCATATTGCACCCATGTCTCGTCTGCAGCTATATATCTCGAAAGTTATGACAAAATTCAAAGAAGAATATGTTATATAATCGAGCCTGACATGGCATCTGAAAAATTTCAGATTTCAGATTAAATATTGCAGCCATGTCTCGTCTGGCGCTGCAGCTATATATTTCAAGAGTCTTGAAAAAAATCAAAGAATGGTATGTTATAAAATCGGGCCTGACCTGGCATCTCGACTTCAATCATTTCCCACCAACGTGACGTGTCTTCCCTCTGTCTTTTCGACAAATATGTTTATGACAATTCTTTTGATAAGCTTTCCACCTTGGTCTCTCAACTGCTACTATATTGGTAAATAGGTATGACCGTTTTAGATCCTTCCCGAGAACTGACTCACGATCCCAACAATCTTAATGTCCTCAACTCTATGGTTAACCTTTATCTATCTTAAATATCCTCATAATCTCCACTTCTGAATTCATTTTACACCTTTTCTACAAGCTCCTTTATTAATCCTCTACCTTGAGTGATTCTTGAGCGTTATATTGTAAAGAAAAGATTTCTTTGGTTATTAGATATTCATTGATTTTTAAAAAGCGGAATTATTTCTTTATAATCGTCACGTTTTAGTCAATTTAACGGATTTAAATTTCAATTGACTATAGGATTGCTTGGCTTAAAATGCAAAGGTTGATTTTGAAATATATGACAATAAAAAATCAATACTTAGGTACTAATCACATTTATAAGCAAATCACTTGTTTAGACTTAGATATAATAATAACAATGTTTGTTTACTCAAAAAACTAATCGGAGGATAACACGTTTAAGGCGAGCAGATTTTATAATTAAAGGGAACAATATAATGGAGCAGTAATAACGAATAAATACTGAATTGATTCATCAATCTGAGGAAATATCTCTAAGAAATTCCGAATCAGAACTGAAGTCTTTGACCTCCTTATCTGTTTATTCATTAGATCTATATATTATTATTATCATCATTATATTTCGATTTCTGCTATGGTCGCACTACCTACCAAGTCTGCGGAAAGACCTAAGGCAGCTAGTGGTGTGTTATGGCTACATTTCATGATTTGTTTTTCTAACTCCCATCAATCAGTGGCGTTACATGGTTAAAGTTCTTCTTAGTGTGTGGGCTGTAATTATCAAGATATATTTTCTATTTCTCTTATACTGGGATTTCCAGGTATTTTTTCAATGTGTTGTTGTTGTGTTCCTTTTTTTATCACTCCAAGCGCACCTACTATGACTTGTAATATTCTTGTTTACAATTTCCACATTTTTTCATGTCGTTTTCCATGTTTTTATACTTTGAATTATTATTATTATTATTATTATTATTATTATTATTATTATTATTACTATTATTATTATTATTATTATATTGGACTTATATTTTATAGACATTTCCTTCTGGGTCCCAACCAGAGACCTCAGGTCAGAAATGCCTTCATGACATTTTCCACTGTTCATTTTTTGTAAACAATAAAAACAAAAAACAAAAACAACTAAGATCCCACACATTTTTCTTACACACATAAAGTTCTTCGTAATGTGTGAGGTGTATTTTGTATTTCTTTAAGGCATGGGCTATCATGGATCCCTTCAATCAGTCTATCGGAACCCTTTCCAATCAATCAGAGGGCTCCAACTACAAGTGAAATTTTTGTTGTCTTCATACAACACATTTTTTAGATTTCTACTCCAAGATCCTTGTATTTTGATGGATTTGATATCTTCAGAGATACATTACAATCTGCAAGAACCTCCATGTCAATAAGAAAGAACATTTTTGTGGTTTTTGATCACAATGTCTGGACGATTAGTTCTGATTCACGCCATGAGCTTGCTCATACATTAACTTAGTTTAGATTCATCAGAAAATTTAAATAGGAAAACCGTGAAATTTTCATGACTATTACTATTTGTTAATAATAATAATAATAATAATAAGAAGAAGAAGAAGAAGAAGAAGAAGAAGAAGAAGAAGAAGAAGACGAAGAAGAAGAAGAAGAAGAGGAAGAAGAAGAAGATGATGATGATGAAGAAGAAGAAGAAGAAGAGGAAGAAGAAGAAGAACTATCAACATACAAGGACCTTGAAATCGAAATCTTCAAAATGTGTCAATCAACAACTCCAGTTGTAGTTGGAGCCCTCGGATTGACAGGAAAACATTCTAGTAGACCTATTGAAGGGATTTTTGCTAGCCCATTCCTTAAAGATATAAAAAAAATGTACTCACAAGTACAGCCCACACCTTACGAAGGGCTTTATCTAACATGTGCTTTTTTTTGTTTTTTCTTTTTTTTAATTGCTCAGTGGAAAATGTTATGATCCCATTTCTGACCTTAGGTCTCTGGTTGGGACCTGGAAAGAAATGAGTACACACCAGAAATCAAAGAAAAGAAAATAATAATAATAATTTATAATTCATTGATTCAGTCCCATGTCGACCTCAGTCGAGATAATAGAGTAATTGCGAACCCCATAATTTTATCGATGGCTGCATACATTCAGAATTGGCCTTCTTCTACAGTGGCTGCTAACCAGGAATAGAGAATGCAGTCATTCCTGCTATTAAAACAAAATTTCTTAATATCTGCACAGTTTCGTATCCAAAAATAAACAAAAAACTTTTTCTGAAGAAAGTAATTGATTTTTATTTTATTATCAACCTGGCAGATTTTTTTATCACTTTAGACGTTATTTTTAGTGGATACTCATATTTGAGTAGATGCCCCGTTAGTTTATTAAACAGTAAGTTTATTTTCGCCTCCCGGCCTCAATGTTCAAGGTTTCTTATTAGAGAAAAGAAATATACAGCCGCAATAGTCAGCACAAGAAGATGCAGTGAGTTTCACAGGACCTTCATATAAAATGGGTATGATCTTACTTTTCTTTTTCTTTTTTTTTTTTTCTTTTTTCTCAATAATGGTCGGTAGTAAATGTCATGAAGCCATTCCTGACCTAAGGTCTCTGATTGCGACCGGGAAAGAAATGTGTACACAACAGAAAACAAAGGAAATAATAATAATAATAATAATAATAATAATAATAATAATAATAATAATAATAATAATAATAATAATAATAATGATGATGATGATGATGATGATGATGATGATGATGATAATAATAATATTATTTATTTATAAATCGCTAACTAAGTCGAGATAATAGAGTGGTTGTGAACGCCATAATTTTATCGATGGCTGCATACACTCAGAATTGGCTTTCTTCTAGAGTGGCTGCTAACCATGAATGAAAGATGGAGTCACTTCTGCTATTAAAACCATAATGTCTTCATATCTGCACAGTTTCGTATCAGAACATTAACAGAACACTTTTCTAAATATGTGTGATCTTAGTTGTTGATTTTTGCTTGTTTTTATTTGTTTCTTGTTGTTTTTTTGTTGTCGTTTCGTTTTTTTTTTGTTTTTTTTTTGGGTGGGGGTCACTTGAAAATGTCATAATGCCATTGCTGACATTAGCTCTCTGATTGGGACCCGGAAAGAAATGTGTATAGACCAGAAATCAAAGGCAATGAAAATAATTACAATAAATAAATAAATAAAATGTTCGCAATATGTATACCAGACATTTTTCAGATTCTAATTATATCGGAAGAGCAACACTTTGCGTCTTCTTTGCCTCACGTTTTCCACTGACATGAAATGGAGTGATTATATTAATTCAATTGATAGGTCTACTGCTAGGAAAGTTAGAATTCATTTGCCACATATAATTCAATTATTCACCCGTGCATTGAATATTGCTGTCATATCAAGTCTGGTTCACCTACTATATATCTGTGCCTAACTAAAATTTTTACGGTGTTGTCATTCCTCCGGATCAGATAAAACTATTCTATTATTGACAATATTCTTCTGCCTTCATTCGCATTTAAAAGTTTTATTATCTGGACATTGGATGTTAGAGGACTTATGCAAGGAGTAAAGCAACAATTATTGGCTTGGAACGTTTATAGTCATAACAATAATATAACAGGGTGTTATGTCCAAGAAACCAGAATCAAGGTGCTTGATATCGCACAAGCAATTAGCTTTGGAAACAAAGAGTAAATATTATGAAATGTTTTTGCATTAATACCAAATAGAAGAATAATATCTATAGTATATCACAGTGAACAACGGCATTAAAAGAGCTATCAATAAGCTTCAATTATTTCATTAAAGAGATTGGAAAGCCTGCAGCACATTCGTGAGTTAGCAGGGAGTTTTGAAAACGACTGATAAGTGATAGTTTTAAATTGGTTGAAGATGAGAAATCGCATTGATTTGCGGTATGCCTTCAAATCCAAACACATCTGACGATGATTACTTCGGTGTATAAATACAAGTTCTTCAAGGAACGAAACCCATTGGTATAGAAAGCTTTTCCTTTTGTCTTCACTTTTGTGTATATATATATATATATATATATATATATATATATATATATATATATATATATATAATAATCAATTCACCCTAAGCAAGGTGATAATGCCACTAAGACGCAAGAGGCTACTGGGAACAAAAGAGAAGGTGAAGGGGAGTATGTACCGGGCGATATATATATATATATATATATATATATATATATATATATATATATATATATATTGCCCGGTTCAGATTCCTGTACGGTCATTTGAACAGGAGGAGATTTTTATCCATTCTTTCCTATTTTATTGTATTCCTGGTTAATTCTGAAGCCTTTACGTTCTCTTTTCTTATACATACATACATACATACATACATATATATACATATATATATATATATATATATATATATATATATATATATATATATATATATATATATATATATATATTGTAAGAAAAAGCCACACAAATATATAATTTAATATAACATTTAAATAATTTAAATAAAATATTAAAATATGTATTTATATTATTAGCTGGATGAGTTGTGATTTTCAATATATGTTTTGTTTACATTTGTAGCGAGGTACCAGTGTTTATACACACACACACACACACACACACACACACACACACATATATATATATATATATGATTGAATAAATTACAAACATTGTCTGCTTATTTTTATCATTATCACGAATATTTTTCCGTATATTATAAATGAATAACACCTTACCTTATTCAGTTGTAATGTACGGAAAATATTCGTGAATATGAAAAGATTATGATAAAAAATAAGCAGCAATAATGTTTGTAAATTATTTAATCAGACATGACTAAAAGAGAATTTTCTGCCTAAATATACCCACACAGGCACACACACACACGTGTGTGTGTATTATGAAATGGAGGGAGTCCGACAATAATTTAAAGACATTTTTATGTTTATACATTCGTTTTTATAGATACAAACATTTAAGTAAATGCTCTGTTTATAATAAACAGTATTAACAACATTTACCGGCATGAATGTCCGAGAAATTGTCATAGAAAATATGCGTCCTCCTACAGGAATCGAACCTGTACGCTATACGGAACCGTCACATAGCCTGAAGTGCTTTTACTGATTTCGCCACAGAGGAGCGTTTCGGTTAGCAAGGTCGATTTTACTGTTTTTAAACTACAATTTTCCATGATTTTCTCACGTACATTCATATCTGCTCCATGCGTATCCAAATGTAAACAAATGTCAATTATAAAAAAAAAGTATGTATATAAACATAAATATGTCTTAAAATAATTGGCGGTTTTAAGCGTAGGCCTTTTTCTGGATGTTGGTAACTTCCTTTTTCCTAATAGATTTTTTTTTGTTTCCCATGTCGACAATATTGTTAAATTTCCCAGAATAATTCTGAAGATAAGAAGCGTACGAAACTTGTAACGCTACACGAACATACTGGCAAGCCTTACAGAGAGATCGCAGATATTGTTTGTGTCAGCCTTTCAAGTGTCAGTTGTGTTATCAAAGCGAAGAAACCAACAAAATGCTGTCGGAAGAGAAAAACAACGCCAAGAGACAACGTATATGTGATCAGGGAGAGTGTAAAAGATCCTAGGAAGACAAGTGACGCCATAAAAATAGAATTACTAGTGAAAGGGATAAATGTCAGCTCCTCAACGGTCAGGTGAAGGTTTCTGGTTGTTGGACGCAAGGCAAGGCCACCCGTGAAAAAAACAACTTCTGACAAAACCTATGAAGGAAAAACGCTACAAATGGGGAATAAAATACAAGAATTAAGCGAAAGAACAATGGAGAAAAGTTATTTTCAGTGGCGAGACTCATTTTTTTGTCCAAAGAGAAAGAAGCCAGCATGTTCTCAGATCACCTGGAGAGAAACTTCGAGAGTGTCACAATTCGGAAAACATCCCTTGAAAAAGATGTTTTCGGGCTGCTTTAGTTACTACGGAATTGGAGTTTTGCATGCCGTTGAAACTATGATGCGAGTACCACAGTACATCGGAGTTCTCCGAAGAAGAGTCGTTCCAGAGCTCAATAAGAGGTTTCCTGGTGGATCCGGTATTTTTTAGTAAGGTCAGATTCCGTGCCATACCTCAAAACTTGTGAAGAGATTCTTTTACCAGTGAGCAAATCAAAGTACTAGACTTGCCCGAAAACTCTCTTGATTTAAATCTAATCGAGAATGGGTGGTCAGTCTGCAAGGAACGAGTTCTTGGAATGGACTGTACAACGAAAGAGAAGCGCAGGATGGTCATTATAGACATGGGATGCCGTGACACCAAAATCAATGAGGACTGCTCCAAATTAGTGGTTTCCATGCCAGATCGCATCAAAGATCTTCTAAAATATAAAGGCGGACATACGAAGTACTAACGTGTGCACTGAGTCATGTTTCATTGGAAAAATACGAAAAAAGTAAATAATAACGAAATTATTCGTTTTGTTTCGATTAATTTGCACAGGGGTGTAAATATTTCCTTTGAAATTATCATAAAAAAACGTCACAAACTTTGTTCCGATGTTTTATTTCTCTCCATTTATTACGATCTTGTGGCTCCAGAATTATGTTACCCCCACCCACATTTGTTTAGTTTTCTTCTGCTGAGTTTTGTGCAGCGATTTCAAAATGTTTTTATTATAATCTCTTATAATAAAAATATAATAATATATTACTCGACTTTGTATTGTGCACTTTTTTAAAAGTAAATGCTACGAACAGTGGATTTTTATGAAAACGTTCCTCTGTAGCAAAATTGTCCAAATCGTATAACAGCGTAATTGTCTATTCCCAAAATTGTTAAATATCTAAAAAGCCACTAAACTAATTGAGTTTCTTTTCTTCCAAGTTTTCAGATAAGACGTTTTGACATCTTAACACCGTTTGTCGTAAGAGTCATTGAAAATCCCTTTTGAGTTATTCAGCTAGAAATAAAAGAAGTCAAAATCGTTTTGTGTCAACCACACAGTTTCCAACTGAGCAATCGTGAGAAGGGAAAGTAAGTTAAAAAAAAGGGAACAGTAGAGAGGAAAACTTTATCAGAAGGTCGCAACAGGAAGAGGGGGTCATCGTTTCAACTGAAATCAAAATAGATCAGTTAGAAAAGATCCAACTCAATCCATAAGACGTTTGGCACGTGAGAGAGGAGTTTCAGCGATGACAGTCCAAATCGCAGTGAAAAAATACTTAAAAATAAAATCGTACGTGAAACCTGTGAGGTAACTTCTTCTGATTTTAAACGATATTTAGATATCATTTAAAACCAGAACCCCCCGAAAACTGGAAATTATGACAAGCAACTTCGAAGCCAGGATAAAATTGATATTTAAAAGTTAAGTAACCTTTTCATATATATATATATATATATATATATATATATATATATATATATATATATATATATATATATATATCTGTGTGTGAGTGAATATAGACATTTATGCATATAGTATAGATTGTTAAAAATGTTTCCAAATTTTCATCTTTGTCTTTTCTTCGCTCGGCGGTATTTTAACAGCTCGACTGTAATATTCTGAGGATATGTCAGCGAAGGGAATGTAAGTTGGTCCCTCCCCCCATCCGTTCATCCATCAAGTAGGGTTGTTCGCGCGACAAGTCTTCAACTCACTCTGTTAAACCAACCCGTGATGAGGCTCGCGCCCTGCGATCTGTGTCCCGCTTTTCCTCTTTTTTTCTATCGTCTCTATGCTGACAAATTTTTACTGTGCCACGGGTAAACCCACCGGTCGCTTCAGATCCACCTCGCAGTTGAAGCAGCAGAGGCAGGTAAATCCGAGATAAAGTTTGCGAAGGTGTCGCGAATAATTCGGAAGATAAAAAAAGTAAGAGATGGAGAAAGATTTTGATAAAATAAAAGGGCAAAGAAAGAAAGAAAGAAAGAAAGAAAGAAAGAAAGAAAGAAAGAAAGAAAGAAAGAAAGAGGTAAGGAGAAAAGGTAAGGAGAAAAGAGAAACGAAAGAAAGAATAGAAATGTTAAGGAGAAAGAAACAAAGAAACAAAGAAACAAAGAAAGATAGAGGTAAGGAGAAAAGAGAAACGAAAGAAAGAAGAGAAATATTAAGGAGAAAGAAAGAAAGAAAGAAAGAAAGAAAGAAGAGTGACGAAAAAGAAAATGGTAAATAAAGAAAAAAGAAGGAAAGAAAAAGAAAAGTGTAAAGAAAGCAAGAAAGAAACGAAAGAAAGAAAAATGAAAGAAGCGAAAGAAAGTAAGAAAGAAAGAAAAATGTAAAAAAGTAAGAAAGAGAGAGAGAGAGAGAGAGAGAGAGAGAGAGAAAGAAGAGAAAAGGAAAAGTAAACAAAAAAATAAACAAAAAAAGAACAAAAAAGAACCATAGCATGGAAATAATGCATGAAGTTGTCGGATTTAGTAAATTTTGAATTTTTACCTTCAATTTATTTTAAACATTATGAGCAGAAACATGTCTAGACATTCATTTTAAAGCCTCAGAAAAATTTGTAACAGTCAACTTATAATGCATCGTTATCTTGCTACATTGATTGCCCATAGAGCGATGAAAGTTAAGTAAAATTTAAGGGAATATATGGCAAAAGCAAAGTCCGAAACGAAAAGATGAGTGAGGATTCGAAATAGAGGAAAACGTATCAACCCTGAATATCAGCAAAAATATTCTGAATATTCTTTGAGTATAAAAATATAGCGTGGGTAACGTGGCGAGATGGGACATTTCACCACTGCCGACTCAACACCAACCACTCAACACCGAATAACTCAAATCTGTGACAACTCAAATCCAGGACAACTTACCAGAAACCTACTCGGCGTGGGGACAACTCACTGCTGGCACCGAATTCATAGCTTCAAACCACCGTCATAGTGTGCTCATCTGTTAGATCGGCTTTGAATCGTAGAAATTTTGAAAGTTTGACTGTGTGTCTTCTTGATTTATTAATTACAACAGCCTATTTGGCTGACTGGTGTTTAATTTTCAAGATTGAGCAAATAACAAGAGGATGTTTCCATGATCACTACAATCTTAAACAGTTCATGTCTAGGGTTAATAGTTATCTTCCCTTCATAATCGCACAAAATGCCTCCTAACGTAGCCTTCTACCTCAAGTGGCTCCAGGGCCTTGTGCTGGGTAAACCTTACTGTAAAAATATCTTTCTGATTATTTGTTTTGTTTTTTTACTTTCTTGAAATTGATTGGCTGATAACTTTATTACGATAAATCAACGTTTTGTAGGATTTTTTAAGCAATTTACCGCTCTCAGCCACTAGTACGCAAGGGGCTACAGAGAGTGTAAGCAAGGGAATTGGCTGGGTATAGGGGGTGAGGAAGGGAAAAAAAAGAAGAACGAAGAAGAAAAAAAACGGGGATCAAGACAACAGAAGATGTCGATTGACATTACATTTAAATTTTTGAAGATTATACCTATCAGGGAATCAAGTAAGAGAAAAAAAGTTCCACTGTCGGGAAGTGCAAAAGAAGAAGCTGTTGGAGTAGTAGAGGCGGTTACATTTAACTGTTTCGACAATAAAAGTGTGGAACGAGATGCCAACCTAGTAGCACGCTTAAATTCATGGGGTCCTGGCACCAGTGAAACTAACTCGTCAATATTCAATAAATATTCAATATTCGTTAATAAATATTTATAGAAAAGACAGAGGGTAGCCACATTATGCGGGCGAGAAAGTGACTGTAATCGAGACCCCAAGTCGGAACCGATTACATTGCATATCCATCTTTGGATTTTGTCGAGAAACCAGGAGATGAACAGCGGTTTCGGAGTCATTATATGGCAACAGTATTCCATGCATGGACGAATGGTAGATTTCTAGATGTGAAGGATGGACTCAGACGAGAAAAACCTTCTGGCGCGACACAAAGAACCAACTTTCCTTGCCGTAGATGCAGCAGTTGATTCAATGTAGTTGTTTCACCTCAGGCAATGGAGAACATGAGACCAAGAAGGCGCAGAGAGGCGCCCTCGTGGAGTTGACCATCAACCATATGCTGATAGAAGGCAGGGAAATTTCTCTATGGTGAGTAAGTGACAGCAGTTTCGTTTTGGTGGCATTAAAATTCAAAAGCCATTTCCTGCCCCAGTCAACCACAGATTGGATGTCGTTTTCGAGACGAACGTCCAGATTAACTTTGTCAGCAATGCCGAATTTACTATTACAATTTTTTGAGTGTAATAATATTTTTTGTGAGTGAATATTAAATTAACAATTCTTGGGGGATAATCATGAAAATATCACCTTTCAGAATATGTATATATGTCATAAATTTCAGTTACACGATAGATAGATAAATAGATAGATAGATAGATAGATAGATAGATAGATAGATATGAATAGACTGTGATATATATATATATATATATATATATATATATATATATATATATATATGTATATATATATATATAGAGAGAGAGAGAGATAGATAGATAGATAGATAGATAGATAGATATGAATAAACTGAGATAGATAGATAGATAGATAGATAGATAGATATAGAATGAGATAGATTTTGTAATAGTCAAAGATTTTTAAGTGTTAATAGATAGATAGACAGATAGATAGATAGATAGATAGATAGATATGAATAGACTGTGATAGATAAATAGATAGATAGATATAGATAGATAGATAGATAGATAGATAGATAGATAGATAGATAGATAGATATGAATACAATGACAAAGATTTTGTAATAGTCAAAGATTTTGAAGTATTGAGATAGATAGATAGATAGATAGATAGATCGATAGATAGATATGAATAAACTGAGATAGATAGATAGATAGATAGATAGATAGATATGAATAAACTGAGATAGATAGATAGATAGATAGATAGTTAGATAGATAGATAGATAGATAGATAGATAGATAGATAGATAGATAGATAGATAGATATGAATAAACTGAGATAGATAGATAGATAGATAGATAGATAGATAGATAGATAGATAGATAGATAGATATGAATAAACTGAGATAGATAGATAGATAGATAGATAGATAGATATGAATAAACTGAGATAGATAGATAGATAGATAGATAGATAGATAGATAGATAGATAGATAGATAGATAGATAGATAGTGTTGAAAGAACCTACCACAGGTGGTATGGTTGGAGACTCTGGAACGAATTATTGGTGAGTCGTATTCGATCTTTCTGTCGACATCGGAATTTTGATGAATGATGACGGCAATATTACCCGCTTATTTATGACCGAGCAGCCAATGCTACTGTCGATTGAAATTCATAAAACCTTTCTCAAAAAATATCTAGAGATTCTTGACAGAATCCAAAGCAGGGTCTGTAATGTAATCGATCCTGACCCGACATCTCGACTTCAGTCACTTTCTCACCGTCCTGACGTGGCTTCCGTCTGTCATTTCTACAAATATGTTCAGAGCAACTGATCTGTTTCCCCAAATATATGAATTTAAGCGTACTACTAGATTGGCATCTAGATCCCATCCTTTTATTGTTAAAATAGCTAAATGCAACCGCCACTTCTACTCTAACAGTTTTTTCCAACACTTCTAACCTGTGGAGCTCTCTTCCGTTTCCTTGCTTCTTTGGTAAGTATAATCTTCAAAAATATAAAAGCATCGTCAATAGCCATCTTCTTTCTTCTTGTATCCCATTCTTCATTTGTCCTTCATTCAATCCTCACTATTCTGTCTTCTCTTCTACTTTCACTTTCACTTTCACTCGATGTAACGTCATTGTGTACTAGGGTGTTCCTGCCTTGCTTAGGATGAAATGGTTAAACATTTTTTCTAAAGTAGATTTCTTACATCCGCTAACTGTTATTGCTCTTTTCATAAATTCATGAAGTCTTCCTTTCTAACACTTTGTCCTATATAGAAGTAAACATCAGCGTCTTGATTAATTCATTATTTTCTCCGAGTTACATGTGCTATTCGTTTTAGCTATTGCTGCTGTTGAAAGTCAAAAGTGATTTGTCTGTTATCTGGTCCACTTTATGATTCTGTGCCAATAGGTCATGTGAGTGTCCGATTAAACATGCCTTCATTCCTCATTATGCGTCCTAGAAATTTCAACTCTCTTTTTATGATTCTCAGTATACGAACCCTTCTTATTTCAGTCCTGGGTATGACAATAAACTACATCCGGTAGCAAGGCCTCTGATCGGGAGATTGGAGTTTCAAGAAGCGTGGAACCACCTCTTAATTGCTGTTGTTCACAAGTCCAAGGTAGGTGGTAGTACATACTATGGACCCAGCTATGGGAAAATAGTGACCCCCCAAACAAAAAACACTATGAAAGTATAAAAATACATTTTTATATTAAAACTACCCGCAATATATTTTTTATAAAAAATACCAACAATACCTATTGAGAGTAAAATTACCAACAATATATCTTACAGTAGAATTACCAACACATTTTATCTGAAATTGAAGGCATACATTTCTGTTCGAAATATTTAGATGACAGCATTAAATAACCCATAGTGTTGTTGATATGCCGCTAAACAAAATCAACAAACCAATCTTCCATAGCCTCGTCAAATCGTGGTTGGCGTCCAACGCGTTTAAAAATGTCTAAACTATCATCTATATATGACCGTTTTCTCAGATTAATGATTAAAATATGGCTTCAAGCGAATGAACCCTTTAGGTCTTGAAAAAGGCACAATCTTTTAACAGACTCAATAGACTGGTGCTGCAAAGTCACAAAGGAATCGCTTTACCAGAGAACAAAAATTTCTCCAGTTGAAGACATTCCAACAGTAACAGCCAGAAAAAATGTGCAGCATATATAACTAAGAAGGGAAATAATCATATAAAGAAGATGTTGGCTTTCCACGCCACCAAAATCAAAAAGTAAGGAAGGAAACTCCTGTCAATATTAGAAAGAACGATAATAGTAAACTTGAGAAGCTATTATAATTCTGCCTATATGGAACATTCGGTTTTGAATTTTTAAAAATCTGTTCAGTGAAAAATGGTCAATTTATTTTGAATAACGGTTTCTTTGTCTTGAATAAATGTATCTTTAGATTAAATCAACCAAACCAAACATTTGCATCTCCATTTTTTTAAAAACTTTCTCGTTACTTACCCGTCTAGTCGATGCGATTCTCAGCATCCTTCTGTAGTCCAGATTTCTTTTATTTCCACTCTTCTTTTCACCCGTGACGTGATTATACCGTACTCATTGTCATATCGGTGGATTGATATTACAAGCAATTCAACACTCTTGCTTGTTTCCACGGATTTTAGTTCATGTCTGTTAGTACATTGATTAGTTTTTGAAAGGGATATTTTACTATTCAATGTCGCCTTCGGGTTTCGCACTTTCTATCCTCTTTTAAAACAGTTCTTAGAGTAGGTGAGGTCGTGGAAATACCTAAAAAACTTTAAAAATTTAAAAAAATACTAGAAGAGTTGTACTCTGACACCAGCTCTGGCTGATCATAAAAAGGCAGCGTGTATTATTTGATAATCAACTCATAGAAAACAGCGATGTTGCTTTCCCCACCATGTATTAATTACAAGGCGGGAGTTATGTCGACGACATAGGTATACATAGTTGTGATAATTGGTTAGTTGTTTTTTTAGCGTCATATGAACCTCTATGGGTCATTTCACACTGAAAACCAAATATCTATTTTTAGTGATACAAGTTTTACTAATTAACCCATAGCTTGGGGAGAAGAGGGGGATTCATACATTTCCCAAGGGTATTTATGTGCAAGTGAATATCACAAATCCAACCGGAAGTGTGACTCTGCTCTCAGATTAACTATTCCGAACCATTATCAATAAGACCACTCGCACACCCAAGGATACAGCACCCGATATTCCTAAGTGGTCACCCGTCTAGTCAATGGCCAGGTTCCATGTTGCTTAACTTCAATGATCGTACAGGAACCAATGTTTCAACACAATATATAATTGGAATAAGAATGATCTTGAAGGAAAATCGACATCCTCAGCCAAGTATTCAAAAAAATAGGGCTCAAGATAAACCTTGTCGAAAAGAGAAACTATGATCTGGAATTGGTATAAAAGCAATAATGGCACATACCCTGGATTCATCATAAAAATTCAGCAGGTGGAAATTTGTAGATATCAAGCACTTCAAATATCTCGGTGTATAGATTATTTATAACAAGGAGTATAGGAGAAAAGGAAATTAACATAGAATAGAGGTAGTTTCGCCTAATACCGCAAATTGCTACAAAATCAAAATGTCAACCTGAAGTCTCCTGTCATGTTCGTAAAATAGCCTCGTCTTATCGAGACTTTCAAAATGGACGTGGGAGAGGCTATGGATTTCGCAACAACAGTGCAAAAGTGAAAGCACAGACGAAGTCGGAATTTGAAGGATTTCCGTTACGTTGCCCGCACACAATTGTTTGAAAATAGATAAGTGCAATATATATATATATATATTTTTATTTAATTTTTCTTGTGTTCGAACAAGAGTTTTCTTTTTTGGACAAAGTGTGTAGAAACTGTTCAAATGTTCTATAGTTCAGAGCGCTTTCGGCTATACTTTTAGCCATTATCAAGGATGACTTTATTTTTTTCAGTTTAAACGAGTGTATGTGATATGTGTATGCTTTTAGTGTGTTATAGAGGCCTTTTATTTTCCGAACACGGTTAGCACATTGTGGCCATGTTCGTAGTTAATATTGTTAAGAGTTGACCTTTTCTTTTTTTTATTATTTGGGCTTCCATTATATTTTAATCTTTTTTTTTTTACAGTGGATGAGGTTATTCTGTTTGTGTTTTCTACTAGTTTGTTTCGAATGGAGTCTGATAGGTTTGTGTGTGTGCTTAGATGGGTTCTAATGGATCTCTGGTCAGATAGGTGTAAGGTAAGGCGTCTGGATAGGCATGTAGTTGTGTGACCGATATAGTGAAGTTCATGAGTTCACATATTATTATTACTTTAAACGTTATTGTTAGGGGATTCTCATATTTGAAACAGACGCCTAATACCTAATTTCATTTTAAACTGTGTATAACAGATATGGGTTGGCGCATTCAAGAAATTTTTATAAAGTAATAAAAACTGTCGGATTAAATATAAATAATAATATGGACAAGTTATGTCTATTAATTTTTTATTAAATCTTTTTAAAATTTCCAGATACGCTGTTTTGTGTTATCGGCAGATTTGCCCAAAATTCATATTAACTTTTATTTTATATTATTTTTTCTTCCTCCCGAGTACTTTCGAATCCTGCTCCATTCGTTTTCAGGAATTCTGACGTGCATAGTTACGCAACTAACTTTTCTTAAATTCCGACCTTCTCACGTTTGATAGAACCAATTTCAAGCCAACCAAGGTGACGTCATATAAACGGTGAAAAGTGAAATTTTTATGTGTGTGTTTTAATCTTATTTTAAATATACTTCAGTGTCTGCTCCCCTAATACAAATATAGGATTTGTCAGCTGATTGGTGTTACCTTTGGACCCTCCAGCAATTGACCCGTCCTCTAATGCGTTCAATCAAAGAGAAATGAGACAGACCTATAAAGAGATAAAGGAAGATTTGTAAGTAGAGAGGGGAGGAAGGAGGATTAGTAATAAAGAGATAAAATTTAAGGAGAGAGAGAGAAAGAGAGAGAGAGAGATAGTGCTTATATAGAAATGAGAAATTTAAAAAAGAGAAAGAGGTTATAATGTATTGATCTTCTAAGCGTGGCTTAGATGCGGCACATGGCCGAAAGCATAGGGGGCACACAGTGAGGATCGAACTCACTATTCAGTTGGAATTGTTTTAGCGAGACCCGCTTGCTAACCATCACACCACGACTAGACGCTTAATGCTGATTTTCCAAGCGTAGCTTAGATGTGGCACAAAGCCGAATGTTTGGGGCACCCAGTGAGGATCGAACTCACTATTCAGTCGTAATTGATTTAGCGAGACAAGCTTGCTAACCATTACACCACCTCGAGGTGCCCAAAGAAGATATAATATAAGGGGAAGTGAACATGACAAATATAGATGAAAAGAGAATTAAAAGAGTGAAGAACAAAAAAGAGAGAAGGTTAGGATCTAACGGCAAACAATTAAGAAGTGTGAAGTAACATGAAGCGAGGAGAAATTTTGAAAAAGATGAAGGAATAAGCTCTCTTAATTAGAAGTTGAACTTGACCCACAAAAGCGGTGTGTATTGCAGATTTCACTCCTAAACAGAACTTGACATTGGTTAAAACTAGGGTTCCTCTTATCTCCAGAAATACTCTCTCTTCTTCCCACCTCAAATATCTTAAAGAATATCACTTACCACATTTAATATGTATCATTTGTGTACCGATCGTTTTCCTGTATCGAGCGATCCTTAATTTTTGGTGAAGGAATCGTCAACTCATGTCTGAATTTCTGGGGTGAGCTATTATATAACTTTTAAAAAAATTTTTTTAATCGAATTCACCCCAAGCAAGGCAGTAAAACCACTAGGACACAAGGGTTTACTGGGTCTTAACGTACTAGATAACGGAAACTTTACTAAGGTTCTAACAAAAAACATTTAAACTAATATCCTCATCTTTATGTTTATCTCGAGGTTCTCGAAAAAGCCAAAGACGGATCTGCAATGTGATAGTTCCTGATCTGGCATCTCGACTCCGGTTACTTTCTCAAAAACGTGATGTTGCTTCCCTCTGTCTTTTCTACAGATATTTTCATGGCAACTGATCTGACGAGCTATTTTCACTGATGCCGCAACTGCATGCATTTAAGCGTGCTACTAGGTTAGCATCTCGGTCCAAACCTTTTACTGTCGTAACAGTTAAATGTAATCACAACAGCTTCGTCTCTTGTGCTTCCCGACAGTGGAACTCTCTTCCTCTTACTTGCTATCCTAATAAGGATAATTTTCAAATATTTAAATGTAATGTCAAACAACATCTGATGCCCTGATCTTGATCCCTGTCCTTCTCTTTATCCTTTCCTCAAACACCCCTCTTTACTCTAACTTTCACTGTCTGTGACCCCTTGCGTGCTAATGGCACTCCCGTCCTGATTGAGAGGAAATGCTAAAAAAAAAGCAGTATTTTGGCCATTGTTCTCTGTGATTTTGTTTTTCTCATGTGTCACCCGATCCGGGTAATCTTCGAGAGATTTCGAACTTCAGAACACTTTATTTAATCTACGGAGTAGGTTGTTCTCGTCCTGTTGCCAATGTATTTTTTAGTGCTGCTCATTTTTACTGCTTGCTCCGTTTTCGCTGAGTCTAAGTCTGCACTCCACGACTCAGGGATTAAATTCACAATATCTATACCACCAAATTCACGAACCACGGAGCAACCATTAAGCTATCGTCCTATAGACATAGTAACTGCGAATTCAAGCAATGAGCCGACTATTACAGATGTGGGATACAGTGGAAAAAGCGATCATGAACTGAGCAGACGAGATATCCCTAGACATGCAGAACGTAATGAGAATAATCTACCTCCGTAGATTAAATAAAGAGTTCATTATAAAATTCCCGGAAAGTTATCCAGAAACCTAAAGATGGCTGGTAAGTAAAACGGTTGAAATATTGGAATAATAACCAAGATAAGGACATCTGTCGAATATCTACAATAATTTATTATTTGCCTCGAGGAAAAGTCGATTCCATTTTTTTTTTCCAGACATAAATTTATCTAAGATATTAACATATTTCATGCCTTACATAACATATTTCATGAAGATCTGTTTTAAGATTAACCAGAAGCTGAACATGCCAAGGACAACTTTTTAAATCTTTTTTTTTAACAATATCACCCCCCACCCCCCAAAAAAGGCAATAAATCCAGAAAGACGTGAGGGAGATTAATGAATGTTAGAGAATATGAGAAAAAAACTCTATTAAGGGGAGGGAACATTAAAAGAACAGGAATTGAGAAGGGTTGATATTGCAGTTAAATTTTTGAAGATCAAATTTGACAGGAAAGCAAGAAACCTGAAGAGAGTTCTACAAGCGAGAAGTGCGAAAGAAGAAACTGTTAGCATAGAACTTACGGTTGCATATAGCCATTTAAACTGTAAAATGATGAGATCTTGCCGCCAGTCTAGTACTCCGGTTAAATTCATAAAGTCTAAATACCATAGAGGAAAGTTAAGAACAACTGCCATGAAAGTATTTATAGAAAACGTATAGGTGAGATACGTTTACGGCGGTGAGAAAGGGACTGAAAGCGAGATGTCAGGGCCAATTACGTTACAGATTCTTCTTTGGATTTTATCAAGAATCTCTAAATATATCCAGGAGCACCAGACCAGATCTGGCAACACTATTAAAGGCATGAATGAATAGTAGACTTATAAGTATGTAAGATAGATTCTGGCGAGAAAAATGTCTAGCTCGACACAACAATGAATTCAATGTAATCTTTCCTCTTCATTTCAGTGGGCTATGTTAGTCCGAGAAGGCGCAGTGACCAACTCTTTTGGGGGTTAGGTTCAGCCGTGTTGATGGAAGGCAAAAAGGATTCTCTCAGACGAGTAAAAGAGCAGTTTTATTTTGGAGGCTTTAAAATTAACAAGCCATTCCCTGCCCCAGTAAACAACAGAAAATAGATCGTTTTTTGCATCGGCTGCCAATTTACTCTTATCGATCAGCTCAGACTTAATATGAAGGCAAGGGATAAATATTTATGTCTTCAGCATCGATAATGTCATTCCTAAGGGGTAGGTCCCTGGTAGTTGTTAACGACTAGTCCCCCGGGCTCCTAGCAATCAACGCAGACGTTCCCCAAGGGTCACGTTACAGACCAAACCTCTTTTTAATTTACATAAATGATCTGCATATGACTACACTCAGATCATTTGTGAATATCTGTACCTATGATACAACGATATATATGTGCATCTCCAAAACTTGTGATGACCAGAGATTGGCAGCTGACCTCTCTCCGATCTAGCCTTAACATCTCAGTGGAGAAGAAAACTTGCTGGTTATATCCAATGTCTCGAAAACCAAACTAGTTGCATTCAATTAACGCCAATCGGGCTCCGAACTGCCACTAGTCACGATGAATGGATGTCCCCTCGTGCCTTGAAAAAATATTGTGCCTCAAATTCAACCCATAACTCAAGTGATACTCGTATATACGATACATCACTAAAGAGGTTGGAAGAATAGTCCGTTCCCTGTACCGCTCCAGTTAGTACCTGACTTAGCCTGCTATCCAGATCAGGCCTAAAATGGAGTACAGCTGTCATATTTGGTCAGAAACTGCCCAGTCCTCACTTTCCCTGTGTTGATAGAGTGCAAAAGCGTCTCTGTGTCCTTGATAAATTATTTTCTACCCTGCATCCCCCCTCTCACAGACGGGATGTAGAAAACCTTCCGCTGCTCTATTGCTACATCCATGTAATGTGCTCAGACGACCCGCCATTCTACGCACATTGTAGGAAACCACTCTCATTCCCTCCGTATTCTACTGGTGAGAAGTAAGTTCCTCTCGAGCAGCTTCTTCCCGCGAACCACTGATCTGTGGAACCGACTCCCAAGAGAATGTTTTCACGATCATTACAATTTTAACCCGTTCAAGTCGAGGATTAACCGTTACCTTCCCCACATATCCACATAAACTGTGCCTCTTACTCTGTAGCCCTCTACCATGAGTGGCTCTTGGGCCTTGTACAGGATAAACCTCACTGTAAAAAAATATCCGTAGAAATTCCGTCACATTGTTAAATATTTGAGCTTAGGAACTTTAACAAAATATTGCTATAACAATAATAAATATGAATACTGATCATTATTTTAAGAAGTAAGGGGATAGAAATGAAAAGATTTGAAATTGAAAACTTTTCCATTTCACGTTAAAGAATTTCGTCTTACCTTCTTTTTATTTACTTTCTTTTTCTTTCTCTCTTTCTTTGTTTTTTTCTTTCATTTTCACATTAACACAAGTAGCGTCTCTGATGTCTGTTTCGTCTTTCAACCCGATCAAAACGCATTAATCCATTGTTTATGAAGTATTGGCACGGCGTAACGGTAGTGCTAACTTAGACATGGACATGCAGAATTATAATAAGATTTTTGACTAGTATTTACTTTCATGTTTATTTTTTATTAGGTAAATTATTGTCAGACATTATTATTAATTTTAAAATAATATTTACTTTAACATTATTTACATTTTTATTAGATGAAGTATTGCTAACCCTTATTATTAAATTTTAAGTAGTATTTTCATCTTTATTTTATGAAATGAAGCATTGGCAACGATTGTTAATAATTTTTGACAAGAAACAGAAAGTTGTGGAGAGTTATGATCTTCCAATTCCTGAAGTTGAATTTTCTGAGAAAAGAAGGCATGGAAAATTTAATAAGCACAGGACAGATTGAAGATAAGAGAGTCAGAAAAATGCATAACCTACCTGGTGAGATTGAATGAATAGATGGCGGAGCAGGGTTTGGGAGAGATGGCAAAAAGACAAAAATTATTAAGAGATACAAGGCACGGGAAATTGTGGAGAGCCATGATCGCCAGCATCCTAAAGAAGAGATATGAATATTTACTTGAATGATAATAGGAATTCTTTTTGTCGGCCGTTCCCTCGTTTCAGTTTAAAATCGCGTAATCTATTTCAAGAAGAGACAGTTGAAATTTCTGGGGCACATAATGAGAAAAGAGGGCTTGGGAAATTTGATACTCACAGGGCAGATTGAAAGCAGAAGGATTAAAGGAAAACTGCGCATTAGTTACCTAGCGAGCTTTAGTATATGGATGGCAAAACAAGGTTTAGCAGAGATAATAAAAAGATAAAAATTTATTAAGAGCTACAAAAGACAGGAAATTGTGGAGAGACATGGTCTCCAACGTCCGGAAGAGACAGGGCACATAAAGAAGAAAAATAATTTGATTGGTTTTCGTCATTCCAAGACATTGATTGTAAGTTGAATTTTACGTTCAGTTTTATATGATACACCGAAATATAAGTTTATATGAGACTTACCGTAATTTCTCGAAAATAATACGTACCCATAAATAATACGCACCCCCCAAAATGGTCCAAAAGTTAAGAAATATATCTATCCCTATGTATAATACGCATCTATAAATTTTGTCAAAAAAAGCAAACATATTAACGGAAACATTTTATCGACCTTGACATTAAGAATAAAATCGAAACTAAACGGCTAAAATATTGTTGAAAATTACCATGCGATTTTCCCGATAAATATCAGTAATGATGCTATAAAGAGAGGTTTCAAGAACTGTTGGCTCACGACAGTCTTGGATGGCTCTGATTTGGTTTGGTTTGGTTTATTTTGTTTTACGGCATATCAACCTCAATGGGTTATTTAATGTCGACAAACCTTTTTATTGTTGGTAATATTTTGTTTTGTCAAAAATCTGTTTCTGGTAATATTTTTCCTTCAAAATTGTATTGCTGGTAATAATTTTTTCAAAAAGTATTGCTGGTAGTAGCTAACTATTCGCCCATAGCTGGGACCCTGACAGGTGCTACCACCCCGGGTCAGGGTGGACCTGGGAACACCAGCAATTAAGAGGTGGTTCCACGCTCCTCAAAACTTCCTGATCAGAGGCCTTGCTGCTGAATATAGTTTATCGTCTTACCCAGGACGGGGATGTAGTTTAACGTCTTACCCAGGACGAGGATGGTTCTGAAGATGACATCCTTTGGCAAGATAATGAAGAGGCCGAAGATAATTTTGAACAGGACGAAGATAATATTGTAAATGATAATTTGTTTAATGACAGTTTAGATATTGATTTTATAATAGAAAGTGGTGGTGGTGGTGATGATGATGATGATGATGATGATGATGATGATGATGATGATGATGATGATGAAAATTAAAATTTCAATAAACACGTTAACTTCGAAATTGGCCTTTTTATAGATTTTTTTATTTTTTCGCCAAATAAAAAGTGCGGTTACTGATAAACATAAATTTATTGACAAAAATATGTTACAATTATTATTGTTGGATTTAAAATGAAAATTAGGATAATATCTTTCTTATTTTAGACCAAGTACGTATTTATTATTATAAGTCAATAACGAAAGAAATATTTTTGTTTAAACCTATTCGTAATACCCACCCCTACTA
Organism: Acanthosepion esculentum; assembly: GCA_964036315.1. Lineage (NCBI taxonomy): Eukaryota > Metazoa > Mollusca > Cephalopoda > Sepiida > Sepiidae > Acanthosepion > Acanthosepion esculentum. The sequence continues at coordinate 20,743,505 of OZ038488.1, forward strand.
TCACCTATAATTTACAGTAAAAAAGGCGTGTTTTCGAGAAATGACAGTAGATATATTTCCATTACAACTTCAGCACCATTTTAAAGACCTTGTGTCAGACTTGTAAAAGAATAATAACTCAGTATTTATACCACTTAGTTCTGCTACCAAATGCAAGAGCGGGAAGAGTCTGGGGTGTGCGGGGGAATGAGAAAGGTAGGGGGCAGTTGTTTTCGTGTAATTAAATGTCAACAATGAATACAGCACAATAAAAGCAAACATCTTTTTTCTTATTTATTCAGTTATTTCGATTACTTTTTGTAGGTTTTAGCGCTTCTTATTTATGACATGTTTTCTCTTCGTTATTTTCACATACCGCTAGAAACGCGGTTGGGATTTGGAGAGTTAGGGTAAGTGAAGAGGGCTGAGAGAACAAAAGTAAAATTGAGGCGGAGAGACTAAATGGTTACGTTCAGATCTAGGGGTAGAGTTTGGGTTTGTGTGATTGAGGTTTAGAGAAGGGAAAAAAAAACGTCAGGCCAAGAAAACTTACCCACGAGAATGACGTTCGAGAACGTTCTTTGCTTGGACTGCTGGATTTTACGACATCAACCCTAGTTGGATTATTTAATATCTGTTTTTGATTCTACTCGGGGGTGTAAGTAAAAAATAGTCATGTTTATACATAAATCTATGAGGAAATATTGGTCGGATTTATATTTGAGTCGCCCTGTAGACATTGACCAGTTATTTGACTTAAGTCTATAGGTAATCATTGTTCGGGTTTATATTTGATTCTGCAGCTAAATATTTTTTTAGTTTATACTTGAGTCTATAGGAAATCATTGTTTGGGTTTATACATGATTCTATGGGTAAATATTGTTCGAGTTTATACTTGAGTCTATAGGTAAATATTTCTTGGGTTTATACTTGAGTCTATAAGTAATCATTGTTTGGTTTTATACATGATTTTATGGGAAAATATTGTCCGGGTTTATACTTGAGTCTGCAGATAATCATAGTTCGGGTTTATACTTGATTCTGTAGGTAAATATTTCCTGGGTTTATTCTTGAGTCTATAAGTAATCATTGTTCGGGTTTATACTTGATTCTATAGTTAAATATTTCTTGGGTTTATACTTGAGTCTATAAGTAATCATTGTTTGGTTTTATACATGATTCTATGGGTAAATATTGTCCGGGTGTATACTTGAGTCTATAGGTAATAATTGTTCGGGTTTATACATGATTCTATGGTTAAATATTTGTTGGCTTTCTCCTTGAGTCAATAGGTAATCATTGCTTGGGTTTTTACATGATTCTGTGGCTAAATATTGTTCGGGTTTATAATCGTGTCTATAGGTAATCATTGTTTGGGTTTATACTTGATTCTGTAGGTAAATATTTGTTGGATTTATACTTGAGTCTATAGGTAATCATTGTTCGGGTTTATACTTGATTCTGTAGGTAAATACTTTTTTGGTTTATACTTGAGCCTATAGATAATCATTGTTTGGGTTTATACATGATTCTATGGGTAAATTGTTCGGGTTTATACTTGATTCTATAGGTAAATATTTGTTGGGTTTGTACTTGAGTCTATAGGTAATCATTGTTTGGGTTTATACATGATCCTATAGGTAAATATTGTTTGGGTTTATACTTGATGCTGTAAGTTAACACTAGTGGGCTCAATATTTGAGTCTATAGAAAATATTGGCCGGATTATACTTGAGTCTATAGGTAAACATTCGTTTATACCTGAATCTATAGGTAAAAATTGGCCAATTATTTGACTTGAGCCTATAGATAACTGTTGATATCCATCAAATTTGAGATCATAGATTAACGCTGCTCACTAGTGTACTTGAGTCGACAGTTTTAACATTGGTTAGCTTCTTACTTGCGCTTTTAAATGAATATTGCTTGAAGTTTTCACTTGGGTATATTAGTAAACATTGGTTGGGTTTATACTTGAGATCTATTGGCAAACATTGGCTGGATTTTAAAATAGGTAAATATTGTCCTGTTATTTGATTTTAGTCTGTAGGTAAGTATTAATATGAATTATACTTGAGATTATAGATAAACGATGTTCGATATTGTACGTGACTCGTGGTACTAATGACCCTTTGGACACAAAACTCTATAGTCCGTCAACCAGATAAGGTCCTTAAACGTTTCTTAATTTACTGAATATATATATATATATATATATATATATATATATATATATATATATATATATATATATATATATATATATATATATGTATATATATATATATATTTTTTTTTTTAGAATTGGACATAGTCCGACAATTTATTTAAAGACATTTATATATATTTAAAGACATTTATTATAAAACAGAGCATTTGCTTAAATACTTGTATCTATAAAAAGAACGTTAAACATAATATATATAAATGTCTTTATATATATATATATATATATATATATATATATATATATGTATATGTATATATATATATATATGTACATATATATATATATATAGAGAGAGAGAGAGAGAAAGAGAGAGAGAGAAAGAGAGAAAGAGAGAAAGGTGCATACAGGCTGAGATAAATAGATAGATAGATAGATAGATAGATAGATAGATAGATAGATAGATAGATAGATATGAACAACCTGAGACAGATATGAACAGACGGAGAAAGATAGATAGATAGATAGATAGATAGATAGATAGATAGATAGATAGATATGAACAAACTGAGACACATATGAACATACTTAGATAGATAGATAGATAGATAGATAGATAGATAGATAGATAGATATGAACAGATTTAGATACAAAGATAGACAGATATG
>OZ038488.1:20751320-20772723 GCA_964036315.1 Acanthosepion esculentum
TTATAGACACCCTGTATATAAAATTATTTTAATCAAACAGGACCCTCCGTTACAGAAAATCTGCCATGGATCATAAAATTTTAAAAAATCAATAAAACTAAGATATTATTTCATTAGAAAATCATTTAATTGCTTTTATGCATATTTCATATTATGGATACTATTTTCTGACGAAAAAAAACTTTTTTAGAAGCATCATTAATTTTTACAAGAATTGTTTCCATTTTTTAAAGTCTTAATTAGAATAATTTATAAAGTTTTAAATCTTTTAAAGTTCTGTATTAATTTGTATCCGTCCTCTGATATTGTTACTAAATTAAAACTGTATTTGCTAAACATGAATGGAAAAGCTCACTACACTTCAACGACGCACATTATTTTAAAAAGAAATTTGAATTGATTTGATCCTTACATAAACGTGTAGACTTTTGTTAATGCCAGCGTCCCTACATGGCATTATCAGAAGAAAAGAGTGACAAATGTAGTGGATTTGAAATTTATTGATAATTTTCTCACATTTCCTCAATAAGCGTCTTCGTTTGTCAGGCTATAAAGTTAACGTACCTAAAATTCAATAAAATATTAAAAGGCTTAGAATATTTTCTTAAATGTTTAATATTACTGGGGCGTTAAACAATTATATATAAAACAAAAAGCATTCACGTTATATTCGTCAAGTAATTTTTACAGTTGTTTGACATTTAGTTAAATTTACCAAACATCAGTTTGTCGATAAATGTGTCAACACCTAATAGAACCAGCTACCTCTGTGCTAAAAAAACTTTTTTGCGATATTTTAAACTAAACGTAAGAAATATTTGTTTCAATTCAGATTAAGTAAACTTTAAATCAGCTAGTTCTTTTTCAAATAACTTTTCAGAAAAGCATATCTTATTTTTGAAAGAGTTCTTCAATAAAGCGAATTACGTTGTTTTAACAGATTTATCAATAAGGACGATTTTTATCTATTTTACTCAATAAATGATTTTGAAATCATTCCAATTATTTAAATTTAGTTTGAAATACCACAAAGTATTAGGTGAGATAGAGAGTTCGGCGCAAAACTTTTATTAACAATGATACAATGTATTAAAAGTTACATATCAAACATCAGTATAATCGCTATTATTTTCAATAACCTACCCCCTCAACGACAGAATAGGTCATGGATACCCTTGTTGTAATATTCAACTAACTGTAGTTTTCAGTTCATCATCACTCGCACACGTTTTGCCTTTCAAGAAGTTCTGCAGTGCCCGGAATAGATGTTAGTATATTGGCGCCAGGTCGCCCGAGTAAGGTTGGTTGATCCTGAACTTCCCAATTCAGTTGCAGAATTTTTCGCCGGTGAGCTTTGCAACGTGTGGTCGAGCGTTATCATGAAGGGACATAACATTAGTTAATACGTGAGATTTTTGTGCGTTTGCGTCAGACACACGTTGCATTTGTTGACAATACATTTGAGAATTGAGGGACGGACTGGGTTCCAGCATTTCCCAGTGAAGCTCACGCCCTTCACATCTCATCAGGCACAAACCACATGCTTCTTTTGATGCAGGTTGGACTTTGCCTCAGGCTGTGCAGTTGCGCCCTTGTCAGTCAAGATTCTTTCGCTTATTACGTTCGGATACAGACACCACTTTTCATCTGTAGTAATCACTTTGTTGAGCCAATCAAATCGGCGCTTCTTGGACAATACTGTCGCGCAGGCGTACATTCGGCCGGTTTCACGTGGGACCCATATATCCAGTTTGCTGACATTGCCCACTGCCAGTAAGTAATTCAAAATGGGTGTATGAGTGAGAACGTATGAGAAGCTCTGAAATGATGAAAATAATTAATAATCAATCAAAATATATTGTGTTTACTTATATATGTGTGTTTACATATATATATATATATATATATATATATTCATATATATCTGATAATCGTTATATCTGATAATCTGATATATATATATATATATATATATATATATATATATATATGTATGTGTGTGTGTGTGTGTGTATTTACCACTAATATTATCTATATATATATATATATATATATATATATATATATATATATATATATATATATACGTATGGAAACTGCGATAAATATATATGTGTGCGCGCACGTGGGTGTGTGCCTGCGTGCATTTATGTTGTAAGCTAACGATTATCAGATAAAAGACCACCGTAATATACCAATCTGCACCAGCTAAAACCTGCATTGAGCATTTATGTGCATGGTCAAAAATTGCAGGTTGTAGAAAAGTTCGTGCACTTAAGCAGTCCTGTACGCATGAGAAACACTCTTGATGGATGAATCTCCCGCCACATCAAAAAGCCCAGTAATGCTTTCGAAAAACTGGATATACGTGTTTTGTGTTCATTGTTGTATGCACCTGAGACCTGCATCATTTACCGTAGGCACGCGAAAAGGCTGAAACGATTTTACCCACAGTAACTCCACTGTGATCTCCGGTGACAAATGTACTTGTGTGACATTGAGATTTTCAAACGTAGCCAATCTATTTGCATTTAGGCAGAACAGTACATATGACAAATTCCGTTGACGATGGAATCTCCCTGCGAACCAAGCAGGCCAGTAATTTTCTCGAACTGGATAGATTTGTATTGTCCTTATTGTTGTATGCATGTGGATCCTGGGTTGGCACGCGAAAAGGCTGAAACGATTTCACCCACAGTAACTCCACTGTGATCTCCGGTGACAAATGTACGTGAGTGACATTGAGATTTTCAAACGTAGCCAATCTATTTGCATTTAGGCAGAACAGTACATATGACAAATTCCGTTGACGATGGAATCTCCCTGCGAACCAAGCAGGCCAGTAATTTTCTCGAACTGGATAGATTTGTATTGTCCTTATTGTTGTGTGCATGTGGATCCTGGGTTGGCACACGAAAAGGCTGGAACGATTTCACCAACAGTGTCTCCGAGATAAGTTACACGAGTTGATATCTTCAACCTCAGTCTGCTTACTAGTATCTTGTACTTCAAAACCATTTTACAATGGAGTGGTCATGTCTTCAAGACGAAGGGCGATAGGATCCCTAAGTAGTTTCTGTACGGTGAATTGGATGAAAGGGAAAAGTCAACGCATACATGGAAATTGAAATTGTATCAAGAATATTGCATGACGAAGGATGACGTCATACAAAAAGGACCAGGAAAACCTCGCTCTAGATAATTTATCTTGGAGGAATCTTTGGAGGAGACTTCGAACAGTATCACGTGGCGCATTAAACACACAACAGGGTGCATTCATAATTCTGGCTAATTCAGTTCGCCCGTCGTTTGGCGATGATTGAAATGGATTAAAATGCTTGCTTTCGTCCAGTCTTCCGGTCTGCCAACTGAGCTGCCGCTAGTGATCTCTTATTTTCTCAGTCTCGTTAGTACGTACGCCGTCACGCCAACAATGCGCCCTCTCGTCTTCCTCCCAGACTCGCCATTTATGTCCGCGTCAGGGTCAACTAAAATTTGCATACGAGACTTACTTCTCGTTCGCCCGAGATTTCCGGTTTTATAAATTCAAGCTGGTTTGAATTCTTAGTGTTTTTTTTTTTATGTTATAGTTTTTTTCCCTGCACGTCCTCCCGCGATCTTTCAATAGGACCTGACACGCAAGCAAATTCGCTTTGCGGGAAGTAAGTCTTCTCGTTGCTCACAATAATTTCAGTGAAAATGTTGCCACGGAGTATGATCGAACGTGTAATGAATGTTGTCCCGTCTCTCTAAATAGGGCAGGCCTCAAAAAAACAACCGTGACGCTACGCACAGAGAGAAGTTATTTATTACACCTTATACGGTATTTATGCAACAAATACTGCAAAAGATGTCCAACATTTCCTCATCTGGGCAAAAGAATGTAAGACCCTAGCGGGGTTAAAAATCCAACTTTTTGTATGTATATATGTGTGTAAAGAATTCATGTGAGAGATCAATATGTGAAAATATGACATTAATTTTTTAGATTTGTATTCTCATTATTGATTGCAAAAAGAACAAGAGTCTGTTTACCGCACGTCATTCGATAAAGGATCTAACGTAATGTAATCGTAATGCACACGAAACACACCAAACAGTCCCAAAGGAAGATATTGCAAGATATATTTATCTACTTCCTGTCTGGGATAAAGCATTATTTTATCAAGCGTTTGTTACGGATCTGATTCGGTCAACTGAGAGTGAAATCATAACGTGCACTTTCATATCACGACAGAAAATACAAGCATAAACATAGATAGATAGATAGATAGATAGATAGATAGATAGATAGATAGATAGATAATGAAATGTTTCAGCTAGCTAACTAGATAGATAGATAATTAAATGATTCAACAAGTTAGCTAGCTAGCTAGCTAGATATATAGATAGATAGATAACATACTGACATTCATCGGTTACGTAATTAGATCTACACTTATAGTGGACCCACTTTTGTCTTTAGAAAGTTCTTAATTCTTGTCATGGATTCGACAGTCCATGCTGTTATCATCAATCACATGACCGGGGGTGGTCTTTTTTTTTCACTGCGGCGGCCTTTGGATCGGGACAAAACCGTTCTACCTGTTCTTATTTTAGATGGGAGATAGCAACTAGTCCCAGGGAATCTCACCCTGCAGCAGTATCTTCGCCATTGCACTAAAAGAGGTGGATTCAGTGTAATAACATTTTATTCTGACCATTAATATCTACTACTTCTGCTTTATAGATCGGTTTTATAAAGAAATATACAACCCCAGTCGACCAGAACAAGAACATTAAGTAAATCATCATCTATAAAACAAATTAAAATAGCTAACCTTATCGTCAACATTAATAATTTACCTGCAAGATCTAAATTACAGAGAACCAATATTATTTACATTATTTTCACATGTTCCTTACAGAACTGCGTTCCTGATCAAACGAAACTCATGAATAATTATATTGGACATACCACTACGTGCCTATCAAGAAGACTCACATTACATCTCTGTGACTATAACTCAATTAGGATCCATTAAAACATACACAGAAACCTATCAAACTCCATCCGCTCAGATGTATAAAATATTTGTATAGGTTTTATATAATTTATGCCCACAAAAGAAAACATACGAACTCAAGAAAAATTAAATTAAAAGCTTAATCGCAATTCTTTGTCAGCCTTCTTTAATGAAACTTGTATAAAAGAGGGATTGCTGCTCAAATACACAATATATACATATATATATATACAGTGTAACCCGGATATAAGAGAGTTGTCGGGACCGGAGAAGAATTCTCTTATATCCGGGTTTGGTCTATTATATATACATTAACACAGGCTCTAATTTGGGACCAGAGAAAACCTCTCTTATATCCGGGTTTCTCTTATACCCGGGTTTCTTATATCCGGGTTACACTGTATATATATATATATATATATATATATATATATATATATATATATATATTACACAACAATATCCAAAATTACCTCATATGGGCGGTATAGATAAGTACGTTAGTCTCATTTAAACCGGTGTATAGAGTCTGTAAACCGGGGTTAAATAAGATTAAGAATATAACTCTCGTTGGTTAAAATAGATCTATACCCCGTCCAGCATGTGAGGTAATTTGGGATTTTGTTGTGTAATTTATATACTCTGTTATAATAAATATATTGAGCTCTTTTTGTGGATCAGTTTTAATATTTGATATTATTAGGATCCACTTGGATTATGTACCAATGGATATATTAGCCGTACTATATATATATATATATATATATATATATATATATATATATATATATATATATATATATATATATATATTTCATTTGAATACGACTGTCAGGGTTGTTTGATTTAGTTTTTTATAAAATTTCTCATGCGATCTAATAATTTTTTTTCTTTTCAGACGATAAATTATATAAAAGCACGGTCAAGATATTATGTCCATGTTTATAGTTGATATTATAGTGTTTTGTTTTTGTTTTTGTTTTTATTAATAAGGCTTAATAATATCTTGACCGTGTTTTGAAAGAATGAAGACACTATACAAATAGAAACATGTAACAAACTATTTCTTATTTAACACTTAAAATATTTCATCCTTGAAAATGGCTAAATGTACAGCCGAAAGCGCTCAGAATAAAAGAACATTCGGACAGTTTTAGATAATTTATCATCCGAAAAGAACAAAATGATTAGGTCGCATGAGAAATTGTAGAAAAAACGAAATCAAAGCACCTTGTCTGTCGTATTCAATGAAATGTGCATGAAAGAAGAATTGCTGCCTAAATACACACACACACACACACACACACAAATATATATATATATATATATATAGATAGATATAGATAGATAGATAGATAGATAGATAGATAGATAGATGTGCTCTGTTATAATAAATACATTGACCTTTTTTGTTGATCTGTTTTAATATTTGATATTACTAGGATCCATTAGGATTTATTACCTGTACTATATATATATATATATATATATATATATATATATATATATATTTGTAAATAAATGACAATAAGAAAACAGTAATTGCTGACGCGTTTCGTCCTCATGCGGACTTTTTCAAAGCAAGTAACGAAATGAAATGAATTTAATCAAACAAAGAAAATTAATAAAAACAAAAAACAGAGTTTGTTTTTATTAATTTTCTTTGTTTGATTAAAATCATTTCGTTACTTGCTTTGAAAAAGTCCGCATTAGGACGAAACGCGTCAGCAATTACTGTTTTCTTATTGTCATTTATTTACAAATATTGTCTTCTCTAAAAGTTAAATTTGAGAAATTTTCATATATATATATATATATATCTGAGGATAATGGACAAAATGGAAAGTTTATAAATCTAACATGTTTTGATTCATCAGAGAATGAAATATGGATGTTATACATGGTGGCAAATCTGTTCAGAAATATCTAAATTGTCAGTTGTATAAAAGCACTTTCTAAGACTGATGACTAAAAAGGCTTTGAGCTAGTGAAGCCTAAGTGTCTTGTTAAGAATCATCCTTCTGGCACTACTGAATCACAAACAAAGAACAAGAATATATATATATATCATAGTACAATAGTTGATATTACGTTTAAAATTTCAAGAGACAGAGAGATTAACAAGATAGGTCGATGGTGCTACGCCAGATGGAATGATTGCTTTGTAAATCAGCAATCGATATTCTGTCCCTTGCCAGATCTCGAACGTCAACAAGCCGCCTCAGAAGGCGTTATGCAACGACCTCACCCATCATGTAAGACAATCAAATGATTCATGTCGCTATAATTGGCAGTGGGAGCAGCTTTTGGTCTTGCTTAACTGAATGTAAAATATTTTCCTTTTTGATAAAGGAGGCTAGCAATACATTCATGCCAACCGAAAGCGAAACAGATATATTTTTGAAAACCAATTTTTCATTGTATATTTCCACTACGTGCAACATTCTTTCAAAGACATTCGCCAGGTTTTCTCTCATTTCGAGAAAATAAATCATCTCACCCTGTCTTTAAAGAGACTCTGAAGGTATGGGGGGGGCAATGATGGATCGAAATGCACGAACAAAAGAAGTGAAACCTTGGCACAGATGTGGGCTGATTGATCGACAAGAGACCGGGAAAGAATGCATAAAGATCGGAAAGAAAACGATAGATGGACAGATAATGAACAAACATAGGTAGATAGATATGAACTGCCAGAGAAAGGGCAAATATTGGAACAATTTGTCTGCTCTGAGAATATAAATATGATGTTGTTCGTGTACCTAACAAGGAAGAGTCGACATATATTAATAATTAGCATTCAAAATAATCAGTGATCCTACTTTGGATCGAACTCAAGGCATACATCTAGCTACCTAGCTAGATAAATATGAACAGTGAGATAGATAGATAGATATGAATAGTTCTGGCATATATATATATATATATATATATATATATATATATATATATATACCGGGTTTAACGCAAAAATTGTCCTTAATCACGTAACAGCATAATTATCCATCCCAGAAAATGTTTAATATCTAAAAAAAAAAATAACACACTAAACTAACTGAATTAATCATCTAAAAATAGAGCAGGTTAAAAATTGTTTTGTGTCAGACCCACTGTCTTCCTAACTGAGCAATGTTGAGAGGAAAAAGATTATTCAGACATCCAGTAATGGTACCAACATTCATATTCTGTCTTCCATGTTCAAAGTCCATTCAAAAATCATCAATGGAGCGGTGGATAAGTTTAAAAAAGGGAACAGTAGAAATGAAAACTGGATCAGTAGGTCACAACAGGAAGTGGGATCATCATTTCAACTTAGATCTACAGAGATCAATTAGAAAAACTCCACTCACTTCTTGGGTGTTTTAATGTTTTCTTGATCATAAATAATTAATTTTAATGCTTAAATAATAATATATATTTACATATATATATATATATATATATATATATATATATATATATATATATATATATATATATATATATATGTATATATATGGACTCACCCAAGGTATACATATACTACTACCAGTGAATACCCGGACAGTCAAGTAGAAGCAGTAGTAGTGAACGTTTAATCGGTCGGTAGAATAACGTAGCGGCAAGAGTCACAGTAACAAACACGTAGACTCGGTAAGAAGTCATACAGCGATACGTCGATACCAAAGACTATATATATATATTTGTTTACTAACCCCGCATTCCTGGAACTACTAACCTGTATTACCAGTTTGTATTATTACGTTAATACATTTATTTCGTATATTCATTCTTGGCGTTTGTTATTATTTGATACCGGATTTCATCCCGGAATCCACAACAACTTGGCGACGAGGTTATCGAACTCACACGAGAAGTAAAAAAAATTCTCCCTAGTTGTCCACAACAACTTGGCAACGAGGAATTCGAACTCACACGAAAAAGAAAAAAGAAACATTCTCCCTTGCCGACCACAACAACTTGGTGACAAGAAATTTGGACCTACACGGAAAGAAAAAAATTCTCTCTTCTCACCACAACAGCTTGGGCGACAAGAATTTGCACTTCTCGGAGACCCAAAAGAAAAAGTTGCCGTTTTTGCCAGTATCCACAATAACTTGGCGACAAAGATTTACGAGGATTATAATACAGAAAAGCAAGTTTTTCGTAAAACTCTTATCATGGAGGATTTTAAAATATTCTAGTAGAACTTGTAAAATACCAAAATGAACAGCAATTACAACTCCAAGAAAGACAAAATGAACAGCAATTACAATTCCAAGAAAGAATGGAAGAGAAGTGGCAAAAACAATTACTACAAACGCATGAAGAAAGACAAAGGCAAAATGAAGAAAGACAAATGCAACTCCAGAAACTAATATTAAAGGTAGCGGGTAACAAACAACAAAATATTGAAAAAGAGGCGACTTTTCCCCAAGTCGCAGTGTGGAATACGATATAAATATTCAATTACTCCCTAGAAGAGGATAAAAATTTCGGGGATTATTTCAGACGTTATGAAGACATCGATTGTCAAAACTGGACAGAAGCAAAGAAGCTACGTCTGTTACTCAGAAAATTAGGTACAGAAGAATGCACCAAATTTGTGGATTACATCTTGACAAAAAAGACAAATGAGTTAACGTTTGACGAAGCAGTTACATGCCTTACAGAACTGTTCAGTCCAAAGATGTCACTATTTCACAAAAGGTGGAAATGTCTTAACCTCATAAAGGACGAAAATCAGGACTATTCCACGTTCGCCGCAATCGTGAACAAACATTGTGACGACTTCAAGTTGGCAGAATTAACTCCGGACAATTTCAAGTGTCTTCTTTTTGTACAAGAGTTAGTCTCAGCTAAAGATAGTGAAATGCGCAAAAGAATGCTTTCAAAACTGCAAAATGAGCCTGGATTAACCCTACAAAAATTATCAGAAGACTGCCAAAAATGCCTAAGTATAAAGAAAGACTCGAAGAATATCGAGGAGTCAGGAGTAGTGCATATACGTAAGTTGAACAAAAGTTTACGTTTTTCACCCTTTCCCCGGAAAGAAAACAAAAATTTTATAATAATGAAAAAAGATTTTCACCCTCACCGGAAAGAAAACAAAAATTCTATAATAATGGAAAAAGTACAACGTATAGGGCAAATTATGACAAAAATCAAAGCAAACATAAGCACCCCCCACCCCACCCATCTGCATGTTATCAGTGTGGAGGACTACACTGGAATAAGGACTGTCGTTTTAAATATAAAACATGTCTAGCGTGTGGAAAAATGGGTCACAAGGCATCCCAATGTAGGAACAGAAAATTTACTAGTAAGATAAGAGCTACTAGAATCCACGACGAAGACAATATTAACATAAGAAAATACGTGGAACTTGAAATTTTAAATAAAAAGATAAAATTACAACTAGACACAGGTTTGGATTTAACCATAATTAACCTACAGACATGGAGAAAGCTTAATAGACCGACCATGATACATACGCAGAAAATTGCTGAGTCAGTGACAGGGAAGCGTATAAAATTCGAAGGAGAACTGATCTTAAATGTGAAATTGCACGGAAAAACTAAAAAAACTCAAGATATTCGTAATGAAAGATACAGAAAATCTGGTGGGCACAGATTGGATGCAAAAGTTCGACGTATGGGATTTACCTATCAGTTCTTTTTGTAAAAAGATAAAATGAAAACCATCAGAAGCTATAAAGTTAAAGGAAGAATTACATAATCAATTCCCAGAAGTATCTGCGATCGGGTTGGGACAATGTAACAAATTTGCAGCTAGAATTGAATTAAAAGAAAAAGTCCAACCAGTTTTTAAAAAGAAGCGAAACGTGTCGTTTGCTACTATAGAAAAAATTGACAAAGAATTAGAGAGACTTGAACAAACTAGGATCCTTTCAAAAATAGAGTTTAGTGAATGGTCGGCACCAGTAGTCTATGTAAAAAAGAAATCAGGAGAAATCCGTGTATGCGCAGATTTCTTCACTGGGCTAAATAAGGCTATAAAAGACCATCATTACCCATTACCTAGCCCGGAGGAAATATTTACTAAGCTGAACGGCAGGAAAGTATTTTCTAAGGCTTATCTGCAAATTCCAGTACAAGAAGAGTGTACGAAAATCCTATGTATTAATACGCACAAAGGACTGTACAAATTCAACAGACTACCATTTGGGATGAAAGTTGCACCGGCAATTTTTCAACAGACAATGGATACAATGCACATAGGCCAGAATTTTGCGACCGCTTATTTCAGGACTTTGGGTTTAAAGTAAAAGGAAAAAAATGTGATTTTTTCTTAAATGAAATCAAATACTTAGGTCATATAATTAATGAAAGTGGCAGAAAGCCGGATCCAGACAGGGCATCTGCGATAAAAAATATGCCGGAACAAAAAAATGTCGCAGAATTACAAAGTTTTCTTGGCCTAGCAAACTCCTATGGCTAATTTATTGAAAATATGCACAGATTGAGGGCCCCCTCAACGAATTACTAAAAAATGAGAACAAATGGAATTGGACAGAAGACTGTCAGAAAGCGTTTAAGGAGATAATACAAAAATTAACTTCGGAGCTAGCACTAACTCATTTCGACCCAAAACTAGAAATTATTATCGCGAGTGACGCGAGCTCACACGGAGTATGAGCTTGTATTCTACAGAAGATGCGGGATGACACAAAGAAACCCATAGCTCACGCATCGATATCATTTAAACCAGGAGAACGGGTTTACTTCATGATGTTCAGGAACAATATGGCTTTCTGGAAACCTGGCACAATAATTAACAGACTAGGAAATGTGATGTACACAGTACAAGGCGAAAAGTTTACCCACAGAAGACATATTGACCAAATACAAAAAAGACGGGTTGAGGAGACAAGTTCGTCACCTACAGAAAATGACGATTCAATGGATGCAATCTTTGAAGCTTTTGAGATTCAAAGACAACAGGAAGATACAGAAACTAGAAGGTCAAAAAGGAAGAGAAAATTTACCGAACCTCTGATTATCGACCATAAGTGGAAAAATACTAACTCCCCACAAAAGGGATCTAAGGAGGGGCGTGTTGAGGGATCTCCCATTTTCACACAAATGGACTCACCCAAGGTATACATATACTACTACCAGTGAATACCCGGACAGTCAAGTAGAAAGGGTAGTAGTGAACGTTGAGTCGGTCGGTAAAATAACGTAGCGGCAAGAGTCACAGTAACAAACACGTAGACTCAGCGATATTTCGATACCAAAGACTATATATATATATTTGTCTACTAACCCCGCATTCCTGGAACTACCAACCTGTATTACCAGTTTGTATTATTACTTTAATACATTTATTTCCTATATTCATTCTTGGCGTTTGTTAATATTTGATACCGGATTTCATATATATATATATATATATATATATATATATATATATATATATATGTGTGTGTGTGTGTGTGTGTGTGTGTGTGTGTGTGTGTGTGTGTGTGTGTGTAAGTTGTATAATGTACGTGATGCATATTATATTGAAAATAAGATATACAATCACTTATATATATTATAAAATATATAGGAATGTCTATTGAGCTTGTTTTTCAAAACGTTCATAAAAATGGAAATAAATATATTCCACAGCATATATAAAGGACGCAACTCCAGAAACATTATGCAGATCACAACTTCAAAGTCTTCCAAGACTGACGGATGCCTAGAAGGAAGGTATATGCCATGTAATAATCAGGTGACATGCAACAACAGACGCACATAGATAGATAGATAGATAGATAGATAGATAGATAGATAGATAGATAGATAGATAGATAGATGTGAATAGTTATGGTATAAATACACCGTGTGTAACAGCATAATTATCCATTCCACAAAACGTTTAATATCTAAAAAAACCCCACTAAATTGAGTTTCTTTTTTCCAGGTTTTCAGGGAAGACGTTTAGCTATCTTGGCACCATTTGTCGTAAGAATTACTGAAAAACCCTTTGATTTATTCAGCTAGAAAGAGAACAGGTTGACGTCGTTTTGTCTCAGCCCCACTGTTTTACCAAATGAGCAATAGTGAGAAGAGAAAATCATGCAAGCCTTTAGTAATGATACCAACATTCATACTCTGACTTCCATCTTCAGTCCATTCAAGAGCCATCAAAAGAACGGTGAATAAATTTAAAAAAGAGGGAACAGGAGAGAGGAAATCTCTTTGAAGAGATCATAACAAGAAGAGTAATGATAGTTTCAATTTCGAGCTAAAGAAATCAATTAGAAAGGATCCAACTCAATCCGTGAAACGTTTGGCACGTGAGGGAGGAATTTTCAGCTATGACAGTCGAAAGAGCAGTGGAAAAAGACTTGAAAACGAAATCGTACGTGAACCCTGTGAATTACCTTGTTATAGGGCAAAGCTCATCTTAGATAAGTTTGAAAATGATCCTGGAATATATATATATTTATTTGAACTTTATTTCAATAAATCATGAGCTTCCGATCCTCAGCTGTGATGGACATGTCATTTTCGTTTATGATCGATTTCATCACGAATTTTCTGTTAAGCATGGAGAGTAATTCTGCATTGTCATTGCTCAATGTAGAGTCCAGTAGCGTTATAAACCCCTCAGAGAATTTCAATACGATATCTTTAATTATTTTTAAGTTATAACTTTTCAAAGCTTAATCTAAAAATTGGACAATTTTGCTGTTACACCGGGTATGTATATATTATTTACGAATATATATATATATTATTTACAAATATATATATATTATTTACGAATTCAAATGCCCATTAAGGAATTGTATTCCTCAACAATCAGCAATCAACTTTCGTAAATAATTATATAGGCCACACTACAACATGTTTAACACGCAGACTAACTCTACACCTTTCTAACAATAGCTCAATTAGATCTCATTTAAATATTCATGGAGACCTACCTACCGGACACTATTCGGAACATACTTGTCGACAACATTAATATAATAGCATCATCCACATGCAAAAAAGGCTAAAAATAATGGAAGCCTTATTAATAAAAACAAACAAACACTTAATAATATTAACTTTGAACATGGACATATTATCTTGACCGTGTTTTGAAGCAAAACAATGAAACATTTTATAAAACAAACATATAACAAACTATTTCTAATTCTAACAGTTAAAATATAATCCTTGAAAATGGCTAAATGTATAGCCGAAAGCGCTCGGATAAAAAGAACATGCGGACATTTTTTATATAATTTATCATCGGAAAAGAAAAACATTATTAGATCGCATGAGAAACTGTATAAAAAAACTAAATAAAAGCAGACTTGTCAGTCGTTTCTAATGAAATGTGCATGAAAGAAGGATTGCTGCCTAAATACACAAATATATATGTGTGTGTGTGTGTGTGTGTGTGTGTGTGTGTGTGTGTGTGTGCAGGTATGCAGGTATGCAGAAAAATAGGAAAATGGGAAAGAACACGTTAGGTAAATAATCCGGAGTTCTTTACTATTTTTGTTTTTATTTTTAAAAAGACAGTGCTCCATACAGAAGTAAAGCTTATATTATAATATTTTTTAACATACACACACACACACACACACACACACACACACACACACACACACACACACACACACATATATATATATATATATATATATATATATATATGAAGAAATATAAGTTTTAAGATGTGCTATATTTACGGAATAATGTGCTCAATATCAGAGATAGAGCGTATGTAATTATAAAAGTAATCATTGAATCAACAGGCTGTTTCATTCATGCTAGACGCAATCGTCGATTAGTTGCGGCTCACACTAAATCAGGAGTCAGATTCAAAGGCTGGATGTCAGAATAAAGCAAAACGTTCCAACGAAAATCCGCAATCTTAAGTACACTCCGTCAGACATTCTGCCCAATACCTATGGATCTTCCATCGCTGAGGACCTAATAAAATGCCTTAATTGTGCTACTAATTCCAGTGTGGACTCATTTGCCATTCTTAGCAAGTCCCACTCCAATTACCACTTGAAAGTGTTGGACGCCATTTATATTTTCCTTTTGAAGCCCTCTCTGTGTAAACTAATTTTCACCTAAGCAATATTTCAAGCAATACATACTCTTTTTAGTGATAATTCGGTTATAATTTATTAACCTTGATTCTGTTGAGCGAGGTTCGAAACCTGTTAGCTAGCCCGTTTTTCAGTTTTACTTTTTATCTATTATCATACGTAGTAATAAAAATAAATTTTGTCTTTTCATAGCGCTCACACACACACACACACACACACATATATATATATATATATATATATATATATATATATATATATATATATATATATATATATATATATATATATATATATATATATTGTGTATATTTAAGCAGCAATTTTTCATTAATGCATGTTTCATTAAAAATATATATAAGTTTTGTCTATACTGAATACATTCTGATAATGGCTTATGTAAGGCGAAAGCTTAGAATGGATTTAAAACTGTATCAATATGGTGTTTTCCTTTCGTCTTTCAACGATAATGTGATTAAGCTTATCAGACAATATGAAAGGAACTTACTAAAAATAAATAGACAAAACTTGTCTATATTATTTCATGAAACATGCATTAATATATATATATATATATATATATATATATATATATATATATATATATATATATATATATATATATATATGACCGCCATGAAAAGACAAAATTTATTTTTATATATAAGTGGTAATAAAAATAAATTTTGTCTTTTCATGGCGGTCATATATATATATATGTGTGTGTGTGTGTGTGACCGCAATGAAAAGAGAGAATAAATGTTGTCTCTTCATGGCGGTCATATATATATATATATATATATATATATATATATATATATATATATATATATATATATATATATATATATATATATATATACATATATATATATATATGTTATGAAAACACTCCCATGAGTGCTCAGGATCGCCTCGTCAGTGATGTTATGACTTGGAGTCATGGCAAGTTTCGGGTCTTCCAACATCATACTTGCTCGCCCAAGAGACCCTACCGAAACAGTACTATTCCGGCAGGCGATCCTGAAACAAACAAAAAAAAAATACGCGAAGCACGCAACAAATGGACTCCGCCAATAAAAGCCACTGCTGTCCAATCAGCGCCGACTTACGTCACTTCCTCCTCAGCTAATATATATTACCACATTTATATATATACATTTATTACCACATTATATATATATATAGTATTCATAAAGGGCCTGAAAACCATATTACGGTTGACCCAATCTTTGTCAGTGAAACTGGGTAGACGGGACCAGTGGGAGAAGTCAGTGGTTGCGTTAGCAGGAATTCACAAGCCATCGCGGCCGAGGGTTTGAGATAATGCTAGATAGCGCACTCCTCTCCCAGAAACTGTAAATAACGTCTTCTCAGCATAGTGGCAGTATAAAACACAGGTGGGGGAAGTGGGTGATGAACTAACACAAATGTGCCTGAGTAGGCGTCTGCAATGGGAATTAGCTAAACGCCCTAGTAGACTGACATCCTCGGATACGATTGGCTGCGCTTTTTACATTTATTTACTATTCATATCTATCTAATTATCTCACCTCTCATATTTATCGTTATATATATATATATATATATATATATATATATATATATATATATATATATATATATATATATATATATATATATACATATATACGTTCTTTTTATAGATAAAATATTTAAGTAAATGCTCTATTTATAATAAACAATATTAACGAAATTAACCGGCTTGAATGTTTAATGTTTCCTAGAAAACATGCGTCCTCCGACAGGAATCGAACCTGTATCCGATAAGGAACCGTCATATTTTACTGTTTTTAAAATCGACCTTGCTAACCGAAACGCGCCTCTGTGGATCAATCGGTAAAGCACGTCAGGCTCTATGACGGTTACGTATAGGATACAGGTTCGATTCCTGTCGGAGGACGCATATTTTCAATGAAAGTTTTTCGGACATTCAGGCCGGTAAATTTCCTTAATACTCTTTATTATAAACAGAGCATTTACTTAAATATTTGTATCTATAAAAAGAACGTATAAACATAAAAAAATAGTAGATTTCATATATATAAAATGAAATAGATATGACTATTTCAGGAATATATATATATATATATATATATATATATATATATATATATATATATATATATATATATATATATATATATATATATATATATATATATATATATATATATATTACTAATTGTTCACGGAATACGAGCTCTAGAGTTTCTCATGGTAGATGAATACTAAATGTCGTTGCTGTACGTGGGAAATGTGTGGATTATATTTTTACGTACGTTAATGTTTGGCCCTATACTTGGAGAGTTGTATTTGGGGAAACGTACTCTTGACTGGCTCTTCCTTACAAATGGAATACGAAGAGAATGGGGCTGGTTCAACCATGTGTATATGACATGTTAAATCTTAGCTGTAATGGTCTGAAGTAGCGGAACTAAAAGAGAGAAAGTGAAATGCTGATTATTAGGATATATCGGAAAGGCCGCACATCTGATCAATCTAGAGGGTTACTGAATGAGTTTCTGTATGGGCGTAAAGAGAAGAAGCCAAATTGCAGATGATGTAGAAAAGATAACGGTTGCCTTTACATTTGGAGAGATGAAAATCATAGTGATCGCGGGAAGCATCCTGTCTGGTGTCTGTTCCCAAAGTAACAGTTCTTGGACAGAATATGTTTGAGAGGAACCTCCTTATCTTAGTGGAATACAAAGAGAATGAAAATGATTCGACCCTGCTTACGTGGCATAGACAAGAGTTCGAAAGCGTTTACGCAGCCTTGTTAGTGATGAATTATTCCACTCTGAAACCTGTTTCCCATTGATGCTACCCTATATCTATTTTCAGGGCAAATGTTCAAATCAGTTATATTCATATTTCCGCCAGTTTAGACCATTACATCCGTGTATAAGTCAAGCTTACCTAGCAGTTCAAACATTAACTGGAGAATATATATTCAAAGTCTCACGTATAAGCATCTCATAATAATAGCAATGTATTAACAAGATATATAGTTGTAAACCTGCATCGGGACCCACACATCTTTTTACCGACCGGCCAATTGGGTCTCTATTCTCGTAGCGTCGGTGTGCACGAAAAGACACGAAACGGACCACTGCACATTCCCAAGGAGAACAAAAATGAAGACAAGCGCTGAGGTGATAAATAGAAGTTTATTTCCAATATATTTCTTTTTTATTCAGGGGTTCGCTTGCACGATCTGGGTGGGTAGGTATGTGACACTTGGAATAGCTTCTGCCATGTCGGCCTAATAGATCAGATCTTCCGTTCTTGTCTTTCTCCTACCAACTTTCTGCCATCTCAATATCACGGCGAGAGCTAGCAACACGAACAGGCGGGATTAAAATCACTCGACGGACATTCAGTCCCTCACCAAAGTCAGAACACAACAGACTTCCTCGATCCTGTGACCATTAATATGGAACAGCAACCGGAAATCCTCCATATCCGGTTTTATCGTCACTTGACTTCAAATGCTTTTCTTACGTATTTCTTTTGTTCCTCTTTGTTCAGGTGGGTGCCGCTGAAAAAGACCCGGCTTCAAAGTACCTATCCGCCGGCTATAAAGCACAAGTACTTGAGATCTACCGTCCTCCTGATTACACTTCTTTCGCTCTTTTTTTAGAAATGTTTCTGTTTTCTTATTCTTTTACACCCTTTTTCTTTTCTTTTCATGTGCCATGTCCTTCCAGGACGTAGGCGATCATGGCTCTCCACCTCTCTCTATTCTTTGCAGCTCTCAGCAACCACCTTCCCATCTGCTTCCTCCCCAGACCACGTTCTGTCATCCACCTGCTCAAGCTCGTCAGGTATGTCACACGCTGCTTTCCCTTCTCCCTGTTTCCCTCTATTTGCACCGTGAGTATCAGATTCTCCAGGCCCTCCTTCCTCATTATGTGTCCCATCTGCCTCTTCCAGATATTAAGTATAAGCCTTCTCCATGCTTGCAACCTCTCTAAGATCTCATCCTTTCACACCCTGTAACTCCTTTGCTTGGGCTGAAATCGCTAATATATATATATATATATATATATATATATATATATATATATATATATATATATATATAATTAAGTCTGAAAGAAACCTCAACAGAATGCAGAAAGCACTGGACGGCCGTTTCGTCCTATATTTGGGACTCAACAGCAGTGCGCATCCACTACCGAGAATTAAAACCCTGACAGTTAAGTTATCAAGCAAGCGTCATACCAACTGTTCCAACGGGCCTCGGTGACGAAGAGGTAGCAAATCAGACTCAATATATATATATAAGTTATATATATAACTTTTATGTAATATCTAATACACTATATGGCAGTGAATGCTGGACATATTTCTCAGAGAAGAAAAAGTGAATTGAAGCAACTGAAATGCTGCTCAACAGACGGATGATGAGAATACCTTGAAACGAGGAAGTTTGTTTAAAGATAATGGGAACGGCAATGAAACTGCTTGTAGCAGGACGTATAGTGGGACGCATAATAAGGGAAGAGGGCCTAGAGAAGTTAACACTCACGGGACCTATTGAAAGCAAGGAATGAAGTGGTAATAATGAATATCCTGCGTAGCGAGTTCGTGTGAATGAGTTGGTAAAACAAGGAGTAAGGGGAGAGTAACGAGCGTGAATTACTTAGAATCGGAGAGTCATGATCGTTTACGTTCTGAAAGTACAAGACAAAGAAAAAAGAAAAAGAATTCTAGTTTTCGCTGAAGTAATAGCAGGAGAAGACATATTTGCATAGATAGTCACTCTAGCAGTTTCAGATGTAGTAGTAGTAGTTGTAATAATAGTAGAAGTCGCTCTCGCGATAGAAATCGGAGATGAAGAAGTTAAGGGTCCCCCATATAAAAAAAAAGACAAAAAACAAAAGAAAACGACGGTAAAACCCCAGGGGTGGAGGCAGTCATGTTTACGCTTTGGTACTGAGCAGCTTTTGTATGTTTTTCCACGCGCTGATCTCGATTTTCCGTCAAGACTATAGGCACCGTCTTTATTCTTTGACGCTGACTACGTTAACTCGTGATTCTTCTGCGGCCTTTTTTTCTTTTTTTTTTTTCTTTTTTTCTTGAGGGGGGATGCTTTGTTTTGTTTTTTTGGTCTTTACCTCCATGTCTTTTTTTCCTTTCAAGTTTCTTTTTCGCCTCACTTTAGCCTCTTTTTCGTTTCAATGTTTTCACTTGAGCAAATGTCTACTTCTCTCCTCGACCTTGAATACACACACACACACACACACACACACACACACACACACACACACATAGGCACACACATGTATTAGCATTTACACACATCAACACATTTTCACACATATATTCCCGCATACTATTGCGTACACGTATATGACCCAATCACGCATGCTAAGACGCGTAAGCTTACACGCACATGGTAGCACATACTGTATATACACGCGTATCATGCGACTTTTAAAGATCTCAATTTGAAGCTAATTTTAAGGGGGTCGCATCATTTAGCGTATGTATTGCTGACCCTGGCTGCGCTGTTGACCAAACTATATATTCATTTACTGTAGTTAAATTACCTTCAAAATTTGGTCTTCAATGGTCGCATGATACGCGAGTATATACGGTATTTCGACACAAAAGCGCACACATTTATACATACATTTTCAAATTCAAACCAACTCACACATACACCCACACAATCACACAGACGCAAATACACTTAGATTCATATGCCCGTTCTCGTATTCAAACGAACTCACACGCACACATTCACACATAATCGCATCGACACAACCACACGCTATAGGATGCTTCCCTGATCACTAGTTTTAAACTCTTCAAAACTTGGGTCAAAGGTGATCCATCCTAAATATCCTCATAATCTGCACTTGATACTTGTGCATCTATACAACAAATTTCTTCAGTAACCCTCTAACTTGAGTGCCTCTTGGGCTTTAGAATAGATAAAATTTTGGTTAAAAGAAACCCCAAAGATTCATATACATTCTAATATTCAGAGAAAATTTCACGTACTCACTACCCTCTGCACGTACGCACGCACACACACACACACACACACACACACACACACACACACACACACACACACACACACAAACACACACACATTCAGATTTATTCACATATACACATATGTACATCCTTGTGCAAATTAATTAAAACGACCGCTTTAGTTTCCTTTCTTTCACCAGACGGTCAGTTTTAGACCCACTGGAATGGAAGGTGTAATCGATTTCTATTTTTTCCAGACACTATTGTTTCGACTGTCGATTAGTTGACTGGGAAGGACGTTATTCATATGAAACGTAGGAAAATTGTA
>OZ038488.1:20772923-20820423 GCA_964036315.1 Acanthosepion esculentum
GTTCAAAAGACCGTGGAGTAATGTGAAGCTGTCGTTAGGCAAACCTACGTACAACTATTTAAGAGCAAAATTAAATAATAAATAAGAGTTCAGACGGAAGCGGTAGAAGGAAAGAGTTGAACCTATTTACTTCTATTGAAGAAAGACAATAAATAAAAACGAAATGTATAAAAAATTAAGCAGCGACGTCACATGTAAGAAAACAGATAAAAATAGAAGGGAAAATAAAATAAGATGGAAATTAGAACAATGGGGTTCTAGGTGTAAGATTGATATCAAATATATGTATTTTGTTATGGAGTTTAGGAACCTGTCAGAACATCAATAGCTATTAAGTTTTAATTTAGTATAAGTTACAATAATTATTCTTAACCAAATATTGAGCGGATAAATTAATTTACATTTGTCACAACAGAGATTTTTTCGACACTTATATGAAGATAGGTACACAAAGACATACTTTAACAGGTTCGTCACTCGTCGAAATCACCAGTAAGACATCAAATATAAGACGAGAAAGAGATCATTCTTGGGTCAGTGATATATTAATGAACTGTTATTGCGCAACTTCTGCTGATCCGGAAAACGGATTATCCGTTACGGTTAACGGTTATTTGCCCGTATTTATTGAAGTTTTCTTTGATGCACCGCAATTCTACCGAGGTCCTATAGAGTAGCCTAAGAGAAGTTTTTAGCCAGGATAAATAAACTACATCCAATTTCAAAAATTAATTACTTAATCCCTATTCAACATAAATAAACAGTATTTGGAACTAGTATAGAGCAGGTCCTCCATTTGCTAGTTTCAGTGCTTGTATTCGATTTTTCATGGATTTGATCGAGTTATCAACAATCGTCTGAGTCAGATTTTGTCACTCCTTTAGCAATGCTTCATTAAGGGTTGCCAGTGACGTGATTTTGGTTCCACACTCTCGAAGTCTTCGGTCAAGGTCCATGGATTCATGTCAGTAGTTTGGGCTACCCAGGGCAGTGACTTGGTTCCTTGCAATTCCTTCCAGACGTTTGCTACTTTGCTCGTATGACATGGCGCTCCATCTTCTTGAAAAAGGTAGACATTCTTGTCAGTCTGATTGGTTTCAAATAGTGGGAGTAGTCCTTTCTCTAATATTTGACAGCATTTTGGACCATTCAACCGCTCGTCAACAAGAATCAGCTCAGATTTCCCTCCAAACCAGACAGCGCCCCACACCATTACTCCAATTCCTCTATGTTCATGTTTCACGGTCAACTGCTGATATTCAGTGTTCCAAGTTTCATTCTGACTTCTTCAAACATAAACCAATCTCGAATTAAAATATTGGGAGAATTTACAGACAGCCAAAATTCATAATCTTTGCTCTTGAATTCTCTCGCCCTGTCCATACGAATGTTCCTTTTAACCTCTGAAATCAAAGGCTTCTTTCTTGTAACTCTTCTTTGATAGATTATCTCTTTCAAATTCTTTCTCATCGCTTATGGCGATATTTCCAGGCTGTTGGCGACATCTTTGACGATCTGATGACGGTTTCTGATGACTTTCCTCTTCCGCGCCCTTTTCGTTCGCTCAGACACGATGTTTGGTCTTCCTGAACGTTGTTCCACACGACAATGGCCTTATCCATCATATCTTGACAATATCATTAACCATTTGATGATTAACCTGGAAAAACCTAGCAATTTCTCTATTTGACTTGCCACACTGATGCCATCCTATTATTTGCCCTAGTTGAAATTCACTAATGTCCTTACTTCCACGAAATTTCATTGCAAGATATAAGTTAACTATTGTTCATAGATGAGAGTACTTGATGCCAACACAGTATTGTCTGGAAAAAAAAGAAGAGACGTTATGAAACAAGCTAAAATTGCTGTAATCAAGGGTGGCTAAAAACTTATCATAGTCCACTGTACGGGACACACATGTTTTATTCTGCTACCGCTGCAAGAAAAGGTAACTGGCAGGTAGTGCCTTCTCTTTCCTGCTATTCATACTCTGCAGTTGACTTTAGGATGGGTGGTTCTCACCATATCTCACTATCGACAGCCTGGTGTGCTCACTAGGTGTAGTAGATTCGAAAAGTTTGTTTTTAAAGACTCTTGAATATCAATTGTTTTCACATATCTTGACTGTTGCAGATGGCTTTTCCAGTTTTAGTTTCCTGTCGATGAATGTAAGCATAGCGAATGAAGCAGCGGAAATGATGTCGGAAACGTTCATAGCTGATAAGATGGCATCCATATATGACTCAGCATTCGGCACTATAAAGAAAAGTAAACAGCACGATGATTTCTATGTGATGTCTTATATTTTTATCATTTCTTAATTTATTTTACCTCTATACACAGTTATAAACTCTGATAGAGTTTTTTGTTTCTTCTTTTTACCATTCATTTTATTCATCTTGGCTACGGAGATTTGCTTAATTCTTTTTTTCTGATCTGAGGACTGTTTAATGATTTTTTGCTGTTATCAGAATAATGTTAAATACATTCAATTTAATGTATGCCAAAACTTCTTATTCGGATGTAAGAAAACAAAATCGACTTCCGATGTATGTAATCGACACGACACATACTTGGCATCCTGAAATGATTTTCAAAACATTTGTGAAGCTGAGGATTGCCTTTTCAAAGTAGCCCCAGCAGAAATTGTCTAAAGATTTCTGAATGGAGTCTGTTTACAGATTCCAATCTTCATTTTCGAGTCTGTTACTCGCATTCCACTCTGTCTGTCTGTCTGTCTCTCTCACGTATGCACAAACACACACGCATACACACACATACAGTCAACAGAGCAGATATGCACTGAAAATTGACTCATTTTACGTTTCAGCATTGAATATTGAATCAGTTTCACAGTCTTTTTTTGCTTCGGTTACCAGTTCATTTTCCCTGTCTTCTTTGAATTTGTGAATATATATATATAAAATCATAAGGTTAATATTCGGGTTTAATTTTCTAAAACCTCTTCCCTTTAAGGTTAATACCTTCCACCCCTCCCTGACCACTCACTCGTGCCTTTCGTCTGACTGAAACATTGAAATGGATAAAATCTGTATTAATTTTTTGACAACTGTGTCAGTTAAATTTCTAATTCCGACACGAATTCAAACTATATGTCGGGGTTGAATAACACTGACGAAGTTTTCGTAGGTTAAAATAGGCCTATTCCCCATATGAGGTAATTTTGGATATATTGTGTACTACTACTTACTCTCTATAATAAATACATCACGCTCTTTGTGTGGATCAATTTTAATATTTTTTATTACTAGGATTTACTTGGATTATAAACTAACGGATTTATTACCTTTACTATATGTATATGCTATATTTATGGGATAAAGTGCTCAATATCAGAGATAGTAAATATAAAAGTGAACATAGAAGTCAACACTTAGAGGCGACAGTCTGTTTCATGCTAGATGCAATCGTCAGGCCTGACCATTGCATCTAGCATGAAACAGACTATCGCCTCTAAGTGTTGACTTCTATGTTCACTTTCATATATATATATATATATATATATACATATATATATATATATTCAAACAGGTTTGGTTAAATAATTTAACATACTATGTTTATTTTTGTTTCAATCCTTTCGAGTCCACGGATCAATTTCTTGGTAGCCGTAGAAAATTGATTAAGAAGAATATCCAAATTTCTTTCGAATAAATTTTATTTTCCCAAGTACTTTCAGTCATCTGAGATCATTTTCAGGGGGTTAAATTATCTGTGTATGTGTATACGTATTTCTGTAAATTCATTTTTACTTTTCATTTTACTGCGTTTTTATCATTCTATATCAATTTCAAATTCACGACGTTTTTCTCTACGCAAGGGAGGTAACTTTTAACTATTTATTTGTTATTATTATTTTTATTATATAACTTTTCTGTTATAAACATTTAAGTACTTTATTGCTATAGTCATAGTTGACTTTATTTATTTTTGGTTTTAATTCTCTTATATAAAGGGCTTCTTGGATTTCAGTTTTTGCTTATTATTATTTTGGTGTAATATGTATTTTCTACTAATATCTGTCTAAACTAGAATGTGGACATGAGTGTTTCTTTAAATGCTGTAAGATTGAACTCTGTTTATCCAAGTTAAATATAAGCCTTCTCGACAGCATCGTCGTTGTAAAACCAACACACGTATTAACATTTTTATCAGAGATGCAATATTCTAAATTTATATACAATGTTGGCCTTTTGTAAGATGCTAGTTGAGGAGAAGAATTGTTTTTGACAACGAGATTGGTTGCATTAAATTCAGTATAGTATACAACTAACCTCACATTTTTATTTGGATCATTGGTGGATACATTAGTCATTATGAGTTTTTTTTTTCCTGCTTATAGTTAGAATGCATTTGATTACAGTATAGTAATTTGATATGTTTAGAGTTATTTGATAATGTATTCATTTTCATATGCTCATATTCCTGAGAGCTAATTTGTTCATCAACGACGTAAATAGGAAAGTCATTATTAAAGAGGGTATGCTTAATATTATTTTAATTCACTATAGAAAATCCTTTGTGCTGAAAAATTTGAGTTTGCACGGCTTATTAAGTTTCGTATAATAGCTATTTTGCAATAATTAGGACATTCATTTTTATAGTTAAGAGTGAACGGGTTTTTGTCAGATGTTCTTTTACAAAATTATTACGCCCCCGAAAAAATAAATTTCGGTCGAGCACTTTAGAGAGAAAGCGCGAATTTGTAAACAGTGACTGCTACTGTTGATAATGCAATGCTCCTCTATGAATCGAGCACCGGCAGGTTTATTCAAAATAAATACGTAAAAATTCACCTTCCACTGTACCGAAAGTCGATAGCTTAGGAGGAAAATCTCCCTCTGGGGACGAATCAGTCGGGCTTCGATCCTGGCTTGAGGCAATTGACTGTCTAGCAACAATGATGAGCTGTTAATCAGCGAAACAGTTTGTCTGTGGATGACAATATATATTTATATATATATATATATATATATATATATATATATATATATATATATCTTATAATTATTTTATATTTTAAAAATATGGTTACATCGCTACACTGTAATTACCATGTTTCAAAACAGAAACTAAAATTTTAAATTTAATTAAAAAATTAAATTTTAAATTCATAGCGCCGTTCCATTCTCAAACGATTTTTGAAATAACCTATTCAGAAATTTACTTAATTTATAAGCACAGACAATCTTAATTTTTTAAGTCGTCTGGGTTTTTCAATGTTAGAAAGGTTTTTGACAGACGACACGCAAAAAAACGAATGTCATTGTTTGTGAGCAGGCACCCCCATCTCACTTTAACTTAACCTGATTTTGAAAGTAATTTTTATTTGATATGTAAGTTGTCTAGGGAAATTAAAACTCAACCACCCTTTATCAAAATAATTGAATTTTCCGTAACCTTAACAACTAGCAATGGAACCATATTTTTAAAATAGAAAATAATTATAATATTATTCTCTACTGTTTTGTTATATTAAATACGGCTGACAAGATACCGCGGTTACTTTCCTTGCTGGCTGTCGTAATTTAATAATTGTGTACTTGAGCAGCAATACCTCTTTTATACTAACTTCATCAAATACGATTGACGAAAAATTTATTTTTCAACCTGTTAATCTATCTAGCCATGCTCATCACCAGAAATGACTGGTGGAAAACCGGTTTAGTCGCGATGATGCTGACGTACGGGAGGTTTTACTAGGATACATGGTAACTTTGCCCCAATTGCTGTATCAAATCCGTAATAAATCATGGATACGTGGTACCTTAGCAATCGAAGAGTGGCCTAATGCCAAAATGTAAGATAAAAGAAATTGTTTATTTTTTAAATCTTCTTTGTTCAATACTTCTGCGTTCATCCCTCTCCATCTCTCTTTTTCTCTCTATCTCGCTCTCTTCCTTTTGTCTCCCGTTATCTTTCTCTTTCTTTATCCCTCTCTCTTCTCTTTCTCTCTCTCTCTCTCTCTCTCTCTCTCTCTTTCTCTCTCTTCAACTACGGAGTGATGAAAGGTTCTCGGTTCCACCAATATGCTTAGTCATTTCGTCATTATTTTGAGATTAGGTGCGGTTATAATCATTTTAGCTGTCCTCGTGTATCTTTGGTCTCACGCTGGCCGCTGACCTAAGAGGGAATAAACGCATTATTTCAATAGCTTCATCTACCGCAAGGAAAGCTGTCGTGCCAGAAAGTTTTTCTCGCCTGAATTCATCCTTCAAATCTATAAGTCAACTATTCGCCCTTGCATGGAATACTGCTGCCACATATGGTCTGGAGCGCTCGCTGTAAGTCTCAAGGTCCTCTACAAAATCCAGAGACGGATATGCAATATGATTGGTCCTGGTCTGGCATCTCGTCTACTGTCACTTTCTCTTCCCGCTGTCTTTTGTACAAGTACTTTTACGGTATCTGT
Organism: Acanthosepion esculentum; assembly: GCA_964036315.1. Taxonomy (NCBI): domain Eukaryota; kingdom Metazoa; phylum Mollusca; class Cephalopoda; order Sepiida; family Sepiidae; genus Acanthosepion; species Acanthosepion esculentum. The sequence continues at coordinate 20,779,360 of OZ038488.1, forward strand.
TCCGACGAGCTAATTATGCTGGTTCCCAAACTGCATGAATTTAAGCATGCTACTAGGTTGGAATCTCAGTCTCACCCTTTCACTGTCGAAACGGTTAAATGTAGCCGTCTCTTTTACTCCAATAGCTTCATGCCTCGCACTTCTCGTCTGTGGAACTCGCTTCCTCTTAGTTGCTTCCTAGACCTCCAAATATTCAAAAGTAATGTCAATCGACATCTTCTGATGCCTTGATCTAATTACCAGTTCTTCTTTTTATCCTTTCTTTAATCACGTCTTTTTTCCTCTTGCTCCTAATTTCAGTAACCCCTTGCGTGCTAGTGGCACTCCCGCTTTGCTTGGGGTAAAATGCTTAAAAAAATATCTTCAAAGATGAAAAGATCTGGCGGGACCTGTGTATATCTATACGTTTTTACTTTTATCTATTTGAGTTTTTTTTTTGTGTGCGCTTGTTTATTTGCATAAGCGAGAAATGCCAACACAGGTAAACACAAACAATTCTCACTTATGTGTACAATGCGGAAGTAGTAATGTTTATCGCAAAAAAAAAGCGTGTTTATTCATAACACGCGCGTTAAAAAACAGATCCTCGAAACAGATCAGTAGTGTTTGTCTCCAAAATTACAAACAGGCGAAATTCTTAATATCGTAAAACTTACCATTCACAGATCGAGGAACAATTTTTTTTTTGCCCTGTCAGCAGGTACTTCAGAATACGCCGACTGCAATCGGAGATTCGTCTCCAACTGTGTTGGTCAAACTCTCTGCCTCCGGGCAGAGAGGACACCCAGACGAGGCTGTGTCGGAGGGCAGAGTCTCGTCTCGGGAAGCAGCTGTTCAACTGCGTTTTATACGGAGTCTATGGGGAATTTTTAGCCCAGCCTACGGGCTCGAATACCCCACATTAAAATTGGCCTTGTGCCACATCTAACTGTGTGGTGCGGTTGGTAGATATCCTGCACCTCTGCAGAGGAGTAAGACCTTCACCAACACCAATGGGGCGTCCTGCGTATAACTATATCCACGTCCTGGGTAAGACGATAAACTACATCCGACTGCAAGGCATCTGATCAGGTTTTGAGGATCGCGGATCAACCCTAGATTGCTGGTGTTTCCAGATCCATCTTGATCTGTGGTGGTAGCAGCTGTTAGGGCCCCAGCTTTGGACAAATAGTTAACCCCAAAACTGGGGTCAAAACGCTGTGAAAGTGCAGAAATGTGTTTTAATACATTTTATTAATACATTTTTGGAAAAAATTATACCAGCAATAGATTTTTGGAAAAGAAAAGTATCAGCAATACATTTTTGAAAAAAATATGACCAATAATACATTTTTGGAATAAAGAAAATATTATCAGCAATAAAATACTTGTCGGCATTAAATAACTCATTGAAGTTGATATACCATAAAACAAAACAAGCGAAACCAAACCAAATAAATTTTTTTTTCTCTTTTTAAAATTATGTCTTTGTTTAAAAGATTCGACAGTTACCAAAACTGTCGAGTTAGAAGACAGAAGACATTTAAATACACCTATATATGGGCGAAAAAATGTTTGAAGTTTATTATATATATATATATATATATATATGTGTGTGTGTGTGTGTGTGTGTGTGTGTGTGTGTGTGTGTGTGTGTGTGTGTGTGTGTGTGTGTGGCAAACAAATAAGATTAAAAGAGTACAGAAATTTTACATTTTTATTGTTCCAAATGCATTTGGCCATTTTCAAGGGGTGTTATTTTTGGCGTTGTTAGTTTTTCCTCATCTTAAATAAAAAAAATTAAATTTTCCTTGTCTGTCATATATATATATACATACATATATATATATATATATATATATATATATATATATATATATATATATATGTGTGTGTGTGTGTGTGTGTGTGTATATATAGATAGATAGATATATATAGTATTATATATATATATATATATGTGTGTGTGTGTGTGTATATATATATATAGATAGATAGATATATATAGTATTATATATATATATATATATATATATATGTGTGTGTGTGTGTGTATATATATATAAATAGATAGATATATATAGTATTATATATATATATATATATATATATATATATATATATATGTGTCTGTGTATATATATATAGATAGATAGATATATATAGTATTATATATATATATATATATAAACCTAGAAGCAAATCTTAAAGATTCATTTTGGCTATAATTTATTTCGTGAATATCTCTATATATTCATGTCTTAGGACACTAAGCTTTTAATAAAAATTAAAAAAACAAAAATATTTTTTTATTAAAAGCTTTCGATCTGAAGAGATTAATATACAGACATATTCACGAAATAAAATATAACTGAATTGAATCTTTAAGGTTTTCTTCTTGAATTATTATTATTATTATTATTTTGATCTGTAGTTTACATTGAGCTCTCTCTGGATTAATATCCTCCTTGTAATTATCCCTACCAGTCACAAATCGGTAATATATATATATATATATATATATATATATATATATATATATATATATATATATATATATATATATATATGATTCTTCGATGATTCTTTGAAATAGTAAATAATCCATACATTGACAGAGAATTGTTCAAATGCTTGTGGAAATTGTAATACCATCCGCAGATGAAAACATTGTAAACAAAAACCAACGACTACATTCTGTTGTGAAAACTCTAGCGTAAATACAAGCAAAAGATTTTTTTAAAAAGTCCTGCGGTATATATAATCGCAATCAAAGAGATTCCAGATTTCATTCTTGCAATTGATAAGAAAGAAATGACCCTCCAAAAATACAGGCAGATATGCGCTGAAGCTGTGTACACTCTTCGCCCGATTAATCTGAAGGGGTCTTTTCGTGCACAAAGTACGTGTTGCTATTCTTTTAATGTTACCATCAAACGCATCCCAAAAATGCTTGCATCATGTCGTCTTCTGCTTGTATTATTTGGCCATTATTACCATGTTCATTGAGTTTTCATATCTGTAGTAACTGTTGGTATGCACTGGAGAACGAACAATTCGATGTTTCCTCATACTTCGAGCTGCCTCCTCGGTATTCTAGCTTTTAGCAATGTTGTAGTCTGAGAGTTCCAGAGCTACCACTTTCCAAGGTCTTTTCAGATGGTTCAAGTAATGATAGTTATGACTGTCGCATATTATTCAAATTCTTCAGCTGTGCTATAGCACCTCTTAGAAGATCAATATCCAATATTTGAAAGATTTACTTTTTAACACTGGCAAAACATCGCGTTGAAATAATTCCAATAATTAAACAACTACGATTGAAGGAACGTAAACTAAAATGTTAAAGAAAATAGGAATGTAAAATATGAATGCTAAAATGGGAACGGGAATAAGGTGAAAATGAAAAAGGAAGGGATGAATACTAAAATATGAATGGTGAAATATGAGCGGGAATAAGATGAAAATGAAAAAGGAATGAATGAATACTAAAATATGAACGCTAAAATATGAGCGGGAATAAGGTGAAAATGAAAAAGAAGGGATGAATAACAATATATGAATGCTAAAATATGAACAGGAATAAGGTGAAAATGAAAAGGGAAGGGATGAATACTAAAATATGAATGCTAAAATATGAACGGGAATAAGGTGAAAATGAGAAAGAATGGGATTAATACTGAAATATGAATGCTAAAATATGAACGGGAATAAGGTGAAAATAAAATAGAATGGAATGAATACTGAAATATGAATGCTAAAATATGAACGGGAATATGGTGGAAATGAAAAAGGAACGGATGAATGCTAGAACGTTGAATAATGAGAGAATAATGTTCACAGTTAACTAGGAAGTGAAGAAGGCTAATATGTTACATAAAGAAGGAATGAATAAATGCTAAAACTTTGAATATCACGAGGAAGATGAGGTAAAAATGAAGACGGAATGAACGAATGCTAAAGCGTTACATAAAAAAAATAATGTATGAATGCTAAAACGTTAGGTAACAGAAATAAAACGAAGAATTCTAAAGTGTTACATAAAGAAAGAATGAAAACATGACGTGTTAAATAATCAGAAAGAATAGGGGTTACGCTGAAGGACGAAGTAAAAAAAGGCTAAAAACATTATACAAAGAAGGAAGAATAAATACTAAAACGTTAAATAGTATGAAAAAATGGAGAGAAAAAAATGAAGAAGGAAGGAAAGAATTCTAAAGCGTTACATGAAGAATGAATAAATGGATATTAAGAAGAAAATGATTTAAAAATAAAGACGGGTGCAAAGAATGCTAAAGCATTAGCTACAGACGGAAAATAATGAAAGGGAATTGCGATTGAATAGAACTAGAAAGGAAGGAATAATAAGTCGTTAAATAAAACGAAAAAAAAGAATGCTAAAGTTGCATTTTAGATGCATCAGTGGTGGTCTTAAGTGATGCACTGTCCTCATCGCCGATTTCAGGTTTTGCGTCATATCGGCTCAAACAGAAACCCCGACCTGACTCCAGACGAGCTAAGCCGCCTCTTTCAAAGCGTCATGCTACGGACCACAGACATTGGGAAAAAGATTATAACGTATATTTATTGCTGAAAAATTACAATAATTATGGCACAAGGCCTAAAAGGCAAAGTGGGGCGAGATTGGTCATCATTAACTGTACTATACGTATATTTGCCTATCCTATATTCACGACCAATTCACTCCTTACAAGTAGCACATGTACCACAAGAAGTCATCCGTCACCATTTACTCCTACATATACCATAATACCCCATACACAAAGGGAATCTACAAAAACACCCGATGATTTAAAAATTTCTCATGGAAAAAAGATTATATCAACCGATATATCCAGGAGTTCGACCGTTCTTATTGAAATACGTCCGTCAGCGTCAGCCAATGAGAAAAAGACTTTTCACACACCCCTCCTATATACTGGAGTCGTTCTACTTCCTCTGGTTTTGATTCGAGTTTCTCCCTCTGGATTTTTAACTCGGCAAGCTGATCCCTTTCTTGCATAGTTTAATCCAAATGTTTCCTACGTTTTAAATTGATAATCCCCTAACATTACTAACCCATCAACTAAACCTTCACGCGTACCCAACCGAAATCTATCATATATTTATACTAACACGTACGCTTCGCCAAAAATGAGTCTAACTTACTACTTATAGAAGCATTTCTAAAAAAATAAATATTAAATACTGAGAGGGAATAATGGTAAAATGCGGAAGTAAGGATTAATAAATCGTTAGTTAATGAAAGAACGAACAAATAAAGAACGAACGTTAAATAACGAACGAGAATTGAGATTACGATGAAGGACGAAGAGCGGAATAATACAACGTTAAATGAAAGAAAGAAGGGCTTCTAAAAAGATGGCGTAAAGGTCATAAAGAACAAGGAAGAAATGTTAAAACAGTACACGAAGAAGGAATGACTCACTCTCCTAAAGAAGAATGTACTTTCAGACATAAGATATACAGTACTCTCTTAGTTTAGAAAAGTCAATTATATTACGAAAGTAATATAGAATATTCTCTTTGCTTTAACAAAAGAAACTTTAAACAAAAGAAAAGTGACCTCAACTTATAACATACTCCACGAACATGATAATGCACCGTTACATACAGCAAAGACTGAAAAGGTTGTTGCCCTGGGTATTACACTAAACTACATCCGACAGCAAGGCTTCTGGTCTGGGGGTTTTGAGGAGCGTGTAACCATCTCTTAATTGCTGATATTCCCAGGTCCAACCTGACCCAGGGTGGTAGCACCTGTTAGGATCCCAGCTATGGGCAAATAATTAACCCCAAAAGGGGTGAAAACGTCATGAAAGTATAAAAATAGGTTTTAATACCAGCAATACATTTTTGTGGAAATTACCAGCAATACATTTTTGTTTGAAAAAATTATTACCTGCAATACATTATTACCAGCAATACATTTTTGGGAAAAAATACCGACAATAAAAATCTTTTCGTCATAAAATAACCCATTGACGTTGATATGCCGTAGAACAAACCAAACCAAACCAAACCTGAAAAGGTTGAAGGCCACCTTTGTGTATTATGTCCTTCCTGGAGGTGGATGACCACGGTTTTACATAACTTTCTAGTTCTTACCAATGCTAGATTTATTTATTATCTTTCAATCTCACTGATCTGACATCCATTTATACAAGCTTGTTAGGGAGGCTATTCGCCGTTCCCCCTGCCGCCTTACATTCAATGTCATGTGAGTGTCAGACTCCCAAGACTGTCTTTCGTCGTTATGTGTACTAAACATTTCATCTGTCTCTTTCTGATACTAAGCGTCCGTTTTGTTTCCATATTCCTTAAAACTTGTTTTTATTATCATTTTACGTTTTAGCATTCAGGCTTTCAACTGACATTATTTAACTTACTTTTTCATTCAGTTATGGAGTCGTTATTTATCGATATATAATTCCTTCAGTCTTCATTTCGAAGTTTTTCATTTCATACTTTTGGTATTAATACATTTGATTTAATACATTTATTTGACGTTATAGAATTACATCGTTCCAGTTTCAATTTAAACTTCATTCTGTTTAATAATTTACAGTTCAAACATTATTTCACAATTTGACGTTATATTTTTTCCACCTTCATTTTAAACTTTATCTATTTTAATGTTCATTTATTCCTTCTTTATTTGACGTTAAAGGAAACATTCTTTCGCCATCATTTTAAGATACATACCTTTAATATTTTACCGTTCATACCTGTATTGTTTATTTGATGTTATGGTATTATTTCCTTCTTGGATTATTTAAAAATGTATCGCCTGGTTTAATGTTCATTCATTGCTTTTCTATCAGGTCATCCCATAAGTTCTGTCCGAATTTTGAATAAAGAAAACAAGTGACCAAATGTTACATTTAATTACAGATTCAATCAACAATGTATTTTCCCTGATTATCTATGATTCCTTCCATCTATTAACAAGCTTACTAATTCCATTACTGTAAAATTCTTTTGGCTTTGATTCGAAAAACTCACAAATGTCAGTTTTAACCTCTTCCTGTGTTACAAAAGCTGTTTCTTCCAAATGATTCTGTAAGCTACGAAACAAATGGTAGTCTGAAGGAGAAAGGTCGGGAGAATAAGGTGGATGAGGAATTTTCTCCCAACCAAGTTCTTCGATCTTTTGTGACGTGATTCTTGCTGTGTGGTCGCGCATTGTCCTGATGAAACATCACCCATTTTCGATTCATTAGAGCAGGTCTTTTTTTCCTCAAAGCTTGGTTCAAACGCTCTAATTGCTGACAGTATATTTGAGCATTAATTGTTGCATTAGGTGGTAAGAATTCAAAGTGGATTATTCCTTGGCAATCCTACCAGATTGAAAGAAGAACCTTTTGCCCATGAAGTTCCCTTCTCGGCTGTGGCTGGGGTCCTTCCCTTTTACCAAGCCACTGTCTACGACGCTTAACATTTTAATAAAAGATCCATTTTTCGTCGCCAGTCACAAGTCTATCCAAAAATGGTGAAACAAGTTGGCGAGAATGGAGAGAAGAACAGATGTTAACTCGGGATTTGAGGTTGTTTTCAAACAATTCATGAGGCACCCATTTTCCAAGTTTAGAAACTTTTCCAAGTTGTTGAAGATGACGATGAATAGTTGTACGGTTTGAACTGAGAATCACTGCCAATTCCTCAACTGATAAAGCAGGATTTTCTTCAAGGACTGCTTCAAGAAGCTTTTCATCAAACTCAACCGGACGTCCGGTTCGATCTTCATCTTCAAGGGTGAAATCTCCACCTCTCAATTTTGCAAACCATCTTCTGCAAGTTCTTTCATTCACACATTCCTCTCCATAAACTGAGTGAATGTTTCTAGCCGCTTCGGCTGCTGAGTTTCCTTTCTTGAACTCATAAAGCATTATGTGCCTCAAATGATTCTTGGGTACTTCCATGTTAGCAGGGTTTTAATCAAACAAAATTTAATTTTATTGTTATAAAAAAATTGATCAGTTTAAATGCATCTAAACATAAAAATAATGTTCAGCTCCATTAGACATTATATAAATACTCTTTAAATTTCGTTCATTTTAACAAAAAGTTAAAATTCGGACAGAACTTATCGGATTAATATTTGACGTTATAACATTCTTGTCTTCCTGCTTCATTTTAAAATGTTACCTCTAATTATTTAATGTTTATTCATTTTTTTCTCTAATTGATTCTATAGCATTCTTGTCTTAATTTTTCATTTTGAAGTTTATGTCCTATAATTGTTTGATGTTCATTCATTCTTCTAATTGACGTTTAGCGTTCTTGTCTTCCTCCATCATCTCAAACATTATACACTCAAATGGTTTAATAGTGCTTCATCCCATTACTATTTGATGTTTTAGCATGCTTGTCTTCAGACTTCATTTTAAAATGTAATCCCTCTAATAGTTTAATATTCATTCCATATCTATTTGAATTTATAGCATTCTTGACTTCCTTCTACATTTTAAACTTTATTCCATCTAATTGTTTAATGTTTATTAATTCTTTGTCTATTTGTCGTTATAGCATTCTTTTCGTTCACCTTCATTTTTAACTTTATTCACTCTAATTGTTTAATAATCATTCATTCCATCTCTATTTGACGTTATAGAACTTTTGTCTTCCTCTTTCATTTAAACTTTATTCACTGTAATTGTTTAATATTCATTCATTCCATCTCTATTTGACGTTAGAGAATTCTTGTCTTCCTCTTTCATTTAAACTTTATTCAATGCAATTGTTTAATATTCATTATAGAATTCTTGTCTTCGACCTTCATTTTAAAATATATTCCGTCTAATTGTTTAATGTTCATTCATTCCTTCTGTGATTGAAGTTTTAGAACTGTTGTCTCCCTCCTTCATTTTAAACTTTATACCCACTAATTGCTTAATATGCCTTCACCCCTTCTCTATTTGATATTTATCATTCTTGTCTTCTGTCTTCATTTTGAAATTTACTCCCTATAATTATTTAATGTTCATTCATTCCGTCTCTATTTCACTCTATATCATTCTTTCCTTCTAACTTCATCTTATTAATTATTCCATGTAATTATTGAATGTTCTGTCATTCTTTCTTTATTTGACGTTAAAGCATTCTTCTCTCACTCATTCATTATTCCTTCTAATTGTTTAATGTTTCATTCCTTTTTTTCTTTTTTTGACGTTACTCCATGATTTTTTCTCCCTTATTCAAACTTTATTCGCTCTTTTTAATTTTCATTCAGTTTTCTTTATTTTCCGTTGTATCATTCTTTTATTTCTATTTCATTTCAAACCTTTCTTCATTCCTTATTCTTTATTTCCTTATTTCTTCATTTTAAAATTTATTCTCTTTAATTTTTTATTCTTCATTCATTACTTCTTTCTTTGACATTTTTTATTCTTTGCTTTTTTATATTTATTCAGTGTAATTGTTTAATATTCATTCGTTCATTCTCGATTTGACGTTATAGAATTCTTGTCTTCCTCTTTCATTTAAATTTTTTTTTCTTTCTCTCTTCATTCATTCAGTCTTCCTTTTTTTAATTCATCATTTTTATTCATTCATTCGTTCTTTCTTTCATTCATTCAATCATTCATCTTTTATTATCATTTCCATCAAAAAAATAAACATCTTCGTATATCTATCTTTTCTTCACATTTGTGCGCAAGTGACAGGCAAGCTCTTGCAGGTCTATCCTCGCAATCAAACTAGAATGGCCCATTGTTTATCTAGGTAATCGCAGCGTGTAGCGTATACGCTAAGAAACACGAAGAATTATACTATAAGTTAAATAGATTCGTTCGCATATCTGGATATCTCGGTTCCTATTTTTCCATTATCACATCCACTCTTCAGGGGGTTTGATTGTATCTTCCAGTATTAGCTCGGTTGACCGATTTTGGGCGAAATACAAAACGATTTTGCTGCTCTCTATCTATCTATCTATCTATGAATATACACACATGAACACACACACACACATATATATATATATGTGTGTATATACATATATATATATACATATATATATATGTATATACATATATATATATATATACATATATATATATATATATATATATATATATATATATATATATATATATATGAAGAAATATACTTAAAGTGTGCTATATTTATGGGATAAAGTGCTCAATATCAGAGATAGAGCGTGTGCAAATATAAAAGTGAACATAGAAGTCAACACTTAGAGGCGACAGTCTGTTTCATGCTAGATACAATCATCGGGTCACATATATATATACATATATATATATATAATTATATATATATATATACATATATAAATATGCATATATATATATACACACATATATATATATTATTATATTCAGCTCTTAGCCACTCATATATATATATATATATATATATATATATATATATATATATATATACAAAGTAACCAAAATGTTCTGTCCGTTTTTAACGGAAAAAAAGAAAACGCTTCACAGTATGTGTAACTTATATTTAGTCTTCGAAGTAATCGCCATCGGCATCCAGCACCTTCTGCCAACACGTCTCCAGCTGTTCAATGCCCTTGCGGTAGAACTCGCGGGGGGTGGTTGACGCAAAGAAGTCTTTGAGGGCTTTGCGCAAGTCTGCTTCAATGGTGAAGGATTTCCCACGAAGATGATTATCCAGGGAGTGGAAGAGGTGGTAATCGGATGGCGCAAGGTCAGGTGAATAAGGTGGATGGCACAAAGTCTCCCACCCAAGTTGCTGTATGGTATCCCTGGCCACTCGCGCGACATGCGGCCTGGCGTTATCATGGAGGAAAACACACCTTTGCGATTCACCAGTGCTGGATCCTTCTGGTGCAATGCCTGTTGCACACGTTTCAATTGCTGCGAGTATAGGTCTCCAGTGACCGTTTGGCCTGTTGGTAGCAGTTCATAATGAACAACTTGACGACCTGTCCACCAGACACAAAGCATAATCTTGCGTGCGTGCATAGGCGGTCTTGCGGTGTGAGGGACAGCATCCTGAAGAGACAACCAATGTCTGGAACGCTTGGGAGTTTCGTACAGAACCCACTTTTCATCACTGGTAAGCACTCGATTGAATAAGGATGCGGTACGGTGGCGAGAAAGAGAGCGATACGCAGGCTGCCACTCGTTGTCGTTTGTGGACCTCCAACAGCGTTTGCGGAACCCACTTGCTCAGTTTGTACGTCTCACCTAGGCGGTGCAGGTGAAGTCTAACTGTTTCATCGGAAACGTTGAACTGTCTTGCAAGTTCACCACACGTTAGACTACTGTCCTCTTCAATGGCCGCCTTCTGGACTCCGTCATTCAAGACCTGTGGTCGTCCACTGCGAGGCTCATCATGGAGAGACAAATCTCCCGGCTTGAATTTTCGAAACCAACGCCTTGCAGGACGTTCATCCACAGCACTATCCCCAAACGCTTGGCATATGCGGCGACTTGATGCAGCTGCTGATAAGCCCCTTTTGAAGTCGTAAAACAAACAGCACCGAACGAAATCTCTATCCTCCTCACGGCTGTGCGGTTTATAACTGATGGCCGGGCACGGTGCGCGTGTTTTTTTTATAACGTCTGATGTTCCTACTTCCGGCTGTCCGAATTTGAAAACAATTGCTACACGCATTTCGTATATATTTCAACTCCATTCAATGACTAATCAAAAAATGGACAGAACCTTTTTGGTTACATTGTATATATGAAGAAATATAGCCTTATGGTAAGCTATATTTATGGAATAAAGTGCTCAATATCAGAGATAGAGCGTGTTTAAATATAAAACTGACGATTGCGTCTAGCATGAAACAGTGTTGACTTCTATGTTCACACACACACATATATATATATATATATATATATATATATATATATATATATATATATATTTGTAAAAACAATATGCTAGATTTAGTTGTGTAACTCTACCGAGTGAAGATAGCTCTGGCTGACACCAAATTAGTTGTGTTTCAATCCTGGCTTGAGGCATTCGGAAGTCTTGTCGCACTGAGGAGCTGTGATACAGCGAAACAGTACTGTCTGTGAATGACATAATTTAGCTCTTGAAAATACATTTCAATTGAGCACTGTTGAGTGATAAGTTAATTCTATAAACAACAGTCACCTGCACTAATGCAAAGCTCTTCAGTAAAATGAATGGAGCACTTTGGCTGATTGGCATTTGTTTACATTTGTAAAAACAATATGCTAGATTTAGTTGTATAACTCTACCGAGTGAATATAGCTCTGGCTGACACCAAATTAGTTGTGTTTCAATCCTGACTTGAGGCATTCGGAAGTCTAGTCGCACTGAGGAGCTGTGATACAGCGAAACAGTACTGTCTGTGAATGACATATATATATATATATATATATATATATATATATATATATATATATATATATATATATATTGAAACATATATTGTTAAATATAACAGACAACGAATGTCTATTATGTTTGATTCTGAGACGTTCTAAGCTTCGTATACTTGCTTCAATTCCGGGAGAAAATAAAAACAAAAACAAAAATTATCCAACATTTGGATATTTTTTTTATTATGCTCTTCCTAGATCTAAGCTTTCGGCTCACATTGCTAACTAGGGTAGGAAATGACTTGCAAATTTTAATGCCTCCAAAACGAAATTGCTGTCATTTAATCACCATAGGGAAACTTTCGTGCATGGTTGTTGATGCTAGACTCCTGGAGAGCGACACATTGCGCCTTCTTGGCCTTACGTTTTCAACTGATTTGAAGTGGAACAACTACATTGAATCAATAGCTGCGTCTACAGCAAGGAAAGTTGGGTCACTGTGTCATGACAGAAGGTTTTTTTCTCCTCAGAGTCCATCTTGCCCATTTACAAATCTACCATTCGACCATGCATTGAATACTGCTGTCATATTTGGTCAGGCGCTCCTGCTATTTATCTCGAGGTTCTTGCCAAAATCCAAAGAAGGATCTGCAATGCAATTGATAATAACTTGGCATCTCGGCTTAAGTCACTTTCTCACAGAGGTGGCTTCCCTCTGTCTTTTCTACAAATATTTTAATGACAACTGCTTTGACGAGTTTTTTTTTATCCCTGGTACTCCGTTTACATGAATTTAAGCGTGTTACTCGATTGACATCTAGGCCCCACCCATTTGCTGCCAACAGAGTTAAATATAACCGCCACTTCTACTTCAAAAGTTTCTTTTCTCGCACTTCCCACCTGTGGAACTCCCTTCCGTTTACTGGCTTTCCTGAAAACCACAGCAACATGAAATGCAATATTAATCACCACATTCTGTCTTGAATCTTATATCTTTTCCTAAGCCCAGTCTTTTCTCTCACTTTCACTTCCTGTAACCCCCTGCTTACTAGTGGCATTCCCGTCTTGCTTGGGTTGAAATGATTAAAAAAGAAATCTATCTATCTATCTATCTCTCTCTCTCTCTCTCTCTCTCTCTCTCTATATATATATATATATATATATATATATATATATATATATATATATATATATATATATACATATATATATATATAGTAAGGTAAAAAATCCGTTGGTATATAATCCAAGTGGATACTAATAATATGAAAATATTAGAACTGATCCGCAAAAAAGAGCTTGATGTATTTAATTTAATTTATACAGAAAAATATAAGTAATAATCAAACAAATCCTTTTGCCTCATATGGGGAATAGTCTAATTCGGAAGACGATGAACTCTAACTGAAATGTCGACATAATAAACCAAAAACTAATTCTAATACCCAGTTGAATGTTGTCTTATTTAGCTACCCTAAGTCCCTCCTCTCCCCTCCAAAACCTTTTTATACTATATGAATTATAATTTATAAACTTTCATCTGCTTAGAATATCTCCCTAACTCTCTTTTCATTAATCCCTTACGTCTCTTTATTTATATATTTTTTAAATTTATTTTTGGGTGCGTTGTTAATTTCTTTCATTTTAAATTTAAGTTGAAAACTTGTTTTTTTTTTCTTTTAACACCCCCAATTTGTCGTCATAAGATTAATATTCTGTTTTTTGTTTGTTTGTTTTTTAATAAATCTTCTTGCCTTTAAGACAGCTACCGACTACTCTCCTTGAAAACTATTTCGTGCCTAGCGTCTGATTGAAACAGTGAAAAGTGTAGACTTTGTATTAAGCGTTTTCGGCAAGTTATGGTTTAAATTGACACTTTCGCTTACAATCTCAGTTCCTTACAATTAACTGCTACATCCCGCTTCCACGAATCTTACAGACACGAACTTCATTTCATGTCACACCGAGGTTGAAAAGACAGACGACCACTTTTGTCGTCTGCCGAAATAGCCTATTCCCCATATGAGGTTAAATGATTTGTTTGATCATTAATTATATTACTCTGTATAAATTAAATTAAATACATCAAGCTCATTTTGTTGATCAGTTCTGACATTTTCATATAACTAGTATCCACATTATTTACATTATTCGGACTATTGTCCTCATCATTGTCGCCATATTTATTACAACGTTTCAGCCGTTGTACGCTCCGGCCTTCTTCAGGTGGTTGGAATGTCGAACTGAACCCTTTATTCCGCTCACTGGTGTAGAATGTTCACATTCTCAAGGACACATGACACAGTGGATAAAGGCATGAGTTAGATCCAGTGACAGTACCCAAAGAGTGTGAGCTCAATACCAGGCTAGGGCATTGGAGAACTTTCAGAGGGAAATTAACAGGAGATAACTGATAACTGACATCCATTAAACATGGCACGTGGAACTAGAACAGTCTACCCCAGTGAGTGACATGAAGGATTCAGTTCGACATTCCAACCACCTGAAGAAGTTCGGAGCGTACAACGGCCGAAACGTTGTAATAAATATGGCGACAAAGATGAGGACAATAGTCCGAATAATGTAAATAATGTACATAATACCTCATCTCAGAAATATAGAAAAAAACTAGTATCCACTTGGATGATATATATATATATATATATATATATATATATATATATATATATATATATATATATATATAATCTATGCAACGATTTTTGTAACTTTGCACTTTTCTTCTATTTTTAATGTTACCGTTTTTCTGTTCTCGCTTTTCTATTTTGGCTTTTTAAGAGCATCTTTTCTAGCGTTCTCTATCATAAGGTTTGTCACACCAGCTGTTTTCGACAGGAACTCATTTGGCACTACTTGGTATGCTCAGACAAGAAAAATCCTTCAAGTAAAGGTCTTGAAACGCGGTACGGGTCGCAAGAGATGGGCGTGGACAAGGATATTCAGATAATGGAGAAAAGGAAAAGAAAGGACAATGTTTAAACAGAGGTTAGAAATAAAAAGAATAATAACAAAAGAAAAAGACAAGCAGTTAAGTCGAGTAAAATAACAGGAAAAAGGGAAAGAAAAGTGGTTTGCGGATATGTTACAGAAGACATGGTGCAAAACAGAAAGGAGGGAGGGAAAAAATAAAATGGAATGAAAGTGAGGCTATAAGAAATTAATCACGAAATGGAGGGCGAAAAACCTTCTAAATAAATGAAAAAATAAAATAAGGTAAGCGAAAAATCAGAAATAAGTTAGGAATATGAACAAAACGCAATAAAAGGACATCAAATTTCGAAGAAAGACAGGAAGAAAGAAAGAAAAAAGAAAAAAGAAAGAAAGAAAGAAAGAAAAAAAGAAAGGAAGAAAGAAAGAAAGGAAGAAAGAAAGAAAGAAAAAAGAAAAAACAAAGGAAGAAAGAAAGAAAGAAGCGCGATAAATAAAACCAAAACGCCTGCCGTAAAACAAGATCGTTGCCAGATCAGTTCCTTTGCCCCACGAGTTCGAATTTCACAGGATGCACAACTCTAGTCTTATTTAAGATGAAGCTATCTGAGACAAAAATAGAAGTTTTCTGAAACTATTTACTCGCCCATCCTCTGTGGCTGGATGTCACACAAGGTCGTTTTTAACATGAGGTGTCCAAAAGGAAATAAATAGATAAATAAATGAAAACTTTAAACTTTGTCGAAAGTTTAAAAGTTCCGATCACCGGATTCCACTAATCACAGTTAGAACTGATAGATGTTCTAATTCCATATGCTGGATGAAGCAAGCCGTTTTTACAGAGATAATATTGGGTCGCCTGTCAGAAGATATTTGCGAGTCGTGATGGAGTCGGAGTTCTTGCAGCCCTAAGCGGAACTTGCGTCCGTTAGTGCGTACAGATAGGCAAAGGACACAAACTCTCTTGTTTCCGCATTCACCGTCACGCTGACATCACTAGCCCACACTCTTAAGGGCAGTGAGGAAGGTGTTGTAGTTGGCCTGGAATCCCCAAGACCAAACATCCTTCAATTTTGTTCTATGACAGAAACACGACAAAAAGGTGAAGAATAGATAATACACTCAGATCCCACTTCGAAGGCAGAGAAGAGAGTTATTTATCCACGATCGTATGCGGTAAAAGGTAGTTTTTAATGTTAGGAATTGCAAGTTAAAACATTACCCTAGTCTTTGCGACTGCTGTCGTACTGGCGTCGATATTCCGACTCACCTTCTGCAAAGAGGAAGGTGGTGCCGCTGGACTCGAACCCCCGGGACCAGCTATCACTCAACAAATTTGCGTGAAGCAGTTAAAAAATTTAATCCAAAGAAGGGTTTCAAGAAAATGTCGTCTGCCAATGATAAATGGTAACTTAACAGAAAGGACGAGAGAATATTCTCCCCCCCCCCCAGTGTCAGCACTGCGCATGCCTAACTTGTATCACTGGCTGCCAGGTATAACACCCGTTTATCTATCTACTCACCTCCTATTAACACAAGAGCGACCGTTCGTCCGTTTTTTATGTTTTTGTTTTGTTTTTTGTTTTGTTTTTTGTTTTGTTTTTTGGGGTTTTTTTTACGCAACTGTATATCTTGAGATAATCGTTTAGCGGAAATATACTCATCGCATTCTGTAACGTTGTAAGGAAGCCAGGTATAAATGCAAGGCACTTACGGCTTTCACCGATTTAGAATGATTTTTTTTTCTTTTCCAGTTTATACAGCTTTTTATATTTTCCCTTCTTTTCTCTCCATATCATGCTGCGTATGTTTTATCGCAACGTTCAGGTCGTTCTTAAATTCTACGGCCATTAACTCAACATAATAGGATTGCAAATAATGATAAAAACACCGAAGGGATTTCAATTCGCATCACGTACCCTTTGAAATTCTTCTTCTTCTTCGTATTCTTCTTAGCATTATTCTTCTCCTTATTCTTAGTAGTAGTAGTATTTTTCTTCTTCTTTTTCTGCTTCTTCTTATTAGTATTATTATTATTAGTAGTAGTAGTAGAAGTATTTCTCTACTTCTTCTTATTAGTATTTTTCTTATTATTATTATTAGTAGTAATAGTAGTAGTAGTAATATTTTTCTTCTTTTTCTGCTTATCATTTTTCTTCTTTTTCTGCTTCTTCTTATTAGTATTTTTCTAATTATTAGTATTATTATTAGTAGTAGTATTAGTATTATTATTAGTAGTAATATTTGTCTTCTTTTTCTGCTTCTTCTTATTCTTCTTCTTATTATTATTCTATGTGCAGTTTCCTAACCTTTTTAGCCTTTAGTAATGTTTGTCTTTTCATCAGCCCTCAACTCCTTGTTACGTCATCTACTTTAACTAGTTTGTTAGGTAGATTACTGAATGTTTCTCTTTTGCTTCTAATAAGGAAGGACTGAGAGTGTCAAATTCTCGAAGCAATCTTTTCTTATTCCGGGTCCCAGAAATTTCAACTGTCTCCTTCTAGATAGTATCAGCGTCATTTTTGTTTCCATTGTGCTTGAAACTTCCACATTACTCACACGTTCAATCCATGTTATTCTCATTATCCTTCTAGATTTCTGTTACATCCAGTCTCTTCTTCATCTATGAGGAGATTGCCCGGCATACACTGCCATATTATGTTATTTAACTACATTCTTTCCTGTATATTTACGTATATTAACAGCAGACATTCACTTCCGCACAAATACCCTTAAAAAAGGTATGAATCCATCTCTTTTAAATAGACGGGTAATAATGAAAATGAAATCTGAAGAGGGCCATGATCACTTACGCCTGAAAGGAATTGACATATATTAAAATAATATATCCCAAGAAGTCGTAGTAATTCAGAGATAATAATGAATTCTGAAGAGGGCCATGATCACTTACGCCTGAAAGGTATTGACATATATTAAAATAATATATCCCAAGAAGTCGTAGTAATTCAGAGATAATGATGAAAATGAAATCTGAAGAGGGCCATGATCACTTACGCCCTGAAAGGTATTGACATATATTAAAATAATATATCCCAAGAAGTCGTAGTAATTCAGAGATAATGATCAAAATGAAATCTGAAGGCCATGATCACTTACGCCCTGAAAGGTCTTGACATATATTAAAATAATATATCTCAAGAAGTCATAGAAATTCAGATATAATAATGAAAAGGAATCTGTGGAAAGCCATGAACGTGTACATCCTGAAGGCTGTTGGTCAACAACACTTCCTGGATTTTTCAGTGTCAATTTTTTATGGAGCACACAGTGGGGATCGAACTAATGATCAACCAGGCAGCATTTATCTATCCTTCTCAAGATGTCATAGAAATACAAAGATATTAAAATAAAACGAACTTTTAGAGAGACATGATTACATACATACCTTTTTTAAATACATAAACGTAAGAGACTTATTAATAAGAGTCTTCTATGTGCCGTGTCCCTTCAGGATGTGGACATGAACGATCATGGCTCTCCATAACTTCCTGTCCATTGTGGCTCTCAGTAAGTTTTTTATTATTATTATTATCCTTCCATATTCTTGATTCAGCAAACTATTTCCAAAAGATTGTTAGGTAGATTACTCACTGTCTCTCTTGCCTCCAAAACTTCTTCATAAATCACATGTTCAGTCTATGATATCTTCATCACCCTTTTGTAAAACCACATGTCTCGAGAAGGCGTCATTCATGTCGAGTATTTAATATATTCGGCGTGTAAAAGCAGGAAAAGTTTACATTTGATTGTTTTTTTGTTTTTTTTTGTTTTGGAAGAAAAAGTTTCATAGAGTAAACGCCGTTAATTTTTTTATTTATTACCCCACCCCTCTTGTCTCACTGTCCCTAAATCCTCCGCCATGTTTCTTTACGCTATTCTTTCTCCTGGCTGTATCCAGCGGAGCCAGCACTGTTGCTTCTTGAATGACAATTGTCACCGTCTCAATTCTTACATCGTTTCGTATTTCCCATTTTTGCTTCTTATTACTCTTAAATCCCTTTCTTTTAGGAACATATTTTAAATTTTATGCTTAAAATTTGAATTCTTTCGTTTGTGTATTTTTAAATATTTGATTTTATTGAGGTTATCTCTGGAACACTGAGAACAGAGAATACAATTTAATTCTGTAATATAATGAACTTCAAAAAGAGTGTATTAATCATTGTACCATGGCGAAACAGGCAATTTCAAAGGCGAGAAGCAACATTATATATATATATATATATATATATATATATATATATATATATATATATATATATATATATTTAAAGAGAAAAGAGAAGCCGCAAATGTTTTTGCTTATAATGTGGATTTTTTATTTATTTATTTAATATTTTTTAAATATATATTATACTTCATTTTCATATTTTTTTCTACGTGTGTTTAAGATCTTTGAACATCATCAGGCGAAGAAAATATGGAAAATAAAGTATAATATATTTTTTTAAATTAAATAAATAATCCACATTATAACCAAAAGCATTTGCGGATTCTCTTTTCACTTTAAAATATACACCTTTCTCTCGTTGGAATAACATTAATCTATCCATTTTATATATGGTGGACTCTCCCGTCGTATGAGGATCAAGCAGCTCAGTTCCTAGGGGGGGGTAACAATTCGAATGGGGAGGGACCTGAAAAGGGAACTGTATAATAATAAATATTATTGTAATATTTTAAACTATTTATTTTTATTAAAGTTTTTATGAAAGATATATATCCAAGAACAGATAGTAAATAGTAAAACATTGCTGAGAGTTATAATGGACAGGAAGTAGTGGAGAGCCATTGTCGCCAACAATTTGGACTCAAAACCGACATTGAAGAATTATCTATCAAACCCAAAAAAATCATCGAAATCGGATGAAAACTGTGGAAATGCATAAACAACATCCGATCACACACACACACACACACACACACACATATATATATATATATATATATATATATATATATATATATATATATATATATATATATATATATATATATATGAGGTGAGTCAGTTAGATGTAACCGAGAGTTCTATGCTAACAGTTTCTTTTCTCGCACGTCTCATTTGTGGAATTACCTTCCGGCTTCATGTCTGCTACACAACTTTAATCTTTAGAAATTAAAATGCAATGTCAATCGCTATTTCATGTCCTCCTGATTACTCTTCTTTTGTTCTCACTCCTTAGCAATGTTTCTATTTTCTAATTCTTGTGTCTTAGTGGCTTTATTGCCTTTCTTTGGGTGAACTCGATTAATACATACATAGATACATAAATAAATAAATATATATATATATATATATATATATATAGGCATGTACTCACATAGATTGTTCTTTCTAAGTTGTATTAACAGTATTGCATGCAATCTCCTCATTCCCCTCTTTTCACACAACTTTGTCACAACTCTTAAATACCGTTTATTCAAAGAGATTTCATTCTAGTGTCACTCCCCCCCCTGCACTCGGTCTTCACTCCTCCTCAATCCTCCCCCCTCATTCTCCACCTCCTCCTCCTCCTATTCTCCATTATCTGCCCAGTTTCCGAATAAAAAAAAAACGATAAGCGAAACGAACGTCACATTAGGTCTGATGATCGGCATCTGGAATGATTGCGCACAGGTGTTGCTGAAGAGGAAAGACAAACACAGAGAGATGTCTTAAACTGATTAAATTTTCAAAAAATTAGCTCCTCCACTGGAATTTAGAATCGTATATAGACGGAGCGGTTGCTGCAACCGTTACCAGCGGGGAAACCGGTATCTGCGAACCGGGTACGAATTCTGGTCCCGTCTCTTGCATTCACCTTCGCACAGGTACCCTTGGGAAAGACACGAATCTATCATTTTTTTCCCCCTGGATATGGATATTTTTAATCATATCACGACACGCAAGGCAGTAGAGCCTTTAAGGCACAAAGGATTACCGTGAAAGAATTAGAACACAGAAATAATAAGACGTGAGATCAACAGACGAAGACAGTAGATAACAAGATTGACGTTGCATTTAATTTATTTGTAGACAAATTTAACTGAAAAGCAAGAAGCTGGAAGAGAGTTCCAGAAGCGAGAAGTGCTAGAAAATAAAACTGTTACCATAGAACTTCTGGTTACATCTAGCTCGGTCAACTGTAAATTGATAAGATTTTGCTGGCAATCTAGTAATGCGTTTAAATTCATAAAGTCTAGATAACATAGCGAAGAGCAATATTTATTTGTAACTTAATACAAAATGTGGCACAAGACCAAAATGTGAAATGGGGAAAAGGACGGTCTTCTTCCCTCTTAAATTTAAACTTAGCTTACCACAAGCATACTAGAATATTCCTAACGCCAAAGCAACGCATTCTTACTTATCATTCTTACTCCAACCACCGAGATACCTCAATGTCTCTATGAAAGTCCTAACTCGTTCCCATATGTACAATTTCATGTCTGTGGTGAGGAGGGAATTAAAACAACAACTTGAAATTGTAAATCCCAATGGGTATTTACAATGTGAAAAAGCTATTTATAGGAAACCAAACAAAATAATATTAGTAATGAAAACCCTCACAATTCTTTATTGTGGCAGAAACATCAGTAAACATGACAAAATCAGTGCGGGACTTTAATGATATAAAACATACATTCATCCTAAACACTCAAACACTACAAATAAGAAAATCGCACACGAAATGAAAGGCGCCCTGCATCCACCAGAGGAATGACATCACTGACCACCTCACGGGGGAGGGGGAATTAAACTAAAGACAATGGGGTCAGAAATAAAAGGGGGGCTAATGAGCATACATCCCCTACATAAGTTAACTTAAAGGAAGAAACTAAGGACAAAAGAAAAACTAACCTAATTTCGGGCCAGTGTTCGATACAGTTAGGGCAATATACTAATGCCGAACCGGCATCAAAGTGCCACTAAGTTGCTCTCTCTTACTCGACACAAACACCTAAGACACTCGCCTGTTGCCAAATTCTGATGGAGAAATCCGTCTCCTTTCCGTCCTAATCTTGACTTCTGCTGATGCTTAAAGTATAAGATCAGCTGGGAAGAAGTGAACTTCTCGCCTCCATAGAATCCCTTCTGAAGTGTTGCCCAAATCACTTCTCTCATAACATCTAATAAGTAATTGTACGAACGTAACAGCCTCGACTGGAATTTCAACTCGACAGGACGATAGCTGCTACGCAACGGGTACATTAATAATAATCTCATAGCTAGCTAATCCTTGTAACAGATATTTTTGTTTCTTCAGCATGCTCATAGCCAATCTGTGATTTCTACTGCAACAGTGTTGGGCAGACCTTAGTTAAAATTCTATGTAGGTTCGTGCTAACCTAGTGGCGGACGGTTTCTGCCAAGTTTCGTCGAACAACACACACTGGCAAGGCTTGGATCATTCCATGGCACGGTTTTCAACTGGGGTTGACCACAAAGGCCGATATTATCAAGACGTCATTCTCTTGAGCGATCGATCATGGTGAGATTCGATCTCAGGTATATTGGTTGGAAAGCTAATTTTATATCAACTCAACAACGGGCACATCTTTACGAGATAAAAAATGCAAAAAGAAAACCAACACAATTTTATGAAACTTTTAATAATGATGATGATGATGATAATATATTTCAATTTTTTCTTTTTATGTGCCATGTCCTTTCAGGACGTAGGTGATCATGGCACTCCACCTCCCTCTATCCCTTGCAGCTCTCAACAAGTTCCTTCCCTTTGCTACTTTCCCCAAACCACGTTCTTTCAACCACTTGCTTAAGCCCGCCAGGTATGTCACGCGTTGTTTTCCCTTGAACCACTTTCCCTCTATTCGACCCGTGGGTATCAGCTTCTCCAGGCCCTCCTTCCTCATTATATGTCCCAGGAAACTTCAGCTGCCTCTTCCTGGTGTTAAATATAAGCTTCCTCCTTGTTTGTATCCTCTCTAAGACCTCATCCCTGCTCACACATTATTGACTTCAAATATATATTCTCTTGTCTGTGCTGAATGAATATATATATATATATATATATATATATATATATATATATATATATATATATATATATATGCATTCGGATGTCGAGTTGTACTGATGAGCTGTGATACAGCGAAGCAGTACTGTCTGCGAATCACCCCCCACATATATATATATATATATATATATATATATATATATATATATATATATATATACGTGCCGCCGAGCACTTTTATTGTGTCTCAGATCGTGTTAAAACATTTATTTTACTTACATATTTACCATATTTGTTTCACATATTTATTTGTGTTTCGTCTAAGGACCAGGCACAATTTAATTTTATGTGTGTGGTTTTCGTGTATCTAATTCCATACATATATTCATTCATACATACACACACATATACACATAAACACACACATATACACACACACACACAGACACACACACACACATATATATATATATATAGATAGATAGATAGATAGATAGATAGATAGATAGATATGTACGTGTGAGTCCGCGCGCAGATTTATTACTATTGAAAGATATGTCTCGAAATATACATGCATGTAAAGCATATATTTAACCTCTCTCTCTCTCTCATTTTATATATATATATATATATATATATATATATATATATATATATATATATATATATATATATATATATATATATATATATATGCGCACTTGTAAAATTCACATTATTAAGGGAGTCCACGTAGATACGCAGGGAAATGGGTTTGGAAGGGGAATTGTGTTTGGGATTATATATGTAAGTGTCTCATGCATTCTCCTGCAGAGAGATCCGAATTCGAGGTCACTTTTTTAATTAATAATTCCCTAGAGAATGTCTCGATGTTAGAACTGTGGCTGGAAAAGAAAAGAGACTCGTTCTTAAGCCCTTTTATCTATACGCCTTAGCAAGTTTCAAGAGAGAAAAGCAATGGGAGGAAGAGTTCTTGATACGAAGAAAGAAAGAAAGAAAGGTGAAATATAAAATTTACAATAAAAAGCAAGAGAAATAATAAAAGTTCCACGATAAAGAAATGAAAAACAAAGGAAGAGATGAGTTTTTAAACTGACACCCGAGTTCGAATCTCACCATTGTCGATTTGTCAAGAAGGAGACTTTGTAAAAAACAAAGAAACGAATGAAAGTAGGAAAATAGGAAACTTACAACATATAGGAAAAGATAAAAATGAATTTAAAGATATATGTATTATTTTAAAAGGATAATAATTTTTTAAAAATTTAAATAAAGCATAACTTATTACATATATTGGAAGTGCACTAATTTCGGAAATCTATTAATATGAGGGATAAGGTGATAGAAAACTGAAGGAAATAGACTAAGTTATATATTTTAAAAATGAAATTTAAAGCATATTTTGCGTTTCACGATGTGGAATTGTAACCGGCGTTTGTTGCATTTCTTTGCCACCCATACATCACCAACTGATTCCAACGATAAAACCTTCTAAATAATGGGATGAAACGATTAACATAAGATTTCTTTTTTTTATTATTTTGTCATTCAATTACCCACTATTAGTCTGATATATAGATCTGTATATCACTGGAATTTAATAAAACGTGGCTTTCCTCAGTCTTTTCCACAAATATGCTCATGGCAATTGTTCTGATGAGCTTTCCTCCTTAGTGTCTCGACTTTTGAATATAAGCGTGCAACTAGATTGGCAACTACGCCTCATTGTTTTATCATTAAACGAGCTAGATGAAACCGTATGTTCTATTCTAACAGTATCTTTATTGCTATTTCTCACCTATTTCTCCCTGTCGATTTCTTGCATCCCTGACACCTGCACTCTTCAAAAATTTAAATGAAACGTCAATCGACATCTTATGTCTTCCTAAATCTTGTTCCTTTATAGTCCTTTTCTTCACTTCTCCGCACTAAAGTCTCTCTTACACTCTTTCACTCCCATCGTCTTAGTGGCATTATCGCCTTACTTGGAGTGAAATAATTAAAAAGAAGAAAACCAAAGCTCCGGCGCCAAAAGCTGAGCTCCATAGAACAAAACTTAGTCGTTTGGTGGAATCGGCGTGGGTATTATTCATTTTGTTTCCGTAAAATGCAGTGAAACGCTAAGTGCACATTTATGCGTCCAGCAGCTGCAACCGTATACATAAGAATTGTGATTGTCAGTTGAAAAAATGTTGTTCTCCATGACAACGCCAGGCCGTATACAGCAAAAAGAACACAGGAAAAGAAAAGTTGGAACTCTTTTGGTCTTTTCTGTTTCACCCGCCATATTCTCCTGTCGTTACACTAACATTTACGGATCGCTACAAATCATGGCGAAAAATTGTTCTAAAGAAAACTAGATTCAAAATTTCGTTAAAAATCTTTATGACATCAAAACCTGTGGAATATTACTAAAAAATTATTGAAGATCTGCCTGATAATTGGCACGAAAGTTTCAAGTTCACAGGCCGGTAGCTGTAAATTTACATCAGTAACAAAACAAAAACAAATCTGGAATGTCTACTCAAACCACGCTTATCCACTAAATATGACTTTTAATGTAATATGAGATAATATAGGCCTAAAATAAAATATATATGAAATTTAATAAAAATATACTTAATAAAATATATTTTAATAAAATATAATATTATATAATATTATATATAATAATATAATATTATATATATATATATATATTATAATATAGGTTGGCCATTGAAAAACTAAAGCGTTTGAAAAAGTCATAAGTTATTTGTTTTCAATCATTTTTTCATGTTATAGTCCATCCTTTGAAGATTTAAAATGGCTTCGTATGATGTGTCATTGGCGTACTGGGATGGCCAAGGACACATTCCAAATGGATATCTTTGGTAACAAAGAAAAGAATACTGAACTGTCATGTGACATCTGTCCTTCTTTACGACAGAGAATGCTGTACAATTTCCTCAAAGAAGAAGAGACAGAGATGTGGTTCTACAGAAGTATGATAAGGATATTGTGGACCGAGCGTGTGAGCAACGATGAGATCTCATAGAGGTCGAAAACAAGGAGGAGGCTTATACTTAATATCAGGAAGAGGCAGCTGAAGTTCCTGGGACACATAATAAGGAAAGAGGGCCTGGAGAATCTCACAGGTCGAATAGAGGGAAAGAGAGACAAGGGAAAACAACGCGTGACATACCTGGCGGACTTAAGCAAATGGGTGACAGAACATGTTCTGGGGGAGGAAGCAGAGAGAAGAAACTTGTTGAGAACTGCAAGGGATAGAGGGAAGTGGAGACCCATGTACTGTAAGTACATGTAACATAAAAAGAAAATGATGATGTCTAGCAACGAGTAAAACTCATTCATTTTTTACTATTCCAACGAAACATCAATTATTCAAACTCAGAGAAAATACCGGCAACATTTTAATGTCAGAGTATCTCCTAGAGATAACATAATTATGAACCTAATCGCCAGGTTTGAAAGAACTTAATCAGTCGGCTTTCTTCCGGGAAAAGGTCCTAAGCGAATTGACGCAGTGATGGAAGCTGTACGGCAGAATGGCATTGAGGATCCATCAGGTCCTACCCGTCATCGCTCTGCTCAATCAGGCATCGCCAGAACATCGTTTCAGAAGACTCTGAAACTGGATTTAGAAATGTTTCCATACAAGATTCAAATGGTCCAAACTTTAGATACTCATGTATTTGTAAAAGTTATTTTTGGTTTATATCATTCAGTCTTTCATTGGCCACCCTTTATAATATTTAATAAAATATACTTAGAACTCCATACATATATACAATATTGTTTTTATGTGTCATACATAGTAGGCGCTTATTTACACTGTTTGTTTTTAGTAATAAATATATTTTAAACGTGGTTTCTTATTTAATGTGTCTAGCTTTTCAGTTTCGCCATTTTGATTTTTGTCATTCCAACTAATCTTTCTGAGAAATGTTTTAGACGATAAAGGAACCCTTAAAAGAAAGTGTTCTGTCATTTTGAAAGCCATATTTAAATTCTGTGGTACAAAATTTTTGTTTATATATATATATATATATATATATATATATATATATATATATATATATATATATATATATATATATATATTGGTAGAGGAGGTACGGTTTGAGGAATCGGAGAGCGGAGTTCGAATTCCAGTCGAATCCATTACATTCACTTACGTGCTAATACTCTTGGGAAAGGTATGAACCCACTTCTTCCCCCCCCCAGCTATGGGTAAATAGCAAGGCAGACTGGGCTCTATAGCCGTGGATGGCAACTTGTCTACCGCAGAAAGAAATGGCAACCTACTGCGGGAAAATTTCTGCCTCGCCAGTCATGTATCGAAAGATACATGATTGCCTAAGCGTGTATCACACATGGCACATAACTGACTGATATATTTATTATATATTCAGATTTTGGGAAGTGGGTAGGGCGTAGAACTTTTCAGCACCCCTCGTGTATATGCTATGATCTAAATCAGAAAATGATGATATATTTATAGGTGAAGCATCCTGATATTATTCGCTTATGATATATTCCGTTGTTATAGTAACACGATGTATGGCCGGATGTGAATAAGGAAATGTATGTTTTACTATCATAACAATTGAATATCTCATGACCATAAATTATTGATAGACTAAACAGGATCGAACATACAATCTATTTCACCTACGAATCAAAAGCAAGCGACACCTTACCATATCTCAACATCACGTGCACATAAAGAAATTCAACTGAAGGTTTATCGAAAACCAACAAATAATAATGACCTCATATATTTTTACCTCCTACCACAAGAATAAAATAAAATTTTGAGTGATCACAGGCTTTTATTTCAGAGCAATTTGAATCTGCAGCCCACAATTCCTACCCGAAGAAGAGAAACTCTTCTAATTCCCAAATTATTTTCTGCACATTGCCAAAGACCACAAAATCCACAGAAGAAAAATGCAAAAGCACGAAAATCCAATAATAATAATAATAATAATAATAATCCCGACAGCCATAACAAAATCAAACACATAATCCTATCTACCAACTCCATGACAGCCATTATCAAAAAAGCTTGTCCAACTTTAACATAAAAATCATCAACATCACATCTAAAACAATAAAAATACAGTTAGCATCAAACGACATAGCAACAACAATCCATCATAAAAATTCAAGTTGTATAATTAGTAAATACTAAACATTTCAAATATATCAGTGTACTAGCCGAGGTACCTGGCGTTTCCCGGGTGTACATGGCTGCAATTGTATAACCGCTCACCTCTGTATACTCGCACCCACCGCTGTCTAGAAATATCTGCCTGCGTCCCCATTTCCATGCCTGCGTCATCCATTGGTATACTAAGCTAACCCCTCATTATTTTTACGGTATGTCCTTCGCAAGTGCTTGATTGCTCCTAATAAAGGAATTCCAACGATAGAACTTTCTTGTTAAATCGTTTCAATGTTTTAGATATTCAGTAAATTTCCTATGGCCGTAATAACTTTCAAATAGTATGGCATTGTTCACAAATCTAATAAACAAAAACAGGGATGATGTTTCAGAGCTTGATTCAACTGCAAATGCAAACGCATGGACGCACCCTGCTTCTTTACATGTTTACTATAAAGTTGGGGTTAATAAGAGGTTCTTTGGGAAATTTTCCCATTTAACGCTTCAATAATCCTTCTCAAACAATCTTTGCATCAAAGGTTGTTCGAATGCTATTTAGGATTGGAATCATACGAAGAAACTATTGGCTAAATGGCAAAAGACGATTTTGGACCTAGTTTGTCGCAGATTTCGTCAACTGAAATAATCTGAACCAAACATTCACGCAAGACAATTTGAACGTCATATGTAATATACATGGCAAATTTAGAAATCATCGGATGAAAAAACAGGGAGTTATGGTTGAAAAACGCGCTTTTTAAACGTTTTTGGAGGGTTTTAGTTATATGCGGGGAAACAAGCAGGACTAAAAAAAAAACTTATTTCTTGCATGATGGCAAATTATTTGTGACATGTTTGAAGAAAATCGGATAAAAAATGAGGAAGTTATTCAAGTTTTTATTTTAAATAGTACTAAAATTCGTACAGCTTTTTGCTATTTTTTGTGTGAAGCCAACGTTGCAGAAAAACTATCACTCACTCTACATAAACCTCGTAACATGCGCCATGTTTTGCATTAAGTAAAAAGAACATCAGTTTATCCAGTAAAAATTTTGTTCGCGTGTAACTTTGCCTTCATTTTTGCAAAAAATCATACCCACCTTCAGTTTTATCAATTTTTTATTTATCATCTTCTGTTTTATAAATATAAATTACTAAAAATACATATTTATAGTAAAGTGATCAGTAACACATTTTATAGTAGAATTACCAACACAACGCTATATAGCGAAATGACCAACAATACATTTCATCTGTAATTGAAGATATACAATTTCGTTCAAAATATATTTAGTTGAAGCCATAAAATTGTGTTCGAAATATTTAGATTTCAGGATTAAATAACACATAGAGGCTGATGTACCGATAAACAAATTCAACATTCAGACATCATAGATATGGAAATTACGTTGTCAAGGAGAAAAACTACTTAAAAGATATAATAGAAATAACTTAATTTAACAAAACGTGTTTCAAAATATATAAAGTTTTATGCAAAAATATAAAGAATTATTTTAAGACATTTTTTTATGTTTATACGTTCTTTTTATAGATACAAATATTTAAGTGTATATGTGACGTCATTTGTTTTCATTTGGATACGCATCGAGCAGATATGAATGTATGAGAGAAAATCATGGAGAATTGTAGTTTAAAAACAGTAAAATCGACATTGCTGACCGAAATGCTACTCCGTGGCTCAATCGGTAAAAGCGCGCCAGGTAATATGACGGTTCCGTATAGGATACAGGTTCGATTCCTGTCGGAGGACGCATATTTTCTATGAAAATTTCTCGGACATTCAGGCCGGTATATGTCGTTAATACTGTTTATTATAAACAGAGCATTTACTTAACTATATATAATATATCTATAAAAAGAACGTATAAACATAAAAAATGTCTTAAAAGTATTTTTTATATAACACAAAACTGTACATACATATGTATAGAATCCAACTAGTATTACTGATAGCATCTCAAGAACACTCGGCAAGTATTGATTTTACTTCCAATGCCTTTGCTTTTTTATGTGCCGTACCCCTTGGGGAGGTGTGCGATCATGGCTCTCTACAGCTGATTTTTTTTTATAGCTCTAAGCAATGGTTGTCTCCTTGTTATCCCTCCTTGTTCCATCTATTCATTTACACAAGCTCTTTAGGGAGGTTATTCTTTGTATACCTCTACATATCTTGACTTCGATATATCCTGTACCTATAAAATTGCCAAAGCCTTTCTTTCCTGTACCCCAGAAATGTTCATCTGTTATGGTCCTTCTTGTTCCGCTATCCATTTACACGAGCTCGTTAGGCAGGTTTTGCATTATTTCCCTCTGCCAACATTGCCTTCAATATCTCCCGCAAGTACCCAAATTCTTGAAACCCCAACTTTCGTGCGTCCCAGAATATTCAATGGTCTCTTTTTGATTCTCAGTACAAGTAACTATTTTCTACGTTGCTCACAAATCTCGTTCATTGTACTATCAACATTCTTGTTATCTCTCCTCTTCATATATGAAGAAGTCGTACAACATTCTTTGTTATATCGAAGGGGGCTGATATGAGATAACAATTCAATACTCCTGTCTTTCTTTCAAACGAAATTTTCCTGTCTCTTAATACTTAATAGTTTTTCGAAGATATTATTTGTCTATCAAAATGTGCTTTTGGATTTCAGATGGAGACAGAATGTTCATGAAAAACCTTTTCTTTACGCCGGACGGTCCATCAATTTTTAATGTGCCATACTTCTGTAAGATATTAGCAAGCATATCTCTCCACAGCTTCCTATCTTCTGTAGCTCTAAGCAATATTTGTCTCCTTCCTATCTCTCCCAGTTCCTTTTCTGCTATCCATTTACACAAGCTCGTTAAGCTGATCATGGCTCTCCACAACTTCCTACACTTTGTAGCTCTGAGCAATGTGTGTTCCCTTACCATCCCTCTCAGTTCCTGTTCTGCTGTCCATTTACACAAGGTTGATCATGGCTCCCCACAATTTCCTATCGTTTTGTAGTTCTAAACAATGTTTGCCTCCTTCCTATCTCTCCCAGTTCCTGTTCTGCTATCCATTTACACAAACTCATTATGTAGGTTAATCATAGCCCTCCACAACTTCCTGTGCTTTGTAGCTCTTTGCAATGTGTGTTCCCTTACTATTCCTCTCAGTTCCTGTACTGCTGTCCATTTACACAAGGTTGAATATGGCTCCCCACAACTTCCAATGTTTTGTAGTTCTAAGCAATGTTTGTCTCCTTCCTATCTCTTCCAGTTTCTGTTCTGCTATTCATTTACACAAACTCATTATGTAGGTTAATCATAGCCCTCCACAACTTCCTATGCTTTGTAGCTCTTTGCAATGTGTGTTCCCTTACTATTCCTGTCAGTTCCTGTTCTACTATCCATTTACACAAGGTTGATCATGGCTCCCCACAACTTCCTATCTTTTCTAGTTCTAAGCAATGTTTGATTTACTACTATGCCCCCCAGTCCTTGTTCCGCCATCCATTTACACATAATACTCCTTCGTCAGGTTATTCCCTGATTTCTCCTGTCAGGGCCAAAACACCGAAACTCTCTTCCCTCATTATGTATCCTAGAAATTCCAGATCTCTCTTTCTGATTCTGAGCATGTGCCCATCTTGTTTCTATTTTCCTATAAACTTCCTCTTTCTTACATGACCTGTCCATGTTATTCCCAGCATTCTTCTGTAGGACCTCATCTCTGCTCCGTTTTCATCTCAGAGTAAATTGTCCAGCATATCAGAGCATTGAATATTATATAACAGTTCCACACTTTGTCTCTTAATACTTTACGTACATGTCTTTCTATCTCGAATGCGTTTATCTAAACGCTAACTCACTGGACACGTGGATGTCCGTTTGTATATTGAATCTAAAAATGATTTCTTTTTTCAGTATTTTCCACGTGTAACTAAGTACACGACTGTCTCTATTGCCAGTCTGTGTACACGAATACGCAGCGGCTAACTGCACTTTATGTAAGTTTTTTTTAAGTATATTGTAACGAAGTATACACTCAGTGGGGTGCTTAAACGATGAAGACGTTGCTGGCAGATGGAGAAGTCGAGATAGAAATTACGCGAGAAAAATTCTCGCCATTTTGTCTCAAATCAACCGGAAGGTGTGTAAAGTTCGCAGTTTCTGTGAAATGCATTACGATGAGGCAAGAAACAGCGAAATAGGCGGGGAAAATCACGCGTTCAAATGGGAAAGCAGTCTGTTTAAGCAATATATATTACCGAACCTCATTTACCTACATGTGTTGACTTATCAAGTAGCTTCTAATTTTAATGTCTTATACCGATAATACGTGAATGTTTCACGGTTTCATTTTTTTCCAAACCTTTAACAAAAAAACGAAGAAAAAAGACATGAACGAAACGACTTATCTTCCAATAATGTGGTACTTATATTTACTCATTAGAAAAAGAAAGCCTTTCTCAATTTTTTTTACACTTGTAAAATCCTTGCAATATTTTTGATGTCACAGACATCCCCTTAATATATACCATTATTTATATTCAATGAATTATCAATTAACATTTCCCTTGGGAGAATGTATCTCCGACAGAAAAACAAATATATATGTTGCAGATACGACAACTACATTATCAAGACGTCTTACTCTACACATGCCTGAACATTTGTCCATTGCGAGACATTTATACCATCATTCCTTCAAATAACGTTGTGCTGATATTTACTCATTATAAACTTATTCGGAACGTGTTTAAAAGCTTAGAACAGCCTTTCTCAATTTTTTACCCTTGTGAAATCCTTGCAATAGTTTTCATGTCATGGGCAACCCCTGCATAAAACTTAATATATACCATTATTAATATTCAATTACCAATAAAAGTGTCACTTGGGAGAACGTATCTCCGACAGAAAACCAAATATATATGTTGCAGATACGACAACTACATTATCAAGATGTCTTACTCTACACATGTTTGACAATTTGTCCATTGCGAGACATTTATACCAACATTCCTGTCCACATTCACAGTATAGAAAAATACTGACTGATAATACCACTATCCTACACCAAGAAAATAACAAATTAAAACTACAGATGCTCGAAGCAATCCACATTAACAAAATTAAAGCCGACATAGAATAAAACCAGCTACAAATACTGTAATAATATTCTAAAATGACTATAAAAAGAACTCTTATCACGCCTTAATGCGCGCTTGCCGACCACATTTCAACATAAAAGAAAATATTCCATAGTGGAGATTTTACCACGTTCTAATGAACGCTAAAGCCATTGCATTTAAACGCTAAAAGAAAAAATCAATAATGGATAGCTACACATAGTTTTTGCCTTACTAGTTGCACCTCTGATGATGATATCAGAAAGAGATGGAAAGTACTTGTGAAATAAATGTGATTTTCACTGTTACAGTGCATTTCTTGCATCATTTGATTGTGATGCACGGAAAAATATCCGTGAATATGAAAGGATTATGATAAAAATAAGCAGACATAATGTTTGTAATTTATTTAATCAGACATTCCATTATTAATATCTATCTGTTTATGTATTTGTATCGTAGTTCACATGCTAAGCATAATATATGGACAGCGTACATGCGTCCTGTACTTGAGGGAGTCACTCAGTGATACACGAATCCCCCACGTACAAGTTCTGTCCACTAACCAGTGAAGGCGCCTTCACACTCACTCCATATAGATGTCGCTAAATACATTCCCTATAATTATCATAATTCTAAATAATATAAGAGGTTGAAGCCTTTTATTATAAAACAAAAGAATTTCCAAAGAATATACCGTATGGGTAAAGTAAAATTACGAATATAAAATTAAACAAAACTGATACAAAAATGCATTAGCCTAACAATCACTGATTCACGCGGAACCCCTAGAGATCTCTTGCTGGGCCCTG
This sequence comes from Acanthosepion esculentum, assembly GCA_964036315.1. Taxonomy (NCBI): domain Eukaryota; kingdom Metazoa; phylum Mollusca; class Cephalopoda; order Sepiida; family Sepiidae; genus Acanthosepion; species Acanthosepion esculentum. Next base: position 20,813,701 of record OZ038488.1, read on the forward strand.
GTGTTCTGGGGAACACCTATTGAGTAACACTGGTCTAGAACATCGAATGAGGACAGATCCCACTTTAGTAATCATTTCCGATACTATGTTATTAGTGTACCATAACGGACTATTCTAATCATTTTATTTCATTCTATGTCACCATTATCTAGTCTACAAATGTACTTCTCGCTCCCTTGTACGCCTTGACAGCTTTAACTGATTTTCTAACTTGAGTGGCTTTTACCCTTTCTATTGGCTGAACATTAGCACGAAAACGTATGTCATTATTAAAGAACCACTGTACAGAGAACTGTGAGCAGCTAAAAGACTGCAGTAAAGTAAAAGTACCGCCATAGCTGTTCTGAAGTCTTTCACGGACATTGTTTACTCTGTCACTTCAAATGTTTCACCTCATCCTCATTTACATTAGCAGCATGTTTGTCACTGAGGAGCCTATCACTACAGTTACTTTCTCCGTTCTCTCTAAGATTGCCATCAACTCTGACGATCCATCTGCTTACTGTGCATATATCAAGTGTGACCTTTACCATAAATATTCAATAACCTATTAAATTTTAAATACATGCTAATTATTCTCATGAACTTTCCTCTTTGGTACCTCAAGTTTACGAATTTAAGCGCAGTACTTGATTGGCAGCTAAGGTTCGTTATTTTACAGTTGAAATTTGCTAGATGCAACCGTATGTTCTATGCAAACAGTTCCTTCTCTCTCAAATCTTGCTTGCGGAACTCACTTCCAGCTTCTTGCTTTCCAGCCAATCTTGACCTTCAAAAATTTAAATGTTTTGTGAATCATCATTGTCTGTCTTCTAAATCCCTGTTTTTTTATTGTCATCTCTCCCTAATAATGTTTTTCTTTTTCTCATATTATTTTACACCCAGTAACTCCCTTGCGTCTTAAAGGCTATATTACCTTGGTTGGGGTGAAATAATTCAAAAAGATCCCGTAGACACACGTATATACCGGATCAATATTTATCCACAGACTCAAATATAAGCCAGGCTTACGGTCACATCACGTTGGAACACCGGTTCCTGTCCGATCATCGAAGTTAAGCAACGTTGGTACCTAGATGGGTGACCCCTTTAGAACACCAAGTGCTGTAATTTTGGGTTTGCGTGTAGGGTAATGGATAATCGCTCGAAATTGTTAATTAGAGTTTATCAATTTCAATGTATTTGGATTGTTTAGATAAATCCGTTCTTGCTTTTCCATTCATTTTAATCTTATCATTTATCAAGAATTTTAAGAAATCAGTCAATAATCTAAAATGATGAACAGAATTTGTACAGGAAGAACAGAGCTACAAAAAGCCATAAAACGCTAAAATAAAAATATTTTGCGTGTTAATTCAGATAACATTGGAGAAAACGGACCAATTTATTTGACAACCCAATAAAAAAATTTTGTACGCCACGATAGGCTTTTTTAAGCAAGCTTAATATTATTAAGGAAGTTACTGTCTTCATAATTATTTACTTTTTGGCGCTACAAAATCACAAGTAAATAAATGTACCAAATAAAAGAAACCACATTACTTGAAGACTTCCATCAACAGCAGCAATATATAACTCGAAGAGAAAATAATGACATAATCAAGATGTTAACGTTCCACATTACTTCAAACAAAAGGTTGGGAAAGAAACTCCGATTAATACTGGAAAGAGCGATAACTGCTACTGGACTTGAGAAGAGAAAATAATGACATAATCAAGATGTTGACATTCCACATTACTTCAAGCAAAAGTTTAGGAAGGAAACTTCCATCAATACTGGAAAGAGCGATAACTGCTCCTGGATTTAAGAAGAGAAAATAATGACATAATCAAGATGTTGACACTCTGCACTACTTCAAGCAAAAGGTTAGGAAGGAAACTCTCATCAATACTGGAAAGAGCGATAACTGCTACTGGATTTAAAAAGAGAAAATAATGACAATCATGATGATGGCATTCCACACTACTTCAAACAAAAGGTTAGGAAAGAAACTCCTATTAATACTGGAAAGAGCGATAACTGCTACTGGGCTTGAGAAGAGAAAATAATGACATAATCAAGATGTTGACGTTCTACACTCTTTCAAACAAAAAGGAAACCCTCATCAATATTGGAAAGAACGGTAAATGCTACTGGACTTGAGGAACCTATTCTCCTGAAAAATTCTTTTAATAGAAAGATTTTATAAATTTCAATCGACAGTACTACTGGCTGTTCGGTCATTGAATGCCGAAAGTTTCCTTATAAGGAAACGGCTAATATAAACATTACGACCTTGTCTAGAAGTGCCTAGGATATCCATGTTTATACGAAATACAGGGAAAAAATGACTGTTATAGATTAAGAGCTATTCAATAAAATAAGAACATACATGGTTCTGCTTGGTCCATTGACCTTCTTTTTTTTTTTTTGGTATTTGATATCTTCAAGAATAAGAAGGCGACAAATGCATCAAAAGTTGTTTTTTAAAGAAAAATATCAACAAAAAAATATCCCAGTTTCAATTCTTGCATTTTCACTTTTTTTGAAGAAGGAAATCAAAATGATCATCGCTCGTCCCTATCAGCATAATCAGTGTCGACATATCCGTCGCTTGTATTCGTGCTAAGCGATTTGCCGTGATTTGTACTCTGGATTTTGTTATCCATCCCACAAAATGCTTAATATCTAAAAAAAAAACACTAAACTAACTGAAATAATCTGCTAAAAAGAAGCCAGGTTAAAAATTGTTTTGTGTCAGACCCATTGTCTTCCCAATTGAGCAATGGTGGAAGGAAAAAGATCATTCAGACCTTCAGTAATGGTACCAACAGTCATACTCTTATTTACATCGTCAAAGTCCATTCAAGAACTATCAAGATAACAATGAATAAGTTTAAAGAAGCGCTAACAGTAGAGAGGAAATCAAGAGGTCATAATAGGAAGAGAGATCATCATTTCAACTTAGAACTAAATAGATCAACTGGAAAAGATCCAACTCAACCCAGAAGAAGTTTGGCACGTAAGAGAGGAGTTTCAACCACGACAGTCCAAAGGGCAGTGAAAAAAAACTTGAAAATGAAATCGTGGGTGAAACATGTGAGCCATCTTGTTACTCAATAACAGAAAGTTTGAACGTTAGGGAGAGCAAAGATCACCGTGAATAATTTGGAAAATGATCCTGGAACAATATATATATATATATATATATATATATATATATATATATATATATATATATATATATATGTATTTATTTTAATACTTCATAAACATCCGATCCTTTACTATGATTAATTAATGATGAACATGTCATATTCGTTTATGATCGATTTCATCACGATTCTTCTGTTATGCTTGAAGAGTAATTATACATTCTTTTTGTTCTAAGTAGAGTCAAGTAGTTTTATAAAAACCTCGGAGAATTCCAGTAAGATATCTTTAATCATTTCTAAGATACAACGCTTCAAAGCTTAATCTAACAATTGCACAAGTTTACGGTTACACGATTTGGACAATTTTGCTGTTACACGATTTGGACATTTTTGTTATTACACCCGGTATGTTTACGTTGATATCACTACACAGGCGCCTGAAAGAGAGGATCACTGACATTTTAATCTTTTGAGTTCTTTTTTTAAATATGTGCTTAAGCAACATATTCCAGAATCAGCTCACCAAGATATTCTGAAGTTTTAGCTTTGTATTAAATGTTGACATCTCATTTTTTTTTTATCAAGGAATAAGTGGAACTATTTTATAGAAAGGATTCTTACTCATATAGTAAGTCAAGAAATAATATCAATAAAAAAATATCCCAGCTTCAATTCTTGTGCTTTCACTTTCTTTGAAGAAAGAAATCCAAATGATCATCGCTTGTCCCTATCGGCTTAATCAGTGTCGACATATTCGCCGCTTGTATTCGTGCTAAGCGATTTGCCGGGATTTGTTCTCTGGATTTTGTTATTAGTTCTTCCTGACGTTTAATTGGATCCATATGTTTTTCAATGCAGATAAATTACCGTATACTCGCGCATCATGCGACCTTTGACGACCTAATTTTCAAGCTAACTTGACTACAGTAAACGGATATATAGTTTGGTCAACAGCGTAGCCAGTGCCAGCAGTACGTAAGCTAATTTTATATCTCATGTATGATGCGGCCCCACTTAAATTTAGCCTGATACGCTACTACATACGGTATATAACGTAAAATCTACGCTTGCGTTAACGTTGATAAACCATTATTTTATTTACACAGAATATCGTATATATATATATATATATATATATATATATATATATATATATATATATATATGATAGAAATCGTAAGGAGGAGTGGATAATTATAATTAAGTAATTCATTGAGTCTGAAAGAAAACTCAATAGAATGCAGAAATCACTGGCCGGCCGCGCTATATTGAGTCTGATTTGCTATCTCTTCGTCACCGAGGCATGTAAGGGATGCGCACTGCTGATGAGTCCCAAAGATAACATGGAAGAATAGCTGAAAATTCCTCTTGATGAAGTCAGGCAGCTGTATGATTCCATTCCTAGACGTATTAAAGCTGTATGTGAGACTAAAGGAGGACCAACTCCATATTAAATAAATTTTCTTTGAATTTAACAAGTGCTTCAATTATTTTGTCCAACCCCTATATATATATATATATATATATATATATATATATATATATATATATATATATATAACAGAATATCTACTCAAATATAAGTATACTTTTAAGAAATAACGTTTGAACAAATAAATGAAAAATCTGTTGAATTTAATCTATTTTCCTAATATATATATATATATATATATATATATATATATATATATATATATAAGGACCATTTGAGTGTATATTTATATATATATGAGTTGAAAATTCAGTGGAATATATATATATAATAATGATGGACCCTCCCATTAATTTTGACGTATTAGCATTCGACAAACTCATTCAGTTTTCTGTTTGTGTATTGTGACATTTCCGTCCTGTTAGTGACCTATACAAGACATTCTTAGCTTACACAAGTAACATATTGTGCAGCAGCAAGGATCTGGGACTGAGCCCCAGCCGCCCAACATTCCTCTGTTCACTCTCAAGCTGGCTGTATATAAGGACTTTAGGCATTCTGTCGTCACTCATCCTCACAACATGACCAGCCCAGAGAAGTTTTGACTGCATCAAGAAAGTCTCAATTCCATCAATGTTGCATTTTGCGAAAAGATCAGAGTTGGATACCCTATCGTCAAAAGAATGACCCGATTTCATGGCGCATTGGTTTAGTTCTCAAATATCGACATCGAATGAGTCAGTGACCAATTAAAAGAGGAGTTTTCTAAGTATTGAATAACTGCCACAGGGGCGCTCTAGTCGCATCGCATCTCCGGAAGCGTTCAGCCCGGAATGGTGAGTCCTCAGCCAAAGGCGTTCTGCATTCTTGAGTAAGCGAAAACAAATACGGTTGTCACGGTGCAGCGTGCATTTCGAAGTCACTTTTTTCGAAGGCCTTCTCCTAAGAACATTCGACGGTGATTTAAACAGTTTCAAGTGAGTTCGTGCCTGTGAAAGGAAAAAACGTCCAGGACGACCATGAGTTTCGGGGGAACAAGTGGCGAAAATTCGTGCTGCGTTTGAGGGGAGTCCATGGAAGTTCACAAATCGAGCTAGCCGTGATCTTGCGACCTCTCAATCCATTATCTGACATGTGCTAAGAAAACGTCTACATTTGAAACCTTAGACTAGGCCTCGTCATGTACTTACCAAGACCTTGCTCTTTGTGCTTGGCCTGCGAGGTCCCTAGACATCACCGTGTGATCCTTTCTTGTGGGGGATACGTAAAAGATCGCGTTTATTTTCCACCGCTACCCATTAAAACTCGATGACCCTAAACATCGAATAACAACAGCGATCAACTCAACGGATCGTGCTATGCGTAAACGCGTCTGCGATAAATTCTCTCATCGTATTGATTTTGCCCATGTTGCAGGTGGCGGCCATATTAAGCACTTGCAAGACAGGAAATAAAAGTTGACTGTGAGAAGAATTCTTGTGAATTGGCTGAAGTTTTCTATTATTTTTCCTATTAACATATTGCGTAATGAAATCGGTTCATTCTTTTTTAATAACCCTGTACATGTATATATATATATATATATATATATATATATATATATATATATATATATAGACGCAATCGTCAGGCCACCTGATTCCGTCTAGCATGAAACAACCTGTTGCCTCTAAGTGTTGACTTTAATGTTCACTTTTATATTTACATACGCTCTATCTCTGATATTGAGCACTTTATCCCATAAGTATACTACACCTTAAAAGTATATTTCTTCATATATATATATATATATATATATATATATATATATATATATATATATATATATATATATATATATATATAACACTGTCTAGTTTTAGTGGCCTGATTTAAAATGCAACAACAGTATACGCCTCTGATATATATATATATATATATATATATATATATATATATATGAAACAAGCAAGCAAGCAGGCGAACACTCTCTTGAGGCTGGACATTAAAGGTGACAAGGTATTTAATTTGATTAATGGATATTACTTATCTTCCCAAGGCATTTTCCTCGCATACAATTTTGTCATTCTTTCATTTTAACTTCGGGAAGCCAAAGAGAGCAGACGCTCACGCACTAACGCGACGTAAATACATTTAACCTTTTGTCTCATCTTCAC
>OZ038488.1:20822923-20827923 GCA_964036315.1 Acanthosepion esculentum
TAATTTTAAATTCATTCTTTGTTGACCCAATGTATATCCTTTCAGTGTTAGGACTCTGAATGGATGAGATAGTGCATTGGTATACCACAGATTTTGTGCGTCATTTATTTTCCAACGGGCAGTCTTCAGGGTTTTTACAATCACATAATTTTTCATTATTTTTGTCTAATTATAGTTTAGGATTTTTATTAATACTGTTTTGGCATGCGTGTTTTTCCAGGATTTTATTATTATGTTTTTTATGATTCTTTCTAGATTGTCAGTGTAACTGTAACTTAATTTTAAGGTGTTTTTTATTAAAGATCTTCCTAATTCTACTATTAGTAGGAAAGTGTTTTTTCAATTAAAGCTAGGATCTTATGTCCTAACTTAATACTAACCATTTGGTTGAACGGGGGGGGTGTTATACCAGATGATTTTTCTTTTCCTGTTTTTCTTCTGGTTAGTAAAATTTTTTCTATAATTTATGTAGGCGTTTTTGTATCCGCTATTTTTTAGCGCTGTGTTATAAAAATTACTGTGTTGTTGGAATATTTCCTTACTAGCGGAGTTCATGCTGATTCTTTTCTCTATTGATGTGGGTATATATCTATAATTAGATGGAGAGTGGTATTACTTTGGGTGTTCATACATGGGGTTAGCGTTAGGTTTTCTGTAAGGTAGATATATGGAACAGAAAACCTAACCCCTTGTATGTACACCCTAATTCAAACCACCCTCCATCTATAATTAAGCATATATCCACATCAATATAGAAAAGAATCAGCATGAACTACGCTAATAATAATACTCTGTAAAAAATGTTATAAAGTTTAATGTACCTAGTTTTAAGTATATCTAAAATAAGTACCTCCACGAGATCGATAAAAAAGAGCATAGCTTGATGAAAAAGACGCCAAACTTGACGAAAACAAAATTTTATCGTCTAAATATTTATGAGGGAAGATCAAAGTTTATTTCAATTATTTTTAAAAATTTTTCCTTCTTTTTAGAACGATCTGAATTTTCATTTAAAAATTCTTGTTTCTCTTTGTATCACCGGAACTAGTAAAATAACATATACAATTTTTAGCATGTTTTTTGTTTTGTTTTTTATGACACACATTAATTTGGAAAATCTTGCAAAAATAAGAATAATCGTCGGCTGTTAATGAACCTTTCAGAAACTATTCACAGATGATCGAAATTATTATAAATATGTTTTCTTTTATTAAAGTCATGGCAGAAATATTTTTATATATTTATTACCCCTCACCCCATAACTAATTTTATGAAAACGCTAGAAATTCGATCGAGTCAGGTTTAGTGATTACAATAGTTAAAAGCACAAGGCTTTGAGGAATGCAAATCATTTTTTTTTAATTAGATCCTCCCAACCTGAAAATCAGCTCTGAATTGTAACATACAAAACTGAATAAAACAAAGATATTATTTAATTTCAAATGCTTTTATTTGATTTTAGTTATTTTTTATGAATATGGACAATATTTTCTGAAAGCAAAAAAAAATTTCGATGAAAAATGAATTTTTAATACAATTATTTCTTATTTTTTTAATTATAATAGATATTTACATTTAAGTTGTTAAAATATTATAAAATTAGTTAAAAGCCGCATCCGCTTTCGTAAGTGTCCTTATGAGATAGATCTTTTTTTAGTGCGTTGTAAATTGTATCGTTTTGACTAATCAGAAGATCCGCAGTAATTAAGAAATGTAATTTTGTGTTTATAATCGTGCTGTAATTATAAAGTACGGAAACCAACCAGAATACAATTAAGTTGCGTTATTTGAGTTAAGCATTGTTCTCCGCTTTTAAGGCCTTTAATTTTGCGAAACACGTGTGGAGAAGTTAATTTGATTTTCAATTTCAACTCAGAAGGGTACCTACAAGTATCAGTATCATCTTATGAAATTTATATGATCTTATTTTTATATTAATCTCAGTTATGGCATTTTTCCATAAATGAAATATCAAAATTAATAATAAAATGAATGGAAAAACAAATAACACAGTAAAATGTAGTAAATGTAAATTATAGAATTTTAGGTACACTTCTGATAAAATATCTTAAGAAAGGTACCTACAAATTAATTAGATACCTTTCTTATGAAATTTAATCTCACTCTTAACTGTCTTATTTTAATTTCTTTATAATATATTTTCCATAAAGCATCGTAAACATAAAGGTGAAAGCTAAGTACAAAAAACAAAAAAAATTAGAGTGCTGAAAGTTTTCCTTAAAAATAACGAGTTATATAATTTATTTACTTAAATGTAAAATATTTCACTTTTCTCCTCCCGTAGAACAAATTATCCTCACGGAATCCGTCAATATGTCATTCATCACCTGTCAAGTGACGCGAAAATTTATGACCTGCTTTGTTTTATTTTCAAATTACATCTTTTCGGCGCAGAATTTAAGTTAAGCTTGGTTCAAAATATTTTAAATAAACATTATAATTTCTGATTTCCTTAAAATAAGTTTTGAAAAAATGATAATTGATATTTAAAAGAACTTCAAACTGAGATTTTCATTTATTTCATAAAATAAAATAAAAATGATTGCCATCTGTCAATTTTGCTAACTCAAAAAAACAAGATTTTTAACGAAATTTTCGGACGTGTTAGGGATGATTAAAAAATGTAAAAAAAATACTACAAAATACTTTGATCTTTCCTCTTACTAATAACATAAACATTTAGACGATAAAATTTTGTTTTCGTCAAGTTTGGCGTCTTTTTCATCATGCTTGCTCTTTTTGTAGCGATCTCGTGGAGGTACCTAAAATAAAATAACTAATGTGATTTCAGGCATTGCTGTAAATCAGTTGGCAAATGTTTCCGTGAACTGCAAAATCGTATTACCCTTTGTATTGCTAATGATGGAGGACATGTGGAAACTTAAATAAAATTTCAATAAAACCTTAAAAAATATAGATTTACTTCTTTTTAATCCTTTTTACAAATTATATCTTTCGCAAATACAAATAAAGTTATAAATTTTTTAAAGTGCACACGAACTTTATGGACACCCTGTGTGTATATATATATATATATATATATATATATATATATATATATATATATATATATATATATATATATATATATATATATAATTTAGATATTATTGAGGCTTCTTAAACAGTAAATTCCAACAGACATTAACTTATATAGAAATAAAAAAAGAACGACGCTTGCAATAAATTCAAAAATAGAAAAAGGAAGGTTATATGATTCAAGCCTCCATTCTGCAAATTATGAAACATCAATATAGGAAATTACTTCTTAAATTTAATAGATAGATACTTTAGTAAAAAGGAGACACTGAAAAAAATTTAATAAAATGAATTTGAAAATTAGTTACTCATGAGTGAACAATGTAGATAAAAGTATAAATTATTATTATTAGAGAATTTAATGCTAATCAGTTAAAAAAAAAATACTTAGAAAAACTACTGGAACTTAAGGTTGTCTGTTTTCTATTTAAATTAAATATATGGATATATATAGAGAGAGAGAGAGAGACAGACAGACAGACAGACAGACAGATTATAGATATATTGGCGTGTGTGTGTTTGCGTACTCAGCTGTGCATTGGGATATATATTTGCAACGGAAACGAAAAGATATATTCTATCTGAAATTTTATTTATATATATATATATATATATATATATATATATATATATATATATATATATATATATTGAGAGAGAGAGAGACAGAAAGAGAAAGATTATAGATAGATAGATTGGTGTGTGTTGCGTTCGCCTCGTCAGCTGTGCACTGTGGTATATATTTGCAAGAGAAACGAAAAGATTATTCTATCTGAAATTTTACATGTATATATATATATATATATATATATATATATATATATATATATATATATATATATATATATATGGAGAGAGAGAGAAAGAGAGAGAGATTTTAGATAGATATATTGGTGTGTGTGTGTGCGTTCTCCTCCTCAGCTGTGCACTGTGATATATATTTGCAAGAGAAACGAAAAGAAGGCTTTTTTTTGCAAGTTAGACTAATTAGACGAAATCAAACAGTCTGTAATCCGTCGTGTAATCCCCTTTTTCAAGATTGACGAGTGAAAAGGATTATGTTTTTTTTTTCTGTTCGGTGTGTGACTGGACAGCTGTTAGGCTGAAAAGGGGCGCGAATTCTTATCATGTAAATAAGTCCTCTCTCTTTGCGGGCGTCTCTAACCGACAGTAGGTGTAAGTGACCCAAGAATTTGGCTCGAGACCGTGTTAGCAGAAACCAAACGACTGTAGCGCACTATACAACTCTGAAAATATCAAATTATCACTTGCTTTTCTTTATTGATTTTTTAAAACTTTTCACTCCTCAATTTTCCCATTTCCTGTACGACCAACGAAATTAAGCACCCCTACGGAATACTGAATCGTTCTTTCAACTTGGATGTAATGGATAATGGTTCTGAATCCTTAATCAGAGAGCAGATTCCATTTGGGTTCGTTAAAGCTACTTACGCGCAAATATCCTTGGGAAAGGTATAAATTCTGATTATGAATGAATCCACCTCTTCTCCCCGCAGCTCTGGGTTAATTAGTAAGACGTGTATCGCTAAATCATTATTATCTATCCCCCATTAAAAGAGTTTACAATCTATAAAGTATTTTCTGGCTTTAAATAACATGCAAAGCGTTGATAAGCCATAGAGAACCAATCACTCAATCGATATTACAACTGGTGATACCGTAGATACGAAAAATGGGATTGGGTGCTACAGGTTTGTATTGGACAAGGTTGCTGTTGGCCATCGGTTTGTTGATACGATTTGTTGCCGATGAGGATGAAGATATTCAAAATAGATGAATTCGGCATTTTCAAAAGAAATGTATTTTACGATTTTCAAAAGAAATGTATTCAACACGTGTAGGAATTTTACATTTATTTATATAAAAGAACATTTCTCATAAAAGAACAGAAAGAAAATTATATTTACGTGTATACATTA
>OZ038488.1:20832923-20842923 GCA_964036315.1 Acanthosepion esculentum
CATTTCTGCGAAAGTGAATGCAAATGACTCAACCGGGATTTGATCTCAGCTTGTCAATTCCATTTTTGTTCGCACCGATAATAGTTACGTTACTCGCACATTATAACGGATTCACAATTATGCAAATGATTAAGTTATAATTCGGCTGGTTCCTTGGCCTTATTTTTTTAAAATCAATTCACCCAAGCAAGGCGATAATGCCCCTAACACGCAATGGGCTGCTGGGAATCGAAGAGAATGAGAAAACATTAGAAAGAAACGGGAACACAATCCTAAACAGGAAACAAGAGATAAATCTATACCTCTGTTCAAAAGACCGAGGGGGCGCGTAGAAACCTGGCGATAGGCGAACCTATTTACTCCTCTTGAGAAAAAAATATTAAATAAAATTGAACAGTTTCGGCGAGGTCGTTAGAAGCGTAGAGTTGAAGTCGACCTTACTGGGAAACGGAAACCCAATCCTAAACAGGAAATAAGTCATAAACCTCTGCTCCTGTTCAAAAGACCGAGGTAGGGAGTAGAAATCGGACGATAGGCGAACCTATCTACTCTTATTAAAAAAAATATTAAATACAAATTAAGTGTTTACGTGGAGACGTTAGAAGTGTAGAGTTGAGGTAGACCTTACAGGGAAACAGATGCCCAGTCCTAAACAGGAAACAAGGGATAAACCTCTACTTCTGTTCAAAAGACCGAGGTGGGGAGTAAAAACCGGTTAATAGGCGAACCTATCTACTCATATCAAGAAAAAAATATCAAATAAAATTGAAGAATTTTAGCGCGGTGGTTAGAAGTCTAGAGTTGAAGTAGACCTTAGAAGGAAACGGAAATCCCGTCCTAAACAGGAAACAAGGGATAAACTTCTACTTATCACGTACGTTACGCACTGTCGATACATCATAGATAACGGACTGTTCCGTTTTGATCATGGGGAAAGGCAGAGAAGACGCATCAGTGACACTGGTTGGTTTCAGTGAAAGAAAGAAAGAACTATGAGACGATAATGCTGCCAAATATTTCACGTCTGCTTTAAATGTTTTCATTTGTACCGCCATACTTTTTTGAATCATGGCCTGTATTCACATTTATGATTTTTATTATTGCACAGGAAATGTTTCAGTACAGTCGTTCCCATTAATGTCAATGAAAAAGGCGTAGTGAGTTGATCTCATGGAGGTTAGCATCAGCCATCAGCGCAACCTCTCTAAGCGCTACCAAAGCGTCCGGCTTCCTTGCTATCAGTCGGGATGCAACAACAAGTAAACCGCTGACACCGTACCCTCAAAATGAAGAATTATTTCCACTGTGCCGTTTCCCTTCAGGACGTTGGTAATCATGGTTCTCCACAATTTCCTAACCTTTTTAGCTCTTAATAAATTTTGTCTTTTTGCTATCTCTCCTGTTTCGCCATTATATTTACTTTCGCTAGAGAAGTTGGTTGATTTAGTCTTACGGCATATCAACACCTCTATGGGTTATTTAATGCCGAAATCTAAATATTTTGAACACGACTTTGGCTTCAACTAAATATTTCGAATGCAATTGCATGCCTTCAACTACACATAAAATGTATGGTTAGCTATTTTACTATAAATAGGTATTGTTGATAATTCTACAATAAATAGGTAATTTTTATGCCTTCATAGATCTGTCTTTGTTTAGGGGTTCATTATTTGCCCATCACTGGGATCCTAACTGGTGCGACCACCCTGAGTTAAGTGTGGACCTGGGAAAAACAGCAAATAAGAGATGGTTGCACGTTCCTCGAACGTTCCAATCTCCCGAACAGAGGCCTTACTGTCGGATGTAGTTTATCGACATACCCAGGACAGTCGCTAGAGATATTATGCGTTGTTTTCCTATCTCTCCCTCTTGCTTTCAATATGTCTTGTGGGTGTCGAATTTTCTAAGACCTCTTTCCTCTTTATGTGCCCTAGAAATGTCAACTGTTTCTACCTGGTGTTAAGTATAAGTGTCCTTTTTACCAAAAGGTTGTGATCAAATATTTAACGATGCATTAAGGGTATCCCCACGAGTATTTTATACTCGCCATAACTGCAAGAAACTTATTCGATCATTAATTTAAAAATTACGATTGATAAGAAACTTCAAGTTGGAAAATCGTGAAATTGTCACTGGTAATACTAGGTTAGTTTTAATTTGCTATATTAAAAACGACTTCTTCATTGTATTGTGTATGGTAACTGCCATAATATTCTTTGATTCCAACAGTTCAGACCTTTATCGCTAGCACGCGTAGTGCTACTTCCATAGAGTTGAATCACCCTCGTTTCCCCTGTATTCCAGATGTAAGGAGAACATTCCCCTCATTTATTTTTCTTTCTTGTTGTATCATGGGTGTCAAAATAAGAAACTCTGACAGAGACGGTAAGTAAAGCATTCAGTAAGAAAAATCTTTCTCTGGCATCGACAGTAGCCTTCTTTTTAAGACAGAAGCATGAAATCATTTTACGAACAAGACATTTCCGAAGTGTTTAAACTCAGCGATCAGGAAAAAACTGAGCCTGCAAAAATGACAAAGAAACACGCTAACGCCATTTAAAATAATAACTTTGCATTCTTAAATATTTCAAAAATATTCCCAGTGTTCCTGTAATACAAGACTTGCCAGCTATAAGTTCCCAATTAAATTCTTACACTTGCGATCCTCCGAATCATCTGAAAAAGCAAACACAGGAAGCCATGTTAACTTTGCTCAGCTGTGAGTTGTACATTCTTGGAAGTCACCATAATATTAAGCAAAAACAAGACAAATATATGTATCACGTGACTAAGAAATTTCAAACGGGTTTTAGATTGTCAGTTATGTTATAAGATTTTGCTACTTCTTTGTCTTCTATGTGCCGTTGGCGGTCATGGCTCTACACATTTTCCTGATTATCATAGCTCTTAGGATATTTGTTTTTCATATCTCTCCTAAATTCTGTTCTGCCGACCATTTACAAAAGCTTGCTAGGTAGGTTATGCACTGTTTTCTTCTGTCACTACTAACATCAATATATCCCTGTGAGCACCAATTTTTCCGGGCCCTCTTTCTTCATTCTGTGTCCTAGAAATTTCAACTGTCTTTTTTATGCTGAGTATAAATGTCGTTTTTGTTTCCATTTTCTCTAAGACTTTGTCGTTTCTCACATGATCAGTCCATGGTATTCTCAACATCTTTCTGTAGAACCACATTTCTATTCCCACGAGTTTTTTCTTTGCCTGTGCGGGGATTGTCCAGCGTTCACTGTCATATTACGTAACTGTTTAGTACACTTTTCTTTGTTTCTAACGAAATTTTCCTGTTTCTTAATACTTTGCTTAGCTTTTGGAAGACATATTTCGCTATCCCAATGCGCCTTCTGATTTTAGAGTCGCACTTTTCGTTCTCTGTTAAAACGCTTCTCAGATATTTAAATTGTTAAAAGCTAAACACTGCAAACCGTGTTTATGGCATACAGAAAAAGAAAAATGCTAAAACTCCTAGACTAGTCATTTAAGCGGGAAGATCAGCACGAAATAAGAGATAAAACTGAGATATCAAAACCAAGCCAGTACAGAAACTTAATTGTCTATCCAAAGTTTGATTGATTGATTCGTCTTTTATGATTTATCCACCCTTTTCAGATTATTTAAAGCCAGAAAATATTTTTAGATATTAAGAATTTGTTTTTGTTGTTGTTTTGGACATAATCCTGTTTTAGTGACATAAGTCTCGCTAATTAACCCATAGCTGGAGGGAAGAGGTGAATTCATAACTTATCAGAATTTGATAAACAAACAATCTGTTTTATGTATTGATTATGAAACACGTAATTATAATGAGGATATAAAGTGGGGTATTAATTTCTTATTACTCTCAATATATAAAATGATCCCTCGCGGAAGTTTCTATACATTTATATTCCAGAGAATAGGGCACCTCGAGGTGATGTAATGGCTAGCAACCTTGTCTCGCTAAGTCAATTACGACTGAGTAGTGAGTTCGATCCTCTCTGGGTGCCCGATACATTCGGCCTTGTGCCACATCTAAGCTACACCTGAAAATTTTCTATATTGGGCACCTCGAGGCGGTGTAATGGTCAGCAAGCTTGTTTCGCTATAACAGTTACCACTGAATAGTGAGTTCGATCCTCACTGGGTGCTTCATACTTTCGGCCTTTTTTTTTAAGCTTTTCACCCCAGGCAAGGCTGGAAGCCACTGGCACGCTAGGGGTTACAGAGGATTTGGAGCGAGAGCAGATAGGAGTGTTAGAGGAAAGGATGTGGAGAAGGGGAGAGGATAGATCAAGGCAACTGGAGATGTCGATTGACGTTACACTTGAATAGTTGGAGATCATAGTCATCAGGGAAACAGGAATGAGGAATTGAAATAAATCTAAAAGATGTGTAGCTAATCAGTATTTGGTTGACTTATTGATTCGTTTTGTGCGACTTATCAACCCTTTGCAGGTCATTTAAAGCCAGAATATATTTTTATATTTTAAGAATGTTTTTTTTTACTTTTTAGAGATAATAACGATCTACTGTAAAAACTTTGCTTAAATAAATCTGTGTCAGACATAATAAAGTCCATTATGTATTTCTAGAATCCGAAACAACGAGCAACCTGTGCAAAATAACACAGACCACATCCCTTGAAGACTTTCAACTTGAGAGTCAAAATGAATAGCAGAAGTAACTCGAAGAGAATATAAAGGATTATGAAGATTTTGGCGTTTCACATTACTTCAAACAAAAGCTTAGGAAGCAAATACCAATTAATACTAACAAGAACGATAAAAGCTACTGAATTTGTGAAACCTATTTTCTAGAAATATGTTTCAATAGAAAGCTTTCAATAGAAAATAGCACTGTCTGCTCGGTCAATGCCGAAATTTTCCTTATAAGAAAAATGGCGTGGTGGGAATAAACTGTAAAATATAAGAAAGAGGGAAACAAAAAAAGGGAAGACGAAGGAAAATAAACGAAGAAGGAAAGAAACATACAAACAATAAACAAACATAAAATAAAACAATTAGGTTGCAAGGAAGATAAATATCGTAAGAAAGAAAAAATTGTGAAAAGAAAAGGAAAGAAAAAACAAGAAAACAAAAAGGAAAATATTGCAAGAAAGAAAGAAAGAAAGAAAGAAAGAAAGAAAGAAAGAATGTAGCAGACAAAATGGATAGAGGGAAAGAAATGAGAAACAAGAAAACAAAAAGGAAAATATTGAAAGAAAGAAAGAAAGAAAGAAAGAAAGAAAGAAAGAAAGAAAGAAAGAAAGAAAGATGAGGAAAACAGATGCTACACTTTGATCCAAACCTGATAGTCTGGGAGTGAAAAAAAGTGTAACACGATAATCACTGGTTGCTCGGTCAATGAATGCCGAATATTTCCTTATAAAGAAACCGCTACTATTATTATTACTACTATAGAAAAGGAGATACTGCGCTTTGACCCGACAGCGATGGCCAGACGAAAAGTGTAACTCGGGTAGCACTAGCTGATCAGTCAATGAATGCTGAATGGTTCCTTATAGGGGAAAGGTTAATATTGCCACTAACATTGGAGATGATGAGAACAGATACTACACTTTGATCCAAACCCGATAGTCAGGGATTGAAGAAAAGTGTAACACGAGGATCACTGGCTGCTCGGCCAATGAACGCTGAATGTTTCCTTACAGGGAAACGGCTAATATTATAATTACCATTCTTCTGTATTGTTTTTAGCGTCTAAACAGTTATTAAAAAATCATTCTTAAAAAATTAGTAACTTTTTGATTACTTAAGCCAATATTGTTAGTTTAATGATACAAAAATAGTGTTTCGTTTTTCAGTCATTCTTAAGAATAGTGTGATATTTTAATGGCAGACAAGTGTTCTTTAGTCGATACATTTTTATCAGAGCGATAAGAACGAGATGAAGAAAAGAGTGAAAGATAAAATATCGGATTCTATGACTGAAGGAGAGAGACAAATGTGATGTTCTAAGCGTAGCTTAGATGTGGCACAAGGCCGAAAGTATGAGGTACCCAGTGAGGATCGGACTCACTATTCAGTCGGAACTGATCTAGCGAGACAAGCTTGTTAACCATTACACCTCGTCGAAGTGCCTTTGAAGGAGAGAGACAATGATTTAAGAAAGAAGAGGAAGAGGCTAAACGAGAAATGAGGATGGAGAAAAAGGGGTGTAAGAGACAAAGAGAGAATGTATGGAGATGTGAGAAGAAGAAGAAGAAGAAGAAGAAGAAGAAGAAGAAGAAGAAGAAGAAGAAGAAGAAGAAGAAGAAGAAGAAGAAGAAGAAGAAGAAGAAGAAGAAGAAGAAACTAAAGAATAAACAAAGAAGATTGAGAAATGAAAAAACATGGATATAGGTTCAAAGAAAG
The DNA here is from genome assembly GCA_964036315.1 of Acanthosepion esculentum. NCBI lineage: Eukaryota > Metazoa > Mollusca > Cephalopoda > Sepiida > Sepiidae > Acanthosepion > Acanthosepion esculentum. Next base: position 20,839,298 of record OZ038488.1, read on the forward strand.
AAATTATTCTCCAAAATCAAAAATTAAATCAAAGAAAGAAAGAAAGAAAGAAAATAGAATATATTGCAAAGAAAAGGATGGCGTGGGGGAATAAACTGTAAAATATAAGAAAGAGGGAAACAAAAAAAGGGAAGACGAAGAAAAATAAACGAAGGAAAGAAACATACAAACAATAAACAAACATAAAATAAAACAATTAGGTTGCAAGGAAGATAAATATCGTAAGAAAGAAAAAATTGTGAAAAGAAAAGGAAAGAAAAACTAGAAAACATAAAGGAAAATATTGCAAGAAAGAAAGAAAGAAAGAAAGAAAGAGAAAAATGTAAGAAAGAAAAAGGAAAATATAATAAGAAAATATTCTAAAATAAAAAGAAAGAAAGAATGAACGAAAGAAAGAATGAGGGAGAGAAAAAGAAAGAAAAATTGTAAGAAGAAAAAAGCAATTAAACTCTCGCAATGCAAGAAGAGAACACAAAGAGAAAGATGAAATGAGAGACTGCAAAAAGAAAAAAGAATAGGTAGGTAAATCGTGTGAATGAAAGAAGGCAAAGATCAAAATGAGAGATAATCATGAAAGTCGCAAATAAAAAGAGTGAAAAACACTCGTCATATGAAGCGCGGATGGTGCAACTGAACAAAAGAAATCAAGATATTTTAGTAAGAAAAGAAAAGAAAATCTAACGCGAAAGAAAATCTCAGCTAGATCGAGAGATATTCAAATCCACTGTGAGACATGGCAGAGAACAGGAACAATTGATTAGAATCAGATTTTAATTTGGCTTTCTCTTTTTTATAGCCTGGTTATGCTTTAGATCAACGAGGGATTAGGTGTGTGAAAGAAGAAAAAGTAACGCAAAAGCGAATGCTAACACCTGCGTCTAGAAGATCGTCGATAGCAGAAACAACAGCTGAGCTTGCATTGTGACAGGTCTGAACCTAATGGCACTGAACCGAATCCAAACCCTCGTTCAGTGGCCGGCGTATCGCATACCAACATCTAAAAACTTTCGCAACAGAACCAGAGATAAAAGATTTTACCACTCTTGTCTGCATGTTTCTTAGGGAACCCTCGAGAAACACATGGTCGGTCTTTGAGTTACCCTGGCAAACAACGCACAGGGCAGAGTTCCAGTTATGAGACTTCAGACTTCTTCATTCAAGTGCATCACATCTGGAAGCCTGGGGGCTACGTTCAGACGGCGAACGATAATGGTGATTTATCGCAGCTTTTGTTCTTTACCCGATGACGTGATTTGAATACAACGAAGTTATTTTGAATTATTATATTATTGATGTACTCGCTTTAGTTTCACAGCACCAGTATCTGGTGCGTTTTTTTTATTTTTTTTTTATATTTTTTAGTACTCTGACCGTCCAAGAAGAAATCTACCGTCATCCACCCCTAAAAAAAATAATATTTCATCAGATGTTAAATTTTAGTTCAAGATTTTATATTACTTGAACTGTTTAACCTCTTGGATTACACAATCTTCAAGTTGAAGCTGGTGTGAATTGCGAAAGAGTGTTTACAATGGCTGGCCGCTCGTGTCCGAGGACGGATGCCTGTCTACTAGGGCGGCTAGTAAATCATTGTTACATTCGCCGGCTCAGGTACATTTTTGTTTGTTCAACACCCAGAGGGGTCCACATGAGGTTTATAATGCAGCTATGCTGAGCGAACCTTAGTTACAGTTTCTGGGAGAGGGCGCATTACCTGCCGTGATCAACAGTCACAACAAGGCCAGTACGCTCAAAGCCTCGGTCACGATGGCTTGTGTCTTCGTGCTAACAAAACCATCGACGGCTACCAAGAGTCCTTCTACCCAATTTCACTCCTAAGGTTTGAAAAGGAGAAAAGGAATTCACGAAAATCATAAGGTAAAAAGAAAAAAGAAACCGTTTCATGGCGAGTTTTTTTTTTGTTTTTTTTTTAATCAACAGATCGTCCTGGGTAAGACGTTAAACTACGTCCAGCAGCAATGCCTCTGATCAGGAGGTTTTGAAGTACGTGGAACCACCTCTTAATTGCTGGTGTTCTCAGGTCCACCCTGATCCGGGGTGGTAGCACCTGTTAGGGTCCCAGCTATGGGCAAATAGTTAACTATTACCAGCAATACTTTTTTGAAAAGATTATTACAAGCAATACAATTTTGAAGGAAATATATTACCAGAAACAGATATTTGACAAAACAAAATATTACCAGCAATAAACATTTTTTGTCGGCATTAAATAACCCATTGACGTTGATATGCCGTAAAACAAAATAAACCAAACCAATCTAAACCAAAGAATACATATTCTATTCATACGAATCTATCCTAAAAATGTTGTCGGCATTAAATAACCCATTGAGGTTGATATGCCGTAAAACAAAATAAAACAAACTAAACCTAAAGCAACAGAACTCTAAGTAACACAGACTTCGGTGAAAAAGGGTTTTTGAAGAAGGACGCTAAAGGCCCTAGAATGATTTTCTAAGCGTAATTTAGATGTGTAAAACGACCTAATGTATTGGACACACAGTGAGGATCGAAATCACTGCGCAGTCGGAAATGATCTGACAACACAAGCTTTCTAACCCTATATACTGGGTGTAACAGTAAAATTGTCCAAATCGTGTAACAGCATAATTATCCATCCCACAAAATGTCTAATATCTATAAAACCAGTAAACTAATTGATTTTCTTTTTTCCAGGTTTTCAGATAAGACGTTTAGCCACCTTGACACCATCTGTCTTAATAAAACCCTTTGTGTTATTCAACTAGAAAGAGAACAGGTTAAAATCGTTTTGTGTCAGCCCCAATGTCGTTTCAACGGAGCAATGTTGAGAGGAATAAGATAATTCAGGTCTTTAGTAATCGTACCAACATTCATACTCTGGCTTCCATCTTCAACGTCCATTCAAGAACCATCAAGAGAACGGTGAATAAATTTAAAAACAGGGAACAGTAGAGAGGAAAATTGGATCAAGAGGTCACAACAGGAAGAGGGATCATCATTTCAACTTAGAGTTAAAGCGATCAACTAGAAAAGATCCAACTCAATTCATAAGACATTTGGCCTTGCGAGAGGAGTTTCTGCTATGACATTCAAAAGAGCAGTGAAAAAAGACTTGAAAATGAAATCATACGTGAAACGTATGAGTCACCTTACTTCAGGACAGAAAGTTAGAAAGTTAGGGCGAGGATCATCTTGAATATGTTGGAAATTGATTTCATCACGATACTTCTGTTAAGCTTGGAGAGGAATTATACAATCTTATTGCTCCAAGTAGAGTTCAATAGTGTTGTAAATATCTCGGAGAATTCCAGTAAAATATCTTTAATCCTTTCCTACAACGATTCAGATCTTAATCTAACAATTGGACAATTTTGCTGTTACACGATTTGGACAAATTTGCTGCTACACCCGGTCTATATATTGATTTTCTAAGCATAGATTAATGTGGCAAAAGGCATGAAGTAGGGTGCACCCAGTAAGAATCGTACTCACTACTCAGTCGTAATTATTCTAGCGAGACAAGCTTGCTAACCATTACACCAACTCGAGGTGCCCACATCCGGTTTATATATAGAGAGGGGAGAAAATATTCGTACAACATGAATTTTTTATTTAACATAGAT
>OZ038488.1:20847923-20872923 GCA_964036315.1 Acanthosepion esculentum
TTCTTGGCTTCTTTTATTACTGAATAAAGTTTCATATTTCTTTCATGTTCTTTGACACAGATTATCATCCAATCTGTTTCCAGGTATCTTTGAAGACAGATTGTTTCGTTCTATAAATAATGCTTTGCCTCCTTCGGATCTGGTCACATACATACGATCAACATCAGCCTTAGGATTATGTATGCGGTAGCAAGTGAGAAGCTTTCTCGTTTTGAAAGCTGATACAACATGGTCGATTTGTTTTTCCATATTTATCACCGAATCTGCATTTTGGACTATCACAATTTTTCAGTATACGCAGCAAAAATAAAAACCTTCGGTTTCAGCTGTAACCCTGCATTACGTAACGACTGGTGTATACGGATTTTGTCTACATCAGCTTGTGTTGGTACGGGTTGAGTATTGACCATGATGAGACTCACCATCGTTTCTCCGGTTGCTTTTGCTTTCTTTTCTTAGGTTCTTTGTCGCTGCTGTGGGTGTATTATTGTTTACTTTTGATTTTCTTGGCTTCCTTTATTACTGAATAACGTTCATTATTTCTTTCATGTTTGTTTTTTACACAGATCATCATCCAGTCTTCTGTAGTTTCCAGGTGTCTTTGAAGACCGATTGTTGGGGTTTGTAAGACAGTTCTAGTTGAACTAATCCCCTACCTCCTTCGGATCTGAGCACATACAGATGATCAACATCAGCCTTAGTATGGTGCATGCGTTGGTAAATGAGAAGCTTTCTCGTTTTGACACGCAAACTTAATGTCAGCTATGGTTCAACTGAGGATGTTGAAACTGTATTGCACTACAGGGACAGCCAAACTGTTTTTGTCTAAGATTCTGTTTTGTGAATTCAACAGATGCACGCACCTGTAAGATTCTTGTCATATGCTGTACCTATAAATACAAATGGGTCTGTACCAATCCTCATGAATACGTTGGACACTATTGTAAGTGGGGGGTAATATGTTGTCTAAATAGTCCACAACTAGCAGTGGTTTACCTATTTCACGCCGCTGGCGAGTAATTTGTTGATGTTGTAAAGATTGCCCTTTCATGTCCAACCTCCGTTTTGGTTATTCCTCATTCAGTAACCCTTCCTAGGTTATAACAATTCTTTTCTTACTTTCTCTTTCATTTGCATATTCTGTATCATAATTATTATTATTACTATTATTATTATTATCATTTGACTTTGTTTTGCGTAGTTCGTGTTGCCCCCAAGTCTCAACTAGACAAGATTTTGTATTAGAAAATGCCAACAGATGAAGCGACAGATAGTAGAGAGTTACGTGGTACCGATAGCATAATGCATTCCCTCCCCACCTGATTAGTTATGGGAGATGGCCACATGCTCATCTAAGCGTGCTAAGTGAACAAAAGACTGCATACAGGACGCACCGTAGTGTAGAGGTTAGCAACTCGGAAAAAGAAATTGACGAACCGAATTCCGGCCGAGTACCTTCCATTCACTTTAACTTTAATATCTTTTGGAAAGGTAGGAATCCATCTCTTCCTACCCGCCAACACCTCAGACCCAGTTAAGTGTTTAATAGCAGGGCTGATGGTTCTATTTTGCCTGGGGGTGACAACCAGCACAGGAGAAGGAAAACTTTGAATTCAAAACTAGCCTGAAGAAGATTTTGTTTCTCCGTGTTGTTCACCTTTGGGTTAAGAGGGCAGGGCGAATTAGGAACCCTGATATTGCAAACAATTTGCTGGTTGGGGTTTGACATTGATAAAAAATTTCACAAAATAAGTAATTTTTCAAACCGTTATCGTTTTTTCAGGAGATGAGTTTAAAGATTTATTTTAGGTTCAAAATCGAAGCGTTAGAACTTAATTCCGATGTCTGTCTATATTTCCGAGGTGAGGTATTATGTACACTATTTACATTATTCGGAATATTGTCCGCATCTTTTCTGCCATATTTATCACAACGTTTCGGTCGTTGTATGCTCCGGTCTTCTTCAGGCGGTTGGAATGTCGAACTGAAACCTTAATGTAAATAGTGTTCATTCCGGTGATCAGTCAAAGCCTTATAGCACAGCCTTATAAAATGTATAATTTACTGAAGCGTTATAAATTTTATATGGACAAGATGCATGGCACAAGCAAATTATTACTAAATCATTGGGCCATCAAATAAGACCTTCATTTCCTTCAAAGGGAAATTATACAAAACAATTTAGATATATTATAATGTAATATATTATACAGTGCAGTAGTTTTAGTGAGATTTTCAATAAACAATGAAAATTTAAAACATGCAGTCTCATAATTTTTACGCAGTACTATTACGATATTATATACTCTTTTATCTATTTTTTGTTTTCATTAATTATGATCTAACAAACTTTTATTCATTGATTAACCATTTTTCTAATATTTTATAATTTTTTTACACATTTTTTACTCATTGAATACAGTAAAAAAAATTAGTGTTTTGTGCTTGTGGTGATTTATAATTAGAATTCTGGGTTGAATATATTTTCCATTCAATGTATCTAATAAAAAAAAACCTTATTTAGATTTATTCTTGAAATAATATTTTGAAGTCAGTTTGTAAGCAGAAAAACCTGCAGAAATTAGGTATTTCTGTACATTTTATCAGGCGAAAATTCAAAGGGAAAAGCTATGAAGCTATTTTTTGTGTCTGTATTTATCCCATAAAAACTCCAGTACAATGTTGATTTTCTAAACAAAGCGAAAATTCAACCTGCCCTATTAGGACAAGCCTGTTTTTTTTTCTTAAATAGACAGACTGACAATGTCGTTTCTCGGATCGCCCCATAGCATCCACATGCTTTTTCCTCGTACTGTTTTGCGTGTCATCATAAGGGTTTCGGTTGGCAATTATTAGGAGACCCAAGATGCTACCTTCTTCAGTTTCCATTTGACTCTGTATCATTCAGTCTGACGCTTTGTCCAGTATTTTTTTATGTGAATTTTTGCATGACACCATTCTAGTTCAATTGCTGTTAGATGACCACTCCTACCGATGTCTTCCGGATGCTAATGATTTTCCAAAAGGCAGCCCGTAATTTGATCATAAATTCTTTTAGAATGGTTGCCAACCCCGGTTAAAAGCACGGTGGAGGAATGGATATCGGCTCGGATTGAGGAATCTTCTTCTCCTGCCAACTATGGTTAAATAACAGGAAAGACTGGGTTCTATAAACTTGGGTGACAACCAGCCCAGGAGAAGGTATCTCTGAATTCAAAACCGATCAGGAGAGGGTTGCGCTCTGTCAGGCTATCTTGCTCAAGAAATACCACTTCTACTGCTGCATGGGCCATGGGACTCGTGATCGCGCAACACTAGCTACAGAACATTTTAACCCACTTTGAAAAATAATAGATGGATTCATACTTTTCGACTAGCTCTCCGATTTTTCATTTCGAGTCACGATCTATCACACCACGCCCACAATCGATTTTCTTATATGCCAATGAAACTTGGGCTTACGGCCACATCAGGTTGAAACACCGGTTCCCGTACGATCACCGAAGTTAAGCAACGTCGAGCCTGATCAGTATTTAGATGGGTGACCGCTTTGAAATACTTATTGATGTAAGCTTGGGTGTGTGGGTTGTATAAATGACTCGGAATTGTTAATCGGAGAACCAAATTCCAATTCCAGTCGAGTTTGTTATATTCACTTACGCGCAAATACTCTTGGGAAACCTATGAATCCATCTCTTCCCCCCCCCCCAGCAATGGGTTAATTAGTGAGACTTGTATCACTAAACCATTATTATCTCCACAAATAAAATAAAATTGTGCACAAAATATATTTAGATTTCGGGATTAAATAACCCATAAAGGTGTTGATATGCTGCTAAAAAAAAAAAAAGAAAACCGATGAAAATTGCAACTACGCAAATTCTTTGGTAGAAGACAGTTTATTTATAACCGAAACACCTTTGTTACAGCTTAGAGATGGTAAACGAGCGATGTCAGTTTTGCCTGGCTACCAATTGTCTCACCTGTATTTAAGATGCTTATTACAAAACAATTCTTCCAACTGATCAAATCGGCTATCCAAGCAAACGGACTCACCTGTCATACGACTCAGCCAGTTGATTGCGCGCTAAACTGATTGTGTTTTGCGGGCGGCTCTCAGTCAAGTCGTTCGATCGACTGAGAAAGGGTAACGTCTGAGTTTATGCGAAATAGAGGGGATAAAATGAAAGTAAAAGAAAAATACAAGCAAAATAGAGAGACGTGGAGAGGGTCCTTATTTGTTGTCCCTCTGTTCAGTGAAAAGAAAACCCAAAACAAGATGTTAAAAACAGAAGCGTTTAACGCATTCGTAGCATAATTGGTTACATTCTGAAATTAGCCCCCAAACTAGTCAGGCTATTATTGTGAATGTTTCACAAGCAATGAGGAAAAATACAAAATAAAATACAAACTTAAGCTACGTGGGGGTGGTGAAAAGTTTTCAGTATGATAAAAAAATATATACATTCAAGCATGTTTGGTTGAATAGTACGAGCATATTACGTTTATTTTAATTTTAATCCTCTGAAATTCACGGATCAATTTCTTAATATTGTTATTAAATTCATTAAGGAAGGCGACGTAGTTTTTTGTTTGTTTTTTTCATTTCTTTTATTATCCCAAGTACTTTCAACCTCATCCAAGATCATCTTCAAGGGTGAATTGCTAAGACAAAAAATTAATCTAATTGACAGTTGTTAATTTTTTTATTTTTTTAAGATTACAATTTAACCCGAGAACACTAACCATCAATTAAAGTTTCACCGCTACTATCCATGGGTATATCATACCCTATTTTAAAAATATCAAAAAAGAATAGTAAATATAAATCTTTATTGAAATATTTTAACCTTATTTAGTGTTGGCTGTATTCTTATATAGTGGCCTACAAGAATTTGAAGTTTTTGTTTTTTATTTTCATGGTGGAGTATACTTGCATTGCCAATTAATATTTCTCTATATTGTGAATGTGGACGGGAATGTTCCTCTAAATGTTAGGCTATGGATCTTGAATCAGCCATGTGTAAGTCTCCTCAAAAATGTTGTTGTCGTGAAACCAACATATATATTTACTATTTTAGCAGAGATCAAATCGCCCAAAGAACATTTAAATTGGTATACAATGTTAGTCTTTTGCAAAATCTTAGTTGACGGAGAAGAGTTATGGTGGATGATTAAGTTGGTTGTGTTAAATTTAGTATCGTATATAATTAGTTTTATTTTTTTGGCTCGGATCAGTTGGGGATATATTAGTACTAATGAGGTCTTTTAGGATTTTTTCGTCTTGTTTGTACTTACTATTTGATTGCGATATAGTAGGTTAATATATTTAGGGTTATTTGAGGAAGGATTATGTTCGTTTTTATTTAAAAAATACGATCGTATAAATTAAAGTTGCCTCCCTTAGATAACGTAATAATTTTAGCGGTTACTTTTTTAAATTATTTTTTATAATTATAACAGAGCGCGTTTCTTGCGCATTTACAAAAAAATTGATACAACTATCAATTACTTTAATTTTTATCTTAGGAATTCATCCCTGAAGATGATCTTAGATGACATTGAAAGTACTTGGGAAAATAAAAGAAATGAAAAAACTACGGCGTCTTCCTTAATAAGAACATTAAGAAATTGATCCGTGAATTTGATAGGATTAAAATAAAAATAAATTGGCATATGTCCAGATTTTTCAAACATACATGCTTGAATGAAGATATCCTGGTACATATATATATATATATATATATATATATATATATATATATATATATAGGCCGACATGGAGCAATTGTGTGACCATCTGACTTTTCTTGTGGGATATACTGAAAAGACTTGTTTACAGGTTGAAATCAAAAACAAATCCTGAATTAAAAACATTAATTTTTGGTGAATTTCTTGAAATTAATATTGAAATATGCAAGATGATTTATAAAAGTGTTGCTAAAAGGGTTCAGTATTTTATTGAACATGACAGGAAACCTTTTCAACATGTTTCAATAGTTTGTTTATTTAACGGCATATCAACACCTTCATGGCTCATTTAATGCCGAAATTTAATTTTCTTGGGAGCATGAGTATTTTTTTACTAATTTTATATTTTTATTTATTTATTTTTTTACTAATTTTATATTTTTATTTATTTATTTTTTTACTAATTTTATATTTATTTTTTACAAATTTTATATTTTATTTATTTATTTTTTTACTAATTTTATATTTTTATTTATTTATTTTTTTACTAATTTTATATTCTTATTTATTTATTTTTTTACTAATTTTATATTTTTATTTATTTATTTTTTTACTAATTTTATATTTTTATTTATTTATTTTTTTACAAATTTTATATTTTTATTTATTTATTTTTTTACTAATTTTATATTTTTATTTATTTATTTTTTTACAAATTTTATATTTTTATTTATTTATTTTTTTACAAATTTTATATATTTATTTATTTATTTTTTTACAAATTTTATATTTTTATTTATTTATTTTTTTACTAATTTTATATTTTTATTTATTTATTTTTTTACTAATTTTATATTTTTATTTATTTATTTTTTTACAAATTTTATATTTTTATTTATTTATTTTTTTACTAATTTTATATTTTTATTTATTTATTTTTTTACTAATTTTATATTTTTATTTATTTATTTTTTACTAATTTTATATTTTTATTTATTTATTTTTTTACAAATTTTATATTTTTATTTATTTATTTTTTTACAAATTTTATATTTTTATTTATTTATTTTTTTACAAATTTTATATTTTTATTTATTTATTTTTTTACTAATTTTATATTTTTATTTATTTATTTTTTTACAAATTTTATATTTTTATTTATTTATTTTTTTTAAATCTATACTTTCAACATTTTTTTTTGTTTCTTTATTTGTTGTTTTATCCCAGTTTAGGTGTTCCCTATTTACCTATAGTTGGGACCCTAACAGTTGGGACCTAGCAATAATAACTATTGAGGAGGTTCGACGCTCTTCAAATCGTCCCAGTCAGGGGTTTTGCTGCTGGATGGAATTTATCGACATACCCAAGACGGAAATAATTTGTTAATCAGAACAAATCCTGTTTTGATGTGGCAATAATTATAAACTTTCATAAATCTTAGTAATATATTTTTGTTCAGTTAGAATTAATAAAAAATTACGCCACTCTTTCCGACTTTCCCCGTGTATGTATGTATATATATATATATATATATATATATATATATATATATATATATATATATATATATATATATATATATATATATATATAATTCCAAAAATGTGTATGTATGTGTGTCTCTGTGTGTGATCAGATGTTACTAATTGCGTTTCACAGTTTTCATTCGATTTCAATTATTTTTTTTTTTTATAGATAATTCTTCAGTGCGGGTTTTGAGTCCAATTTGGCTAGAAAAAATTACAACCTTGAAGGTGAAAAATCGAAAAAAACTGATTTTTTTACACCTTGTGCAAAAATCAAAAGCGAAATATACAAAACAGCGTACAATCAATTTAGAGAATTAAAATCTAACGCAAAAGATTATTAGAATTACAAAAAATATTATAAATAAAAATTATCGTATATTATTGCCATGGCGGTTCATGGAAGAGGTTCCTTCTTTGTAAGATTGAGAACGCAAAAATGGCCCTTTTCAGGGTCAAACCCCATTCAAATTAACTCCCTATGTGGGGATGTGCACCCAATTGTTGTTAATAATGTTGATATTCGGGTGGGCTAACTTTAAACTTAAACTGCTCCAACTGAACGGCAAAATTTCCCAGTAATGAAACACCCGGTCGAAGACGGGTTATACTGCTAAGATATATATATATATATATATATATATATATATATATATATATATATATATATATATATATATCCATGTAAAATGAGAAATTTCTTACTGTTTTTCTTTTCTTCCTTTACTCGTGAAGAGAGGGTGTATCTTGTTTTTAAATCGCAATAAATTGTCTAGTAATCAGTTATTTACTAACGCCTGATGAAATGTGTTATTATGCATCGAAACATGATTGCATTTGTGTAGCCTTTTTTATGTCTTGATGGAAAATCCTAAAATAAAGTGTATATATATATATATATATATTTATAAAGAGAGAGAGAGAGATAGAGAGAGAGAGAGAGAGTGTGTGTGTGTGTGTGTGTGTGTGTGTGTGTGTGTGTGTGTGTGTGTGTGTGTGTGTGTGTGTGTGTGTGTGTGTGTGTGAATACCCACATATTGGAATTAGGATCAACAATGACTTATTAGTTAAATTTTGCTCTTACCTTTATATTGAATAAACTTTTCTTTCACTGAATATTGTACAGTATCTTAACCAAGGAATCAAGCGCCTTGACAAAGAATGAGATCATGATTTGTTGTCTCATTAACGATTACCACACGACGGGGCGCCATCCTATTCCGAGAATTTATTCACGTGAGATCTTTTAAATATATATATTTCGATTTATTATTACGCAGTAATAAACTGGAGGAACAGTTCATTACTTAATCACAACAGAAAACACATCCCCGACTTTATGATCATTAGAAGCTGATATTAGTCTTAGTTTAACTTTGTCATAAAAAAAAATCACAGTCTATTTAATTATATCTTTTCTTTTATTAGGTTAGGTGGGTTGGTTTTAAATGATGTTAACACTTGTTAAGTTGTTTAATGTCGACCCTTTTATGGGGCACACAGTGAGGATCGAAATCAAGGCTCATTAGTAATTGTCAAACAGACTTGATTTACTAACCGTTATTCCACGCCAAGGAGCCCCCACCCTATTAGGTAGTATATGCTGTGCTAGGGGAAGTTCCTCCCAGTACCTCAATTTCCTACAAAATCAAAACATTAATCTGAATACCCGATTTGCGTTCTTAAATGGCCTCGTCATTTGAAATGATTAAAGATATCTTACTGGAATTCTCCGGGGTTTTTATTGGACTCTACTTTGAACAATAAGAATGTATTTAGCTCTAAGTTGAAGTAATGATCCCTTTTGCTCTTTAGACCTCCCGATCCAGTTTTCCTCTCTTTTGTTCCCTCTGTTTTTAAACACATTTACCGTTCTCTTGATGGTTCTTGAATGGACTTTGCAGATGGAAGCCAGTGTATGAATGTTGGTACCATTACTGAAGGTCTGAATGATATTTTCCTCTCGCCATTCCTCTGTTGGGAAGTTATAGCGGGGCTGACACAAAACGATTTCAACCTGATCTCTTTCTAGCTAAATAACTGAAAGGGGTTTTCAGTGATTCTTGCGACAAATAATATCAAGATGAGTAAACGTCTTATCTGAAAACCGAGGAAAAAGAAACACAATTAGTTTAGTAGTTTTTAGATATTAAACATGTGTGATGGACGATTATCGCATGTTGTTACACGATTTGGACAATTTTGCTGTTACACCCGAACCTTGTGGACTGGCGGTACAGAATCATAAACAAAGAAAACAAGACGAAGGACAGGTGAAAGGAGGGGGAAAAAGGTGACAAGTTCAAGATTAAACAAGATGAAGAAGAAATGGAGGAAGAATAAAAGAAGAACAGCAGAAAAGAGAAGAGGAATGTAAAAAAAAACGAAAGAAAGAAAGGACAAAGAAGAGTAGAGAATAAAAATGAAAAACCACAAGAAGAAGAAGAAGAAGAAGAAGAAGAAGAAGAAGAAGAAGAAGAAGAAGAAGAAGAAGAAGAAGAAGAAGAAATAAGGAAAGAACGAAAGAAAATCACACGAAGGGAAGGTGATGTAAAAAAAGATGAGAGAGAAAGAAAGAAAGAAAGAATGAAAGAAAGAAAGAAAGAAAGAAAGAAGAGTAGAAAATGAAAAAGAGAAATCATAAGAACAAGATGGAAGAAGAAGAGGTAGAGGAAAAAGAAAGAACGAAAGAAATAAAGAAAGAAATGGCAAAAAGATTAGAGAATGTGAAAAAACTCACAAAAAGAAGTAAAATGAAAAGGTAGAGGAAGAGAAATAAATAAGGAAAGAACTAAAGAAAATCACAAGAAGGGAAAGTGAAAAAGACGTGGAGGAAAAGAAAGAAAGAAAGAAAGAAAGAAAGAAAGAAAGAAAGAAAGAAAGAAAATCACAAGAACACAATGGAATAAGAAGATGAAGAAGAGTGGTGGAAGGAGAAAAATAGAAGAGAAGGGGAAGAAAAGAAAGAAAGAAAGAAAGAAAGAAAGAAAGAAAGAAAGAAAGAAAGAAAGAAAGAAAGAAAGAAAGATGATGAAGAAGAGAGATGAAGAAGAAGAAGAAAAGAAGAAGAATTTAGGGAAAAGAAGAATGATACGGAAAATGAAAAAATCGGAATAACAAGATGCGATAAATAGTTGGAGAAGAAGATGAAGGAGAAGAGTGAAAGTGGGATAAAGAGAGGAAGAAATAAAATAAACGCGGAGGAATAAGGAGGAAAAGAAAAGGAAGAAAAAGAAAAAACAGCAAAGCAATGTAGATAAAGACAGAGGTGAGGAAAATCAAGGGAAATTACAGGAAGTTAAAGAAAAAGAAAGAAATCTTTTTAAAATGACGAAAAGAATAAATCTACAGCGATGGTTACTGTGTAGAGAAACATGGCCACTTGCACTGGCATTTCGCCCACACTATTGACTCATGTGTTTGTCGTAGCATCTTCCGATGTGTTTTTCGCGTCAGCTGCAATGCGTGAAATGCATCTCGCGTTTCGTCTTGCTTTGTTCTCAACGTCTTTCCGTGACGTGTAAAAATCGAACAGCAGCTGTTCCCTGCTTCAATTTTCTTTCCTCACAAAACAGTTTCGCCTCATTCCCTCGACGCAATCCCCACGCAAGACTGGCCGCCAGACAAAGTCCCATTTACAAGACTTGCTTTTCCTCTCAACGAAGCAACCGTAGCATGCCAACAACTGGCTCATCATCAACCCGTACTATAACGAGTAGGAGTTATTAAAACAAAAAACAAAAAAAAAGCGCAAAAGTTCAATTGTCGAATGATTACATATACAGTGACAAAGCAAATGGTAATGAAACGGTAGGAGAGGACAAACAGTAACCACGACTTGCACGTTCAGTTTCTGCACTAAACTATTTTTTGTCATTTCATCGCAAGCAAAACGATAAAGCCACTATGACTCAAGGGCTTACTGTGAGTAAAGAAATATATCTATATATAAAATTATGTTACTTCTGTTAGTCCGTCTGTCCGTCCGTCACACCCTCTTAAAGTAGCCATACATTGACCGACTGAAACCAAATTTTGGTGAGAAATGCAAACAGCTGAGGGAGTATAAAATGCAGTTGGTTTTACTAGCGTGCGTAGCTGAGTACAATAAATTTTCAGGCATTTTTTTGAAAAATATAAATCTTTGATTATTTAAAATACAAGATACTCCTACTATTTTAAAAAAAATTTAATCATTAAAATAACAAATATTTATTTAATAAATTGTTTGCGTATCTTTTTTTTAGTTTTTATATTTACAAGAAGTTCACCCTGCGTTTGCGAGAACTGTAAACAAATCACAAGAGAAAACGCTTCAAAAATTGGGATTTGACTGCAGAAAGAAATATTTACGCATGGACAGTTGTATGTTGCACGCTCAAGAGTAAGAAATTCTATGAATTTATTCTTTGTTGTTAAAAAGGTGAATTTTTTTTTTAAATATTGTTTATCCTAAATCCTATAAAATTAAATTAAAGAAATTATTAAACCGTGAAGTAGAGTTTTTGTTTTTTCCATTCAAATTTCATAGATTGGTTTGCGAAACCTAGTGTTAGTAAATGTCGACAAAAGTGTTAGCGATAACCTCAACAATAATAAATATTGTGATGATTTCAACACGTGCCAGCGAGTTGCAAAAATCTCAAGTATATTCGTCAGTCAGTCAACTTTGTTGATTCGAACGAAAAGAAATATTCACCACAAGGCAAATAATTAAGCTGTTTACACAAACTTTTTGGACCCTGGTTAGATGCTTTGAAAACAACTACAAGATGAGAATGTTCCTGTGAGGTGACCAGTGTTTGTTTTTTGCTTCTTTTTTTTGCCAGGGTGAAAAAAAAGGGTTAAGAAGGTATCAGAACAGGTTCTCTATGGACAACTGCGGAGTATTTATACAGATAAAGATCTATTTGAGAGTCCATTGTGTTGCGAGAACAGATTTTCCGGTAAAATAAAAGCCGTGTCAAACGGACGCCATGTTTGTTTAGTTCAAGGGCGGAAAAGAGAAGTCCTTATTTAATGAAGAGTTTATCATTTCTTAATCTGACTTCAGCCTACCTCGTGTATGAGACGTCTATCGTCAGCTATATCGTACTACACCATAAGCTATAATAGTTTCATTTATTTTTCATTCTTGCCTCATTGATTCATTCATTAGGTCCCTCCTAGGTTATGAGTCTTTCTCAGTATTTTTCTTGCACACCCTAATTTTTTTCTGTTTTAGTACAAGGGGCGTTCTAAAAGTAATGCCTGTTCTCATTTCGTCACAATAGATTTAATAACAAGGACACACATTATGAGCCTAGACACAAAGGTTCTAAATCTAGTACTAAACATTGTCTCCTTTCTCGACGAGGATTAGTCTAAAAGCTATCTGTGTTCGGTAAACTTGGACCTTCAAATTAATGGAGTATCAAAAGGATGGTTTTCCTTTGACACCGCTATTATTTTAACTACCTCCCATCTTCGGCAATGTTTGTTGATTCAAAAGGCGACGAGTAGACTTGTAATAAAACCTAAATATATGATGCAAGTTAATTTATTCCTTCTTGTTCTTAAGAATTTAAAACAAAAATAATAAATATTGCTTATTTATTAGATTTTTTTACTTATCAGAATAATTTTATATTTAAAATATCCTAAAATCTAATTGGCTTGGTGGATTGCATTTTATTTATCAGTATATCAACTTCTACGGGCTATCAAATGCCAAATCTAAGTATTTTAAAAGCAATTGAAAGACTTCAACTACAGATAAAATTTATTCTTGATTATATTGTTATAAAATGCATTGCGTATCGTTTTGCTATAAAATGCATTGCGGATCATTTTGCTATAAAATGCATTACGTATCGTTTTGCTATAAAATGCATTGCGGATCATTTTGCTATAAAATGCATTGCGGATCATTTTGCTATAAAATGCATTACGTATCGTTTTGCTATAAAATGCATTGCGGATCATTTTGCTATAAAATGCATTGCGGATCATTTTGCTATAAAATGCATTACGTATCATTTTGCTATAAAATGCATTGCGAATCATTTTGCTATAAAATGCATTGCGGATCATTTTGTTATGAATTGCATTGCCGAACATTTTGCTATGAAATCCATTGCGGATCATTTTGCTATTAAATGCATCTTCGATCAATTTGGTATAAAATGAATTGCGGATCATTTTGCTATAAAATGCATTGCGGAACATTTTGTTATAAAATGCATTGCCGAACATTTTGCTATGAAATCCATTGCGGATCATTTTGCTATTAAATGCATCTTCGATCAATTTGATATGAAATGCATTGTGGATTATTTTGCTATAAAATGCATTGTGGATCATTTTGTTACAAAAATACATTGCGTATCACTTTACTACAAAATGAATTGCGAATCATTTTGCTATAAAATGAATTGCGGATAATTTTATTATAAAATGCATTGCGGGCCATTTTGCTATAAAATACATTGCGTTATCATTCTGTTATAAAATGCATTGCGGATCATTTTGCTATAAAATGCACTGCGGATCATTTTGTTATAAAATGCATTACGTATCATTTTACTATAAAATGCATTGCGGATAATTTTGGCCAATAGAACCATGTTTATTTTTAAAGTCTGTTCATATCTATCTATCTATCTATCGATCGATCGATCGATCGATCGATCGATCGATGTCTGTATCTCTGCCTTCCTGCAATTCTATCTATCTATCTATCTATCTATGTTTGTATGTCTGCCCTCCTGCCATTCTATCTATCTATCTATTTCAGTCTCTTCAATATCTATCTTTTTCCTTTCCCTGTTTACTTACTTCATTTATTTTAGTTTTTTATCTTGCGTTTCTTTCATTTTTGTCTTTATCCTTTTTGTTCATTCCTTTCTTCGTTCCTTTCTTTCTTTCCTTCTTTCCTTTCTTTCTTTCGTCTCCAGTGTTTATCTCTCGTTCACGACTTTCACTTTGTCAACCTTGTCACCCCCCCACTTTCAATGATTCTCTACGCCGCACACCTACACCCAAACTCTCTTCTTTGCCTCTGACTTCAGTTATGGCGTCGCCATTCTACAGTGACTTGGGCCACAGAAAGTTTACTTACGTGACACTACGACGATCTCACTCCCGAGACGGCACCCCAGGGCCACTACTTCAAAAGGGTTCCGCAGATTCCGAAGAGGGATGTTCTCTTGTCCTTGCACACAAGACCCGGCCCTTAGAGGTACAGTTTGTTGGTGAGTGTGTCCGCTGAATATGTTAGATAGACCGTGAGGAAAGATATGGATAGAAAAAAGGGCGAAAAGCTTAAAATAAATAGTCTGGGGAGTAAAAGAAAATAGGGTGGGGCGTGTAGGTACACGAGCGCGTGTATGTGTGTTTATGGGAAAGCTTGGGTGGTGGCGAAAGCGGAAACGATATACACGTCTGCAGTATTTATCTTTAAGCATTCATGATACATGCAACGAATTTCATCTCTCCTGGACGCTCTCTCTCTCTCTCTCTCTCCTTCTCTTACTCTCTCTCTCTCTCCTTCTCTTACTCTCTCTCTCTCTCCTTCTCTTACTCTCTCTTCGTCTCTTTTAAACCAGTGTTAGTACAATTTACAGTGTCCGAATTCAATGAATTTTATTAAATTTTTCAAATTTCCGTATTATTCTTTTTATATTATCAGTAAATTTGCCAAAGTTCATATTTATTTTTACTTTAAATTATTTTTCTATTTATCTCTCTATATCTCTGAGATGAGGTATAATGCTTATTTAGATTAGTTATACTATTCGGTCTGTTATCCTCATTTTCATTGTCATATTCACAACGTTTCGGACGTTGTACGCCCCGGTCTTCTTCAAGTGATTGGATCTCTGAGATGAAGTATTATGGCTACTTACATTATTTACATTATTTGGACTGTTATCCTCATCTTCATTGTCATATTCACAATGTTTGGGCCTTTATACACTCCGGCCTTCTTCAGATTATTGGAATTTCGAAGCGAACCCTTTTTAACGGATAAAGACGTTGGTTATATCCAGTGACTAGACCCAAAGAGTTATGAGTTCAATACCAGGCCACAGCAGTGGTGAACCAAACTTAGAGAGTTGAATTAAAGGGAAATAACTGAAACAGAACAATCTACTCTGTTGGACGAAATAAAGGGTTCGGTTCGAAATTCCAATCACCTGAAGAAGGCCAGAGCGTACAACGGCCGAAACGTTGTGAATATGGCAATGAAGATGAGGATTTTTCCAAGTGCTTTTGAATGTGGCTACATTCGTTTTCAATGTGTAATTATACGTAAATATTTTGGTTTAATTCCGTTGTTCTCACGTTTGATGGAACCAATTTCAAGTCACTAAATGCTGGTATCATTTAAACGGTCAAACTGAAATATTTATGTCTGTTTATATACACGATACGATAGGTAAATTGTCGCCATTTTATATTTTTAATTTCGCGCATGCGCGTTGTCTGTTTTTTTATTTTGTCGACTGCAAAGTATAGTAGGACCAGTTAGGTACTGTCGGTGAGGAAAAGAACACCATGGCGCAAATCACTCCACTAGAAATTTGAAAACGGCATGCTGTACTCGTGCCAGGAGCTCCAATACAAGCATTTCATAGAGTTTGGGTGTCAAACTGATGGCATTGCAGAGGATTCGGAAAGAGTTGGATGATATATCTAGTGTTGTTTGAAGTGATTACCAATGATTGCGATGTTATGCCTCTGTTCATCTTCCCAGAGGGCCCCAGACTCAACACAGAGGCCTACATCAAATACCTTGAGGAGGTAGTGCTGCCTTAGGTCAAGAGGGTGTCTGCTAATAGATGCTATGTCTGACAACAGAACTCTAGATCATGCTACACAAGCAAGAAAACCCAGCCATGGCTGTCAGACATTTTCTGTAACCACCCCTTACCTCTGGCCATCTAATTCCCCAGGCTGCAACCCGCTTGATCATTATGTGTGGGACGCAGTTTAAACAACAAAACTTCTTGTAAAGATGAACTGAAGACAAGTACTATGGCAGCACATTCAACAACTTAAACAAGCAGGCCGTCCAGAAGAGTTGTAAGAGATTACGAAGTTTTTTGGGGGACGTGGTTGAAGTCAATGTCGGGTTTATTGAATAAATTTACTCTTCAGTATTTCAAGATATTTTTGTAATATATCTGTTAAAATGAGATGTCAGTGTTATTTGCATTTTTGCGTAATTTAGACGACAATTTATCCATCTCACCCGATATATATAGTGATTTTCCAAGCGTAGCTTAGATGTGGCACAAGGCCGAAAGTATAGGGCAACCAGTGAGAATCGAACTCATTACTCAGTCGTAATTGTTCTAGCGAGACAACCTTGCTAACCATTACACCGCCTCGAGGTGCCCAACCCGATATATATATGTGTGTGCGCGCGTGCGTGTGTTTGTGTGTGTGTATGTGCGTGTGCGTGTGTGTGGCCTGTAGATTGCGTTCAAGGATGTCGCAGACTGTGGCCGCTTGGTGCTGAGTTCAGTGACCACTTGATATTTGCTTTAACTGTATTCAGATAGACATTGGATTTGAACTAATCTAAAAAATAATTTTCATTTTCTATTTATTTGCTTATGCTAACGTTCAGGAATCTGTTATATAGGGATAAAGTGTCGCTGCCGACACTTGAGTTTGAACGTAGATCGCCAGTGAGCAACACAGGGGATCCCATAATTGAATTAAGTAGACCACGTGACCATAAGTAGACAGTCGCCTTCCGTCTAAAGGATCGCTCTATTCTAGTCTCTCCTCGATACTATTCGGACCTGCACTTCTGTTCTATCGTCTATTACTATACGGAGCGCTATTCTCTACTCTATTCACTATACTATTTCCCTTTTCGGATCACTTTACGGATTACTGGTCGAGCGAGTATTATCGAGCCAATACTATTAGTGGGGGTGTTATTCGAAGGCGTTTGACACCAGTATTGTTCAACGGCGTACTATAGTTGTATCGGCGATTACAAAGTCTCTACTACAACGAACATTTACGGAAGTGACAACGAGTATTCGTTGGCATCACAAAAGTGGAAACGAGTGTTCGTTGACATCACAAAAGAATCACACGAACTTTCAATTCTAATTTAAAGAGAACAGCTGATAATGCGAAATATGTTGGTCGTATATTACTTTTTTTCAAAGTATCTCTTTCTAGAAATAAAATTAACTTTCTGATTACGCCGTTTCATCGGCGAATCATCAAAATATAACTTTTTTTCAAAATTACTTACATATTGGCATGTGATACACGACTGACCAACGAAAATCAAACCTAACCAGAATTTCTTTATTTTGCTCCATATCTCTGTCTTCGACGAAGCTCTAATTAAAGCGAAATGTGTTACATTAATAAGCATTTTCTATTTATTTCATTTTATCATTCTGTCGGATTGTCCATATTTGATCGATATTTGATTCTAACTCATATATATGTTTCCGTATATGGAAACAATTAATATTACAATTACTATTACAATTCCGAGTCTACCATTAACGCAGTGTCATCCACGTATATTATTTGTTAAGATTATGTTAGATTATAATAACTCCTAGGAAGAGGCAGATGAAATTTCTGGGACACGTAATGAGGAAGGAGGGCCTGGAGAATCCGATACTCACAGGTCGAATAGAGGGAAAGAGAGACAAGGGAAAGCAACGCATGACATACCTGTCGGACTTAAGCAAGTGGATGACAGAACACGGCCTCGGGGAAGTAACAAAGAGACAAAAGTTATTGTGAGCTACAAGGGATAGGGGGAAGTGGAGAGCCATGCTCGCCTACGTCCTGAAGGGACACGGCACATAAAAAGAAAGAAGATGTTCTAATTTTTAGGGTCGTCTCGCTGTGTAGGTTAAAACAAGTGTAACGTGTAATTACTTTCTGAACACGCTTATAGCTATATGACGTTCCACGTGTTCTACTTCAAACAACAGATTAGGAAAAATACATCTATACTGGAAAGAGTGATAACAGCTATTGGAGATGAGAAACCTGTTTTTCTGAAACAGAGAAAGATTTGATAAATTTCAACCGACTGGCTGCTTGGTCAATGAATCATTTTTGATTCCTTATTCATCACCCATTGAGGTCGACTGTAGTCAAGATCATCGAACAAATGCGAATGATCTTTGTTTTTTTTTAGCCTTTCACCCCAAGCAAGGGGGGAAGCCACTAGCACGCGAGGGTTTACAGAGAGTTGTAGCGAGAGCAAAGAGGAGTGATAGAGGAAAGGATGAAGAGAAGGATAGGGGATAGATCTGGAGACGTCGATTGACATTACATTTGAATAGTTGGAGATTATATCTATCAGGGAAACAGGAAAAGGGGAGGGAGTTCCACAAGCGAGAAGTGCGAGACATGAAGCTTTTGGAGTAGAAGAGACGGCTACATTTAACAGCTTCGACAATGAAAGGGTGAGAGCGAGATGCCAGCCTAGTTGTACGCTTAAATTCATGAAGTCTGCGAACCAGCGAAAGCAGTTCATCGGAGCAGTTACCGTGAAAGTATTTGTAAAAAAGACAGAGAGAGGTGACGGCGCGTCTGTGAGAGAGCGACTTCAGACGAGATGCCAGATCAGGGCCAATTACATTGCATATCCGTCTCTGGATTTTATCAAGGACCTTGAGACAAATAGAAGGGGCTCCAAACCATATATGGCAGCAATACTCCATGCAAGGGCGAATGGTTGATTTGTAGATTTGAAAGATCGACTCCGGCGAGAAAAATTGTCTGGCGCGGAACAGGCAGCCAACTTTCCTTGCGGTGGACGAAGCTATTGACTCAATGTATTTGTTCCATCTCAGGTCAGCAGCCAATGTGAGACCGAGCAGTCGCAAAGAGGTGCTCTCGTGGAGTTGAGCGTCAGACATTCTAATGGGGGGGGGGGCATTGATGGTTCTCTGTGGTGAGTAATAGAGAGCAGTTTTGTTTTTGAGGCATTAAAGTTAACCAGCCAATTCCTGCCCCAGTCCACAACCGATTGGGGGTCCTTTTCGAGACAAACGGCAAGGTTAGTTTTGTCAGAGACACAAATGTGTTACTTCAGGGTTTACACACAGTTTTGAATTAAGAATTACTCTTAGACCGGTTGCCACCCACTCTATAGAACCCAGTCTGTCCTTCTATTTTTACCCATAGCTGTGGGGAGAAGATTCACACTTTTCCCAAGGTAAGTGAATGTAATAGACCAAACTAGAATTAGAAATTGATGCGAACCGTTATCTATTACTCCACCGTGCCTCTTTTACCTATTACTCCACAGCTACTATCACCATTAACGTTAATTTAGCTTCGTGTGGTTCAGTGATACAAAAGTTAAACATCCAGAGTAGACCGAAGCGCTAGACTCCAGGAGAGCATCACGCCTTATTGACCTCACGTTTTCCACTAACAGGAAGTGGAGCGAATATATTGAATCAATAGTTTCACCTACTGCAAGGAAAGTTGGGCCACTGTGTCGTGCCAAAAGATTTTTCTGTGTCACTGTATCGTGCCAAATGTTTTTTTTTTTCGTCAGAATCCATCATTTACAACTTTACCATTCGTCCGTGCATTGAATAATGTTGCCATATCTGGTGTGGTGCTCCTGCTATTCATCTCGACATTTTTGACAAAATCCAAAGAAGGATCTGTAATGTAATCGATCCGAACCAGGCATCATAACTTCAGTTACTATCTCACCGACGCGGAGTGACTTCTCCCTGTCTTTTCTATAAATATTTTCAAGTGAAATAATTCTAGTGAGCTTCTTTCCCTTTTTTACCTGACTACATGAGTTTAAGCGTGCTACTAGATTGGCATCTAGGTCCCATTCTTTTACTGCTGAAATAGCTAAAAGCAATTGCTACTTCTCCAACAGTTTTTTTCTCGCATTTCCCGCCTGTGGAAGTCCCTTCCGATTCCTTGCTTCTCTGATAACTACAATCTTCAAAAATTTAAACGCAACATCAATCGCCATCTCCCGTCCTCTTGAACCCCGTTCCCTCTTTGTCCTTCCCTCAATTCGTCTTATTCTCATTCTCTTTCACTTTCACTCCCTGTACCCACTTTACGTACTAATGGCATTACCACCCTGCTTGGGGTGAAACGATAGAAAACAAACTACATACTATATTTGGCTGCTTTAATAACCAGCGTTCGACAGTAGTCGTTCAGTGCTGATAAGTCAAGTTTCTCTGTACAATAAGTCTGGGCTTTTATGAAAATGAGGAAAAATATCCCGTGCCATTCTGTGTATAAGTATCATTGTATTTTCAAGCTTGTTTGTTTGGACCCGGAGTAGGAAATAAAGAGTAGTGGGGGTGAAGAAAAATCAAGTCCATGTGACCTTGGGATAAGCTAAAACAAAGGATTGCTTGTTGTGTCCAAAGGGTCGGATTAGTTGTCCAGTAAATCAACAAGAATAACGCCTTTTGCACTAAACGCCCGAAAGTAGAATAAAACATTACTGTCGAAATGACAACAACAACAATAATAATAATAATAATAATTTCCCACCAGCTACACCAAGGACGGCTTTCATAGCTTCTGATCATAATTAATTGGAGGTATTATCATGTCCCTGTTTTGTCCACAGTAAATATCCTGTTCAATGTAACAGATTTGCTCGTCAGTTTCCTGACCTTGATTAGTTGGGAGCATCACACAGAAACTGACGCACTGAAAAGGAGGGAAAAATGAAGAAGTTTCATGGCTTGATGTCGCAAGGGTTGCATTTATTTTTAAGTTTGAACAATGAGGCAGCCCAAGCAACTTTGAAGTCAAATCTAGATACTTTGGAGAACCCTCAATCGGAGACCGTCTGAGCAGACTAGGCGACTTGAACTGAAGTTATTTTCTAACTGGACTCCACCCGCAAGGTTAAGCGTTGTTTTTTGGGTTGTTTTGGGGGTTGTTTTTTTTTAACGAAAACTATCACAATGTCGCGCACATTTGGCTGGGCTGCATGTTGCTTGATTGTGATTCGTATATTGTACATCGGCGTCACCGTTTTTGGCGAATTACTTTCTCATAAAATAATTGTTGTGACCAAGTAATTGGTTAAGGAATAGCAAAACAAGAGGTTGCAGATAAATAGTGTATTGAACAGTAAATACAACAGAAGTATGTTACACGACTTGGGGGCGTGTTACACGACTTGGAAGTGTGTATCGGTTGAGCAGCGTTCAGTCTATATCACCGTTATATTTAACAGCCCCCGACCCCCACGAGGGTTATATGTGGCACAAAGCCGAGTTTAACGTGGGTCATCCAAGCCCGTAGGTTCGGCCAAAAAATTCCCGTAGAACCTGCATAAACGGGTTCGGGTCTGTCTACCTCCCCGGACGAAACTCTTCCCTTCGGCACGGCCTCATCCAGGTTCCTCTCTGCCAAAAGCATAGAGTTCGACAAGGAGCTGCGAACAGCCTCAGTAGAACAGTCTATATCACCGTTCCCCTAAGGCTTACTTTTCTTACTACTTTATAGTAAGAGGAAGAGTCCATAATAGCCTCATTAGAGGGAAGATACTACAACATCAACAACAACAATAATAATAATAATGATAATAATAATAATATCCTCACTGGAAAATCTGCAACGGTTACGGAAAGGAAACTGTAAGAAATTGGTATGAAC
Organism: Acanthosepion esculentum; assembly: GCA_964036315.1. NCBI lineage: Eukaryota > Metazoa > Mollusca > Cephalopoda > Sepiida > Sepiidae > Acanthosepion > Acanthosepion esculentum. The sequence continues at coordinate 20,869,787 of OZ038488.1, forward strand.
ACCACCCAGACCCGGTTATGGAGATAGGACAAGTTACTATTTTATGAGACTGTACAATACACACAAACAGAACAATCAAAGCCAATCACCCTGACATCGTTATTAGAGACCGCAAAGACAAAATATTCTTCCGTATTGACATGGCGGTCCCTGCAGACTGCAAGCTATCTTTGAAGATATTCGAAAAACTATCAAAATACAAGGACCTTGAAATCGAAATCTCAAAAATGTGGCACATGAGGAGATTAACAATTCCGGTTGTTATTGGAGCCCTCGGACTGATTGGAAAATATTCCAATAGACTCATGGAAGGGACCCGTGGTAGCTCATGCCTTAAAGAAACACAAAAAATGTACTCGCAAGACCAGCCCGCACCTTACGAAGGGCTTTATTTATGTAAAATATGTGCGATTTTTTTTTTCAAAACTGCTCACTGGAAAATGTTATGATACCATTTCTGACCTTAGGTCTCTGGTTGGGACCCCGAAAGAAATGAGTATATACCAGAAACCAAAGGAAATAATAATAATAATAATAATCTGATATATTTTCAGCTCATGAAGTTCGTTATTATAGAAGATGAAAGAGTAAAATTGAAAGATACTGAAAAACTGAAGAAATATCTAGACTTTGTAAGAAATCCGGAAAAGAAACTACGGTCATGAAAAGGGCATGCATTTCGTTACTGGAATGGTCGGAAACATCCACAAAGGCTAAGAAAAGAGTACCGAAGAGAGGAATATATATGGAATGGTTGAGTCCATTCAGACGACAGTATTTTTTAAAAGAGAAGAGTGCAAGGTAAATTGAGACGTTCTTTCACATAATTTCCAATGTACGCTATTACTTAGTACAAGTTACCAAATACAAGACGATCACCTTAAATCAGAGACCGCCTGAGCAGACTGAATTACCTCCACATGAAGAGATTTCCATGCCCGTCCTGCAAGATTATACTCTGTTTTATCAAAATCTGTCACCATTTGGCTATGACAGATGTTTATAGTATACCAATGTGGGTAGACTTGGTTTCGTATATTTGTACCCAAGCATCACTTTTCTGAAGCGGTATTATTATTATTATTATTATTATTATTATTATTATTATTATTATTATTATATTTCGATTTCTGCTATGATAACACTATCTACCAAGTCTACAGGAAGACCTAAGGCAGGCAGTGGTGTGTTGTTATGGCTACCAGGTCAGAAATAGCATCATGACATTTTCAACTGAGCAGTTTTGTAAAAAAATTCACACATATTTTACATCGATAAAGCCATTCGCAAGCTGCGGGCTGTATTTATGAGAACAATTTTTTGTGTTTCTTTAAGGCATAGGCTAACAGGAATCCATTCAATGGGTCTATTGGAATCTTTTCCTATCAATACCACATTTTTGAGATTTCGATTTCAAGTTCCTTGTATTTTGATATTTTGTTGAAGATCTTCAAAAATACATTGCAGTCTGCTATGTAAATAAGAAGGCACATTTTGCCGTTGCCTTTACTAATCACGATGTCTAGGCGATTAGCTTTGCTTCTTCTGTCTGCGTGTGTATTTTGTAAACTCCCATAAAATTGTCACGGGTTCTATCTCCCTAACCGGGTCTGGATGATGTTCATACCAATTTCTTGCAGTTTCCTTTCCGTATAAGTTGCAGATTTTCCAGTGCAGATATTGGCCCACTCTGTCATGTCGTGTTTTATATTCACTGGGTGCCTATACCCTGTAACCTGATACAAAATGGTCTGTTGTTTTTGGATATTTATCACAGAATCTACATTTTCGGCTAACGTAATTTTTCAGTATGTGTGCTTGATAATTTCTAGTTAACAAGCATTGGCCCCGTGCAGCAATAATAAAACCTTCAGTTTCAGCTTTTAACCCTGCACGACGTAGCCACTCATGGGTACGGGGTATGTCTACATAAGCTTGTGTGGTATAGGCAGAGTATTCATCGTGAAGCGGTTTATCTTGCCATCATTTCTGTATCCGGTCGGTTGCATTTGCCTTTCCTTTCTTTTTAAGAATTTTACAGCTTTCCAGTATTATGCTTTACTTGAATTTATTCACCCATTTGAAACTTCATTTTGAATTTGTTGGCTTCCTTTATTATTGAATAAAATGTCTTACTTCTTTCATGTTCTTTGGAACAGATCATCATCCAATCTTTTTCCAGGTATCTTTGAAGGACAATTTTTATAGGTTTGTAAGACAGTTCTAGTCGAACTAATCCTCTTCCTCCTACGGATCTCGCCACATACAGGCGATCAACATAAGCCTTGGAAAGATGCACGTGTTGGCAAGTGAGAAGCTTTCTCGTTTTGACGTCCATCCGCTTAATGTCTGCTATGGTTTAGTTAAGAATGTTGAAACTGTATTGCTCAACATCGACAGCCAAGGTATTTATGGGTGATATTCTATGTTTTTTTTTTAATTCTGATTGGTATTCATTACCAGGCGCACACGCTTGTAGCCCTTCTTTCTTAACATCTCCTTCGTTTGGGTATTTTTTTTTTTTTTTAGCGTTTCACCTCAAGCATGGCGGGAAGCCACTAGCACGCAAGGGGTTACAGAGAGTTGGAGTTAAGAGCAAACAGCAGTGATAGAGGAAAGGATGAAGAGAAAGATAGGGGATAGATCAAGGCATCTGGAGACGTCGATTGACATTACATTTGATTAGTTGGAGATTATAGCTATCAGGGAAACAGCCGATCAACATAAGCCTTGGAATAATGCATGCGTTGGCAGGTGAGTAGCTTTCTCGTTTTGGCGTCCACCCGCTTAATGTCAGCTATGGTTTAGTTAAGGGTGTTGAAACTGTATTGCTCCACATGGACAGCCAATGTATTTATGGGTGATATTCTATTTTTTTTTAAATTCTGCTTGGTATTCATTACCAGGCGCACACGCCTGTAGTCCTTCTTTCTTAACTTCTCCTTCATTTGGGTTTTTTTTTTTAGCGTTTCACCCCAAGCAAGGCGGGAAGCCACTAGCACGCAAGGGGTTACAGAGAGTTGGAGCGAGAGCAAATGAGAATGATAGAAGAAAGGATTAAGAGAAGGATAGGGGATAGATCCAGGAATCGGGAGACGTCGATTCTTTCAGAGCAAGTCGACACTCGTGATAGAAGC
>OZ038488.1:20875423-20937923 GCA_964036315.1 Acanthosepion esculentum
CGACCTTCCTGATGTCATTAGTTCTCAACTCGCTGTTTATTCCGATGACACTGTTGTTTTCTCCTGTTTTAATAGTACGTCTGATCGGTTGGATAAGTTAAAACTGGAAGCTGATCTAAAAAAAGAAAAATGACCTCTTGTTACCTAGGGCAAGGAATAGATTTTAATTTTAAGAACTTCAAAACGAAACTGCTCGCTTTTAATCGTCAGAGAGAAGGCTTTTTAACTTGTATTAGGATAGCTGAAGCTAACCTCCAGAGTGAAACATTACTCCTTCTCGGAATTATTTTTACCGCTGACATGAAGTGGAAAGATTATATATAATTAGTTGTTCGGTCTGAAGCAAGGAAAGTTGGTCCACTGTGTCATACTAGACAATCTTTTTTGTCAGAATCTATCTTACATATTCATGTCTGCCATTCGTTCATATATTTTTGTCACATCCGGTCTGGTGTGCCTGCTATATATTTAGAGACTCTTGATAAAATCCAAAGAAGAATCTGCAATGTTATTGTTCTTGTCCGGGTATGTCGGCTACAGTACCATTCCTACCGTCGTAACGTAGCTCCCTGTGTCTTTTCTATAAATACTTTCGTGGTAATTGTTCTGAGGAGCCTTCCTCTATGGTACCCAGGTATTATGAATTTGAGCGCAGTACTATAATGGCGGCAAGGCGTCGTTTTACAGTTGAATTGTCGAGATTTAACGGTAAGTCCTATGTTAAGAATTTCTTCTTTTGCACTTCTTGTTTGTGGGACACTCTCCTGGCTTCTTGCTTTCTAATCAACTTTGATCTTCAGAAAATTAAATGCAATGTCAATCGTTATCTTCTGTCTTCTTAAATTACTACTTTTTCATTGTTCTCTCTCCTTAATAGGGTTTTTCTCACATTCTATAATTCTTGCATCTTAATGGCTTTATTGCCTTACTTAGGATGAAATGATTAACATATATATATATATATATATATATATATATATATATATAAACACGCGTGTACACCCCCAAGCACATATACAGGATGCGATGAATAAATTGTCGCCATGTTATATTTTTAATTTCGCGCATGCGCGTTGTTTGTTTTTGCTTTTGTCGCCTACACTGTATAGCAGGGTCCGTTTGGACACCGTCTGTGAGAAAAAAAAACGCACCATGACGCAATTCACACCGCCAGAAATTTGGAAACGACATGCTGCACTGTTTGGCATTCGCGCCGGAAGCTCCAATACTAACATTTCACTGTGTTTGGGTGGCAAACTGACGATGAAAATGATTTACTTTTGAAAACAGAAAACAATACGTTTGCTTATTAAAGATTTAAGTAGGAGAGAGAATCCAGATTTTAAAATCTTAAGGAGTTGTCTCTTTTGACTAATCAAAAAACAGGTTAAAGAGCCATTATTTTATTATATATAATGGTGCGTGTAATATTGATTTAATTCCTTGATTTTTCTTTTAATATTTACATATATTAAGGCCCATTGAATAAAACAAGTATTCTATTTTAGGTTCAAAATTATATAAAAATGATTTAATCATACCAGAACCCCCTTTTAAGATTGTTTTAAAATATGTAAAAATAATTTTAAAAATAAAAATTAACCTATTGTTAGAGATATACATATCTCTCAGATTATTTCTTCGTAACTTTAATGCATATTCTTAACTGGAAGTATGATGTCATGCCTTAAAATGACAGTTCCCCGACACATGTATGAATACCACACCCCACCCAACATCTAACCTATAGTTTTAATTTTTCTGCATTAGCTTTGACCTGTCTTTTGATTAGTCAAAAGAGAAATACGCATAAGATTTTAAAATCTGCACCCCATCCAATTTAACTCTTTAATAAGCAAAAACTGTTCGTAATGAATCTTTCAACACCTCGCGTATTTTTACAGTTTATATTTTTTGAGGAATTTTCGAAGGTATTCATTGTGCCAAGCGCTTGCAATTAATATTTAGTCATGTTCAAGGAATTAGATTTCTTTCATGGATTCTTAATTAATTTTTGCTTTATTTCATTCACTTTATTGTGTACGATGCATCATTGTAGTAGGAATTTCATTCTTAGTGGGTTTTTTGCTTAGTTTGAGAACACAACGAAGGCACCTAAAACAAAACAAAACAAAGAAAGGGCTGTGCATTATTTTTATTACCCAGTGATTCTAATAGTTTAAAACCATTATTACTGTTAGATACACTTATTATCTCCGTGCAGTACAATTTTTTTTATAAAAAAAAATTAAGCGAAAACTCGGCAAAAACTCTACAAGGCGGACTAAGAAAAATCTCAGAGAAGCTAAGCAAAAACTTGACCAAACGTACACTAGAGGGAACTAAGCAAAAACCTGGTAAATAAAAAAGCTAAGCGAAACTCGATCAAAATTTCGCTAGACGAAACTAACCAAAAACTCGGTAAAGCTTAATTTTGGAGAAACTCGGGAAAAACTCGGTAAAGGTTAATTTAGGCGAAACTAAGCAAAAAATCGATAAAGCTTAATTTAGGACAAACTAAATGAAGCATTATCGAGTTTTTGCTTTGTTTCTTTTAAATTGACCCTTACCGAGATTTTGCTTAGTTTGGTCTAGCGGAGTTTTGACCGAATTTTTTGACCAAACTAAGTAAAAACTTGGCAATAATTCCGCTAGGCGAAACTAAGCAAAAACACAGAAAATTTTAATTTAGGAGAAACTAAGAAATAACTCGGTCAAAACACCGCTAGACGAAACTAAGCAAAAACTCGATAATGCTTCATTTAGGAAAAACTAAGCAAAACCTCGGCCAAAACACCGCTAGGCGAAACTAAGCAAAAGCTCAGCAAAGCTTCGTTTAGGAGCAACTAAGAAAAATTCGGTCAAAATTCCGTTAGACGAAACTAATCAATAACTTGGTAATGGTTATTTTAGGAGAAAATAAGAAAAAACTCGGTCAAAACTTCGCTGGCAGAAACTAAGCAAAAACTGCGAATTCATTCAAAAATTTCCGACAATAAACACTATGAATAATTAATCCTCAAAAATATTTTTTTAAACATAGGAAAAGTTAAATAAATAAAATCTTAGAAAAAATACACACAGACACACGCACACACACACACACACACACACACACACACACACATATATATATATATATATATATATATATATATATTGCTAACTCACTATATGTTCACATGTGTGTATGACAATGATACGTGCAATTCTGTTCTAATAACCATGTGTTTATATGTACGTGTTTGTTGCATGAACGTCTTTATCAACGTCTTGGCTTTCACGACATCAACGCCTTCCACTTAAATTCTCCGAAAATAAGGCCAGGCACGCCCAAAACCTTCAGTGCAGGTGTATGTCATGGCTGCCTGAGACGTACAGTCCGCCATCTTCAATCATGAAGGCATGGATAAACACAAATTCTGCTCAACAGACGGTGGAAAAAAGTAGTTTTAAATTTCTCTAACATTGCTTTGTCTCCTTCGGGTACTTTCTTACTTTTCTGCTCGTCATTTATGAGATCTTCTCCTTTCATTTTTATTTTCTTATAGTTTTTCTTAACTTAATATTGAAATTTGTTTTCACCGTCCCAATGTCTTCTTTTCTTCCAATTAAGTTTATCATCTTTCTGTGTAGCTTTTACTTTTTCTTATCTTTTGACCCACCATGCCATGCATATTGTAACGAACCACCCTCATTTCCTTTATTATTCCATTGTTATATATATATATAGGTAGGTAGAGAGAGAGAGAGAGAGAGAGAGAGAGAGAGAGAGAGAGAGAGAGAGAGAGAGTATGGATAGGAATCCGACAAAAATATAGGATAAAGAACAAGTAGGAAACAAATCTTACAAAAAAATGTTATTTTTTATCATTTCTATCTTAATCACTGATGAAGCTTTATTATTATTTTAGATTGATATCTGTTTCCTACTTGTTCTTTATACTATCATATATATATATATATATATATATATATATATATATATGTTCTTTATACTATCATATATATATATATATGTTCTTTATACTATCATATATATATATATATATATATAATTCTATATTTTATACTATCATATATATATGTTCTTTATGCTATCATATATATGTTCTTTATGCTATCATATATATATATATATAATACTATATTTTATACTATCATATATATATATATGTTCTTTATACTCTCATATATATATATATATAATACTATATTATATACTATCATATATATATATGTTTTATACTATCATATATATATATATATATATTGATATATGCATACATTTATATATATATATATAAAAGTGAACATTGAAGTCAAAATTTAGAGGCGACAGTCTGTTTCATGCTAGACGCAATCGTCAAGTTGACTTCAATGTTCACTTTTATATTTACACACGCTCTATCTCTGATATTGGGCACTTTATCCATAAATATAGCACACCTTAGTATATTCCTTTATATATATATATATATATATATATATATATATATATATATATATATATATATATATATATATATATATATATATACATATATATATATATATATATATATATATATATATATATATACACGTGGATTTGGGCAGCAATGCCTCTTTTATACAAGTTTCATTAAAGACTATTGACATTGTGACTTTCTTCATAGTTGATGTTATTGAATGTTGGCTTTTTCTTTTTTTTATTATTAATGATTCCATTATTTTTATTCTTACTTTACATACGGATGAGCCTATTATATTTGCATTATCAACGAATGTATATATATATATATATATATATATATATATATATATATATATATTATTTGTGCGTGTGTGTGAAATTCCTACCATTCTTGGAAGCGCTACTAAGGAAAAGACAATGAGATAACTGATGGCGATCAGAAGATTGAAGAATTTCAGTAGTGTTTAGAAACAAATCAGAGCCTTTGAATCAACGTGTGAGATCTCAACGGGATTACTTTACACGGAGAAATGCTTCATTACCTTCAACTTTTTTCGTTCTTGTTAAGTAGGTGCACCTTGTCAGGACAGTCGTATGCAAGCGCTTACAATAAATAATACGATAAGCAAGCGTGCACAGATGTGCAAATACATATTACTTTACTAAATGTTAACCCAATACAAGTCCCAAGAGCCACTCATGATAGATGCTTGCTAAATGAGATTGTTAGAAGGACGAAAAAGGATAAGGCAAGAACTGCATGTTTTGATGCTATTTAGGACGGATAACGGTTGACTCTCAATTCAAAGAGGTTAAGATTTTATTAATTAGGAGAAGCGTCCAATCGAAAATATTTTTTCTGGGGAGACGTTAGGACATTAAAAAAACAATATTCAAAGATACCAAAGATCTGCGTTTAAAGTCAAAATTCAGCTTTGCTTGGTCATCGACGCACTTCGTAGCCGAGATGTCAAACGCACGTCAGATCTCCTGACGGTTTCCCTTCGGGTTTGACTTCTGCCGGAGAACGCATATTTTTCTCTAAGATGTCTCGAATATTCAGACCGGAAGAGGAAAATAAATTTCGATTGATGTTGCATTTAAATTTTTCAAGAGCATATTGAAAAGTAGGAAGCCGGAGTCCCACATGTGTGAAGTGCGCGAGAAGCAACTATTAGAATAGAATTTACTAACAATTTCAGCTGTAAAATAATGAGACCTATCTGTTCATCTAGTACTGCGCTTAACTTGGTAAAGTCTATCTACCAAAGAGGAAAATAACATTTATTTTGTAAAATACAAGAATGTGGCACAAGACAAAAATGGGGATGGGGAAGGCTGGTCTTGTTTTATAATTAAACTTAGCTTGCCACAATTACTGAACCAAATATATCAAAGTATTCCTTACTCCAAAAAATTCTTACTTATCATTCGTACAGTGGCCTAAAAAAAGTTTTTAGCCTGGAGTAATAAACTACACCCAATTTCAAAATTTAATTACGTAATCCCAACTCAACATAAATAAAAAGTATTTGGAACTAGTATGGAATAGGTCCTCTTGTTTCAATGCTTGTATTTTTCATAGATTTTATCAAGTTATCAATAATCGTCTGATCCATATTTTGCCACTCCTTTAGCAATGTTACTTTAAGGGTTGCCACTAACGGGATTTTGGTTGCACGCTCTCGAAGTTTTGGATCAAGGTGCTCCCAAACGTGCTCTACTGGATTCATGTCAGGACTTTGGACCACTCATAGCAGTGACTTGATTCCTTGCGATTCCTTCCAGGCCTTTGGTACTTTACTCGCATGGCATGGCGATCCATCTTCTTGAAAAAGGTAGAAATTCTTGTCAATCTGATTGGTTTCACATAGTGGGAATAGTCCATTCTCTAATATTTGACAATATTTTGGTACCATTCAACTACTAGTCAACAAGAATCAGCTCAGATTGTTCTCCAAATCAGACAGCGCGCCACACCATTGCTCCAATCCCTCCATGTTTCACGGTCGCCTGAAGACATTCAATATCAAATTCGAATATTGGCAAAATTTACTTTCATTTGACCAAATTACAGACAGCCAAAATTCATAATCTTTGTTCTCGAATTCTCTCGCCCAGGCCATACGAAGGTTCCTGTTAACCTCTGAAATCAAGAGCTTCTTTCTTGCAACTCTTCTTTGATGGCCTAGCTCTTTCAGAGTCTTTCTCACCGCATATGGCGATATTTCCATGCTTTTGCCGACATCTTTAGTTCTCTGACAACAGTTTCTGATGACTTCCCTCTTCAGCACATTTTTTTCGCTCAGACACGATGTTTGGTCTTCTTGAACATTGTTCACACAACAATAGACTTCTTCGTTAAATTTCTTGACAATATTAATAACTGTTTGATGTTTAACCTGGAAAAACGTAGCAATTTCTCTATTTGCCATGCCACACTGATGCCATCCTAATATTTGCCCTTGTGGAAATTCAACAATTTCCTTACTTCCGCGAACTTTTATTGCAAAATATAAGTCAACTATCGTTAATAGATGAGAGTAGTTTGATACTAACACGGTATTGGCTGAAAAAAAAAGAATAGACATTACAGAAGCCAAAATCGCGGTAATCAAGGGTGGCTAAAAACTTATCATAGCCCAATGTACTACAGCCACCATGACAACTCAAAGAATCTATGAAGTCCTAACTAGTTCCCATATGTACAATATTTTGCATCTCGGAGGAAGAAGGAATGAAAAACAATTTAAAAATCTGTGCCAAATAGGAAAATTCCTCAGAACAATTACCATGAAAGTATTAATAGAAAAGGCACAGAGAAGCTACGTTACGAAGATGGCAAAGTGACTGAATCCGAGATGCCAGGACAGGTCAGATTACATTGCAGATTCTTTTTCACAATATAACTTTTCGCAGGAGCTGTCTGAATGAAACTTACTTCTTACCAGTGAAATACAAAAGTAATGAGGATGATTCAACCCTATGTATGCGGCAAAGGTGGGTCCTAGCTGTAAAGGCCTGAATTAGAGTAAAACAAGGTATGTAACTCTTCTAATCATTTGCCATGGAAATAGCGGTAGAGTAATGATAGGTTTCGATGTTTCGGTTGTGGAGACAAAGGGCCTTCAAAGTGGGAAACAGACCATCGCCCACAAGGCCTTGTAAATGCGTGCAGCTAACAAAGTAAGTGTCAACGTTGCATGTCGGTGCGCATAACTGCAAAGGGCTACCATGACCCCAAAGATTGGTAGAGCGTTTCCCTCCCAAGATAGGTACAAAACTTCCGGTGGACAAAGTCTAAAAATAGGCATCTTTAATCCTCATAACAACATGACAGAGACACAAACAATGTTTGGCCCTCCGCCCAAATATTGGTTTCAAAGTTTTTCACGGGAAAAAGGTAAAAAGATAGCAGAATAAAGTTTTATTATTTCAGTTTTGGTTGCCTAAGATGACGGAACAGGGATATTCTTCACACACATTGAGCAAGATATATATATATATATATATATTTATATAGATAGATAGATAGATAGAGAGAGAGAGAGAGAGAGAGAGAGAGATAACGATGATGATGATGATGATGATGATGAAGGCGTCTAGCATGAAAGTCTGTCGTCTCTGAGTGTTGACTTCAATGTTCACTTTTACATTTAAATATTACTTAGTGGATACTCGTATTTGAGTAGATGCTTCGTTTATTTATCGAACAGTATATTTATTTATTTTCCTCTTCCGGTCTGAATATTCGAGAAATCTTAGAGAAAAATATGCGTTCTCCGGCAGAATTCAAACCCGAAGGGAAACTGTCAGGAGATCTGACGTGCTTTTGAAATCTCGGCTTCGATGACCAAGCAGAGCTGAATTTTGGCTTTAAACGCAGACTTTATTTTCTCAGTTTCATATCCTAACGTAAAGAAAGCAATTCCTAAAAAGAAAGGGATTGATTTTTTATTTATTAATCCGACAGATTTTTATTACTTAAACGTTATTTTTAGTGAATATTCGTATTTGAGTAGACGCTCCGTTTATTTTCGTCTACCGGCCTGAATATTGCGAAAATCGTATTAGAAAAAAAAATGGGCCCTACGGCAGGATTCGAACCTAGATTTTCCTAGGTGAAACCGTCATTAGACCTGATGTGCGTTAGACGTCTCGGCTACGGAAACATGCAATGCGTTTTTAGGTCTTTGCATTACGTCTACATTCCACCAAGTTTTATATTCGCGCACATATGAGCATGTGCACCAAGAAAATGTCGACTTGAGTTCGCAGTGCGTTTTTAAACCTAATATTGCCTCAATTTTTACCTATAAGAATATATTTTTCACGTCGAGAGTACTTCAAGGGATTACTTATAAATATTTTACCAACTATAAACACATGTCAAAAACGTTATATTACATCACCAACCTTTATTAAGTCCATTCTTGAAGAATCTAATGCATTTTATCTAAAACAAATGTGTGTACGTAAAAAACATTCCCACATCAACTTTCGAAAAACGAACAAACATAGTGTCTATTACTCACACACACACACACACACACACACACACACACACACACACACACACACACTCTTAAGAATAGACATTATCATCTGAATCTCACATAGATAAACTAGAATTAATATTTACGGTTTTTCAATCAGGCTTGGAATCCGTTGATTTCTTGTAACTTCAAAAGGACTCGTTGTCTCTCCTTGAATTCGGGACCCGATAAATTATACTAAAGTTTGTTTAGCAAGTCATATACACGTGGAACCTGATCAATCAATACAGATTCCGATCTATATTTGATTCCATTTCTATCTATCTATCTATCTCATATATATATATATATATATATATATATGTATGTAGTCAAATCGATCACAGCGCCCACACATGAGATATTGTAGATTGTGGTAGTTCATTTACAATATCTCTCCAACGTTTTTTCTTATAATTTGAGGGAAAAGAAAGTATATACTGAACTCATTTAGTAAATTCAATACATTTTAAAATACGTTTAATCGTACGGCGAATATAGCTCGAAACCTACATTTTAACTTGAAAATTTGGAGATCGTCTTATACGCCCTGTCGCCTTGGGAGCCAGCATGTACGGTACTGATTATTTTATTAGAGTTCAAATTCCAGCTGAGGCGGTCGCATTTTCTTTACGACAAATATCTTAGGAAAGCTATGAATCCATCTCTTACACACCCCATACACGTAGGGATTAATAGCAGACCAGACTGGGCGCACTAGATTTACTTGGCAAACCAGTCTAGGAGGACGAAAACATGGAATTCAAATTAACAATATATATATATATATATATATATGTTTATTGTCATCCACAGACAGACTGTTTCGCTGTATCACAGTTCATCAGTGTGGCTAGACGTCCGGTTGCCGCTAGCTAGGATCAGAAACCCGACTGAATTGGCGTCAGTCGGGGATTCTACCACTAGGCCGTTGGCGCGCAGTCGGGATGAAGGCAAATTTAAGCGTATTTATTTTTTGATAAACACACAGTGACTGCGAGAACTCGATTCGAATTACCGAAGAGTCATGTATTATTAGCCGTAATAGTCACTGTTTACAAACCCACACTTCCTCCCCAGAGAGCTCAACGGAAATAAATTTTTCATGTATATATATATATATATATATATATATAGAGAGAGAGAGAGAGAGAGAGAGAGAAACAGACAGACAGACAGACAGACAGTGAAAGGGAGAGAGAGGGCGAGGGAGGGACAGAAACAGACAAGCTGCGATATAATGAAATGATAGATAGATAGATAGATAGATAGATAGATAGATAGATAGATAGATAGATAGATAGATAGATAGATAGATAAAAACACTTGAATACGCGTATGGGATTTTGTTTAGTGTACACATAAAAGAACGCATCTATATTCGATTAACTCATAAACGCGCCAAATGTCACACAGAAGACGACGACGTCAACGTCCCTCATTGGAATGAACATATAAATTTGCTTAGCTACAACCATAGAGCCACTCGTTTCCAAGTTTGATATCAAAATAAACCAGTCGATGGTAAGTAAAAAAAATGAATGATATTCGTTTTATTTTTAACCAAATTCCTGGCGCCTACTTCAAATAAATAAGCGCTTAGTCTAAACCGCAAATTTGCTTGTTGTCTTTGTTCATTCGTCATGTCTTTTACACCTTCAGATTTTATCTTTTTTAAATACTTTGCTGTGATCTACTGGCAGCCAAGTAATGCAAGAATTGCCGTATTTTATTACCGGCAAGGAAGTCAGCAATGCAAGAGGTAAGACCTGAGACAACAAAAGGATTAACTGACATTTTGGCAATCGCAAAGATTAGAAAGTCATGGAAATGAAAAACGGAAACTGGCCGCCATGATGGTAGCTCTAATGATTTGAGAAGAAAGCCAAAAATGCGTTATTTTAATCTATCGTGAAGAAGAGAATAATTACAAGGGGCGGAGCAAAGAACACAGGAAAAAAGAGATTAAACTCGCTTTGTTTTATTTAAGTGATGACAGATAACCACCAACAATAACACGAAGGTCAAAGGTTAAACATATCAGAGAACTGTTCTTTTTCAATGCTTTGTTTTTGATTGGCGCTGCACAAACACAACAAAAAAAGAAATTAATCAAATGGGTGCAAAATCATAATGGCACAAGTAAAATGGCGCAGGTAGAAATGGAACGATAAAAATGATATAGGTAAAAATGGCACGGGTAAAAATGATACAAGTGGTAAAATAGGCATGTTATACCGTACCTATGGACTATAATGAGTATGTCTCAATCCTTATGAATACAGTGGAATATACTGTATGTTCATTCACTGTGGTCTTCCACAGTGTGCTTCTCAAAATGTCTGCTTCCGGGCAGAGAGGAACACAGACGAGGCTATGCCGAAGTGAAGAGCCTCGTCTGGGGTGGTAAACAGCTACCCAACCCCGTTTTTTACGGTTTCTACTGGGAATTTTTCCCCGAGCCTACTGGATCGGAAACCCCACAATAAACTTGGCCTTGTGCCATATCTGACCGGGTGAGGTGGTTAGTGAATATCTTCACTGTGGTCTTCCACAGTGCGCTTGTCAAACTCTCTGCCTCTGTGTAGGGAGGAACCTAGAGGAGGTTATGCCAAAGGACAGAGCTACGTCTGGGGTGGTAGACAGCTACGCGACCCTGTTTTTACGGGGTCTACAGGGATTTTTTTCCCGGGTCTAAGGGCATGGATACCCCACAATAAACTCGGCCTTGTGCCACTTCCGACTGCGCGGGACGGTCAGTGAATATCTCACTGTGGTTTTACACAGTGTGGTGGTCAAACTCTCTGCCTCAGGGCAGAGAGGAACCCAGACGAGACTGTGCCGAAGGGCAGAGCCACGTCTGGGGTGGTAGACAGCTACCCAACCCCGTTTGTACGGAGTTTACGGGGAATCTTTGACCGGCTTACGGGATCGGATACCCCACAATAAACTTGGCTTTTTCCTCATCCGACCGTGTGGGACAGTAAGCGAATATCTTCACAGTGGTCTTCCACAGTGTGCTCGTCAAACTCTCTGACTCCGGGCAGAGAGGAACCCAGAGGAGGCTATGCTGAAAGTCTGCGGTGGTAGACAGCTACCCGACCCCATTTTTAAGGAGTCTACGGGGAATTTTTGCCCAAATTAATTTTAGCCTTGTGCCACATCTCACCGCGTAGGACGGTTAGTGAATATTTCACTGTCCCTTTCCACTGTCAAAATCTCTGCCTGCGGGCAGAGAGGAACCCAGACGAGACTATGCCGAAGGCCAGAGTCTCGTCTGGAGATTGTTGACAGCTACCTGAACCCGTGTATGCGGGCTCTACGTGGAATTTTCTCCCGAGCCTACGGGCTCGTATACCCCAAATTAATTTTGGCCTTGTGCCACATCTCACCGTGTGGTACGGTTAACGAATAACTTAACTGTGGTCTTCCACTTGGGATTCAACTTGATTCTCGCTTAACCCTAACAATTGATTACTTACTACACGCTGCTGGCGAATCTTGGATGTTGTTCGTATTATAAATATTATCCTTCCATTTCCAAACTTCGTTTTGGTTATTCTTATTCAGTAACTTTTTTCAAGGTTACAACAATAAAAACAAATGGAACAAAACAAGATTTCCAGCAGAACTTTGGAATGTACATCAAGCTACCATAAATGACTGTCCCAGAACCAACAACCTATGTGAAGGGTAGAACAACAAATTTTACCATCTTGTTGGTTATTAGCAACCATCTACCTGAAAACGGATAAGAATGATTCAAAAGGAATAGGCTGTTGTGAATGCAGTGATAGCAAGGGACTTAGTTTGGTGAACCACCAAGAAAGAAAACAAAGTAAATATATGGTTATTTATAACAAAACTCAAAAATTTATGCAGGGACTACACAGAAGGAAGGACAGATTTCGATCAGGTGTTAAGTGGACTTAGTCACAACATAAGATTTTATTTTAAATTTTTGCTTTTAAATTGAGATATAATTTTCTTTTTAATTTTTCTTTTTATATGCCATGTCCTTTCAGGGCGTAGGCGATCATGGCTCTCCACTTCCCTCTATCCCTTGCAGGGGTTAATAACAGAGAAAGATGGCTTTTATATCTTCTTCTAGTCTAGGCGAAGTACAACTTCAAAATCGGTTGGGTGTGAAGTAAAAACGTACCCGCTATATAAAACATAAAAACAATACTTGTCCTATCGAAGTAAAAAAAAAAATAAAGTTATGGGGAAGACGTTAGAAGTATAAAGAAGTAGAGTTTAGAAGGAACCAGACACTCAATACTGAACCTCAATACTGAACAGGAAATAACCTCTACTCCACCGGCAACTGATCTCTCCACTGACCTCGCTATAATAGCTCTTTCTTTTCTTTTTATGCGCCATGTCCTTTCAGGACGTAGGCGATCATGGCTCTCCACCTCCCTCTATCCCTTGCAGCTCTCAACAAGCTCCTTCCCTCTGCTTCCTCCCCCAGACCACGTTCTGTCATCCACTTGCTTAAGTCCGCCAGGTATATCAAGCGTTGTTTTCCCTTGTCTCTCTTTCCCTCTGTTTGACCCGTGAGTATCAAATTCTCCAGGCCCTCCTTCCTCGTTATGTGTCCTAGAAACTTCAGCTGCCTCTTCCTGATATTAAATATAAGCCTCCTCCTTGTTTGCAACCTCTCTAAGATCACGTCGTTGCTCACACGCTCCCTTCCATGTTATCCTTAGCATCCTTCTGTAGAACCATATCTCTGTCGCCTAGTGTCTTTTTGTTCATCTTTGAGGAAATGTTGGAAAACTGATTGGTCACATTCAATGCCTCGAAAACCAAACTAGTGACGATCCACCACCTCGGTGCGGACAATGAATTTTCGCATGAACGTGACTTCTAACTGGGAGGCCCCCAGACGTGAGCACATATTAGGACTTAAACTCAACACAAAACTCGTAGAACTAGTACATACAATCTGTCGCATGTCATGCTGGAGAAATGGTCGTCTCACTGTAAGGCTTCAGTAAACACATATCTCCTTCTGCTATCCCCCATTTTTATAAGAGCCAGAAAATGGAGGAGTTCTGCCATATAGGGCCAGTAGTTATCCAGTCTTCACTATTCAGCTCCAACAGAAACCAAAAGCGTTTATGCGGCCTTGTGGGTGATGAATTATTTTCCATCCTACAACCACATTCCCGCAGTCGAAACGATGCCAACTATATCAAGCGTTGTTTTCCCTTGTCTCTCTTTCCCTCTATTCGACCTGTGAGCATCAGATTCTCGAGGCCCTCCTTCCTCATTATGTGTCCCAGATACTTCAGCTGCCTCTTCCTGATATTAAGTGTAAACCTCTTCCTTGTTTGCAACCCCTCTTAGATCTCATCGTTGCTCACACGCTCGGTCCATGATATCCTTAGCATCTTTCTGTAGAACTTTTTAATTTACTAAATAGATAACGTGTGCATTTCATTTTTTCTGTATGTTTTTGCTTAGTGTCATTTTTTCCTATTTCCCCACCTGTGTCATTTTTACGCATGTCATTTTTATCTGTGCCATTTTCCCGTGCCATTTTTACCTGTGCCAATTCTACATGTGCCATTATTACCTGAATTTTTATAAAATGACAGGAACCACATCACTTGAGGACTTTCAACAGTAGCAACAACTAAAATGGATATCACATGTAACTGAAAGAGAAAATGATTATATAATCAAGATGCTGATGTTCCACAGCATTTCAAACAATAATAAAATAAATCCTTATCAATACCGGAAAGAACAATAATAGTGTAATTGAGAGACGTGTTTCCTTGAAAAATTATTTTAAGAGAAAGATTTTATAAATTTCAACCGAAAGTAACAAACCTGCTCAGTCAATAAATGCCGAAGGAAACTACTGATATTGTCACTATCATTAGACATGACGAGAACTGATACTACACTTTCATTTGTGGGTTTCTTTTTTGAGATTGATTGGACTAATTTTAGTTATATTTCTTGACATTTATGTTTAACATATATGAATAGACATCCCTATATATATATATATATATATATATATATATATATATATATATCAATTTTCAATTTCATCTCCAAAAGCACAAGGCAGTGCAGAAAAGTTCTCGGCTTGACGAGATTTTGAGAAGTGCATCACACATTATATATATATACATATATATATATATATATATATATATATATATATATATATTACGCGAATCATTCATACTATTCGCGTAATATAAATTGAACCCGCACCACCTAATTGATATATATATATATATATATATATATATATATATATATATATATATATGAATGAAGAAATATAGTTTTAATGTGTCCTATATTTATGGGATAAAGTGCTCAATATAAGAGATAGAGCGTGTGTAAATATAAGTGTAAAAGTGAATATTGAAGTCAACACTCAGAGGCGACAAGCTGTTTCATTCTAGACGCAATCATCAGGCCACCTGACGATTGCCTCTAGCATTAAACAGCCTGTCGCTTCTGAGTGTTGACTTCAATGTTCACTTTTACATTTATATTTTTATATACATACATATATATATATATATATATATATATATATATATATATATATTACATAGAATAGCTATTTCAACCAACAAATCCTATGTTGTTGTTATTGTCAACTCAGAAGTGTGAAGAAATAAAATAGGAACTTAAAATTTAAAAAATAAAATATAAGAAGAGAAAAAGGAAAAAAAGCAAAAGAAAAGGAAAAAAGAGAGAAAGAAGAAATGAAAGGAAGCAGGGGGCAGCCAATGAAAATAAAGACATTTATATGCTCTGTTATAATAAATACATTGAGCTCTTTTTGTGGATCAGTTTTAATATTTTATATTATTAGGATTCACTTGGATTATATACCAACGGATTATTATATATATCAGATCGTCCTAGATATCACCTCAGATCGCACTCACGACGATTGCGTAATTTTGTTTTAAGATTGGCCAGCGCAGAAAACCCTGCCTCGCACAAATTATTTGTTGAAAATTCAACTTTTATCTTCCTCTCCAAATTGACAACTGTCAGCCCATTTCATGAAAAAAAAAAAATGGAAAGAACGTCTACACAAATGCCATCGAACCAATCTTCAGAAACGCCAACATACAGATTGACTATGCTGGATCCGGTTCGAAATTCAAACCAACATCGCCTGAAGAAGGTTGGAGCGTACAATGGCCGAAACATTGTGAATGTGACAATAAAGATGAGGACAATAGTCGATCAATGTAAATAGTTACAATACCCCATCTCAGAAATCTAAACAAATAAATAAATAGTCTTTATTTTTGTTGTCAATTCTGAAGAAGAAATAAAGGCATAAATTCACTTTTATCGTATGTTTTATTCCAATTCTAATCACCGCTTTTTAAAATAATTGTTGTGGCCTGTTTAGGGGCGAGAAAGAAAGACACTGAAGACGAAGGTAGGTTGAACAAGTGTATGGAAATAACAGATATATACAAATCAAGAGTGTTAGTAATAAGCAGATAGAGGTGTACGACCAAACGGTAGGTTAACACTGCATCTCCGCTCCCCAACCGACTGCCCTACGAAGTCTCGCAGTTAGTATTTATGAGAGGAGGAAGGAGGGGGGTTTACCGCAACCATAATAAACATTGCCGAGGAGTGAAGGTGTTTATTTATTACTTTCTGTACCGGTTACTAATTTTTACATTACTCATTCTCTTTTATCCTAAAAATTTCCAATCTTCCATTATACATGACCCGTTGTAGAGTGACAGAATACGCCGACTGCATCCTCAAGCACACAAGGTTTATGGACACATCACGTTGTATATATATATACATACACACATACATACGTATGTGTGTGTGTGTGTGTGTGTGTGTGTGTGTGTGTGTGTGTGTGTGTGTGTGTGTGTGTGTGTGTGTGTGTGTGTGTAAAATCTAATGCATTTCTGGCTACACGTAAATGCCAATGTATACGAAATGGAAGATAAATCATATGAAAATAGTTTTCAAAACTGCCCCCCAAAATATAAACGCGGAAGAAAAAAAACAGTTCTGTGTTTTTCTCGCCTAATTGATCTAATCCATTGCGAAATCAACTGTTATCTTCCTCTGCAACATGACAACTGCTGGTGACGATGGCGAGAGCCTGTAGGTTTCCGCCTCTTTTTTTTTTTAGTTTTCTTTGTAGTCATTGAAATTTTCTTTTTGGTGCGGTTACATTCAATTCGGCGTAAAATTGAATTGAATCTGGTAAAGTGAAACAAAGGATTTGAACTGTTGACATTGGCACCCATGGGATTCCATTCACTATTCTAATAGAGGTTGATTGATGGTCGCTCTCTCTCTCTCTCTCTTTCTCTCTCTCTCTCTCTCTCTCTCTCACTATATATATATATATATATATATATATATATATATATATATATATATAAAGAGAGAGAGAGAGAGAGAGATGTAACCGCCCGTCCATATATATTTCAGGCAGTTAACATTTGTTAATCTCTTTAAATATATATATATATTCATATTTATCTCATTCTGTTTTCATATATATATATATATGTATGTGTGTGTGTGTGTGTGTTTGTGTGTATATATATATGTTTGTGTGTTTGTGTGTGTGTTTGTGTGTGTGCGCGCGCATGCGCGTGTGTGTATTGTATCGCATATATTTTTTCTTTGGAAGATCTTCCGGTTGTTATTAATTTCACTGGATTTCATTTTGTAACATTAAAAAGCAATTTTTCATAAACTTGCCTATACAACAATCATTAGAATTCTTAATCCCTTTTGGATTACGGCCATGTCAAATTGAAACACATTTTCTGCCTCCTGTTATTGGTTAATTAGCAGAACTTGTGTCAGTCAATCCTCATTATTTTTTTAAACCTTATAATCTAAAAAAAAGTCCTGGCTTTAAATAACCCGCACAAGTTTGACAAGCCGTAAAAAAGCGAATCCGTCAAAATTCCTGTTACTAAATAATTAACAAGATTAGAAGCAAATGTTTTAAAATATTAAACGTCGCTTGAGTCTGGTTACTTCGAGAGGTGTTCTCCTTTTTATTAGCAAATAAAATATCTTATGCTTTTAAATTCCTTGAGGGTCTCACGATATCTAGCCAGTTTTTTTTTTTTTATGTGAGTAGGTTGTTAGCCAACTGCACAACCCTCCAATCTGGAGGATCAGGTTTTGAATTCTGTGTTGTCCTTCTCCTAGATCTGATGCCATCCAACGCTATAAAACCCGGTCTATTTACCCATAGCTGGGGGCAGAAGAAGAGGATTCATACCTTTCCAAAGAGTATTAGTACGTAAGTGAATGTAATGGATTCGACTAGAATTCAAACTCGGCTCTCCGATTTCGCTATCCGAGCCGCTATCCATCACTCCACCGTGCCGCCTACCAAATAATAGGCCGAGTGTATTTGCATATATTATTTATTTATTTTTTTTTTTTAATGTTTGTAACTTTTGTGGCGCCGACGTAAATGAGATTTATATATTTCCTCTCGTACTGGCGACGCCAGATGACAGTGTATTTGCTGAAAATAGGCGACTGCGCAAAAGAATAATGTTAAGAAAGAGTTACCACAGAAATCTAGGAAAGACTCCCCCCTACTACAAAAAAGGAGGATCGAGGAACATCGGTGTATGGATGTCAAAATGGATATATATATATTTTTTTAGGAAATGTCCCTTCAGACGATTATGGCTCTCAGCAGATCCACTTTCTTTATTATCCCTGAATTGCCAGGATTTCTTTGGAAAGATGTTGCCTATTCCACAGTTGTCCATTTTTTGCCTGGCTAACACCCACGGATAGAAAGACCAGTCTACCTTTCTATTTAACCAACTAATATCGCTAGAAGAGATGGGCCCATGCTTTGCGAAGGGTATCTTGTGTGAAAGTGAACGCAGTAGACTGGGGTGGAACTCAAACTCGCCGATTTCACTTCGTGCGCCATTAAAAATTACGCCACCCACGTATTAATAATTGTAAATACAAATGTATTTAAAGAGTAACATGTGAATTGAGTTTCTATCGTTATTAAATAATAAACCGTGTTCAAGGAAGTTTTACATATTAATATAGGAGAGTACTTTCAACAATTTCAAATTGTCATCTTCAGGGCGCAATTTTTTTCCATACATAGGTAAACACTAAGACGAAATACGAAAGTACTCGGCATGTGTCTTCCATCTGAAAACAATTTGAATATAAGGATCTTATTATTAAAGAAATTGATAGTAAGTTAATGTCTCATTAAGTCTTGTCAGCGAAGTGATTTCGCTATTAATCACATTAACATTGCTATTTAATTCTTTGTATAAAGTGTTTCTTTATGATATAAAATATAAACTGAACGCCCTAATATATATATATATATATATATATATATATATATATATATATATATATATATATATATAAACACTTATGTGAAAAAACTTCTAATAATTGTATTTATCCAAATATCAGTTGACTATATGCTACCATGGTAAACTAGTTTAAAAAATAATATAAATAAAAAAGGGAAAGAAAGTTCTCCATTGTTAATTTCGTTTCTTTTAATCGCAAAATGTCACAAAAAATTAAGATGGAGGGATAAATAGTCATAAATAAATAATGACTGCTCATTTGAAAAATTCGTACAACTTATGACGAATATTCCTACGTGTAAAAAAAACAATATGCCGATGAAGAAAGTCGGCTATGGAAGAATGCGGATTGATGATTAAATTTGAATGCCGTCTGCTTGGGTTAGTTTTCGTAACCTAATCAAAAGTGACATTACATCAAGTTGAACGGCCGCCTTCAGCATCCTTTAAGTAAGTACTTGCAGAAACGTTAAATTTGAATGTGTACTTGACTGGGAAATCAGCCTAAATAATGCTCAAAATGTATTTTGCGGTTTTGACTGAATTTTATCATATATATATATATATATATATATATATATATATATATATATATATATATATATATATATATATATATAACAGAGAATGCCTGTATGTCTGTCTGCGTGATACCTTTCCACTGGAGCTCCACTTAACCGATTTGGGCCAAACTTGATATATACATTGTACAATGAAAGAGATAGGTTCTTAGCGTAAAAATTCGACATTTTTTTTTAAATCAATAATCGGTAAAGCCGATTAAGAATCGATAAATTCAACTTTTTTCCTCCGATTTCGTTCAAACTCGGTATGCAGGTTACTTACATCATGATGAGCTCAAAGATATCCTATTTTTATTTCTACTTCGCTGCGTTTTGTGAAAAACCGCGTAAAACAAAAAATCGATTTCAACACAAATTTTAAACTAAAAACTCCCTCAATTTTCAAGCAATCTAATACAAACTTCACTCAATTGTAACCAACAATAAGTTTATTGTTTAACAGTAATTTAACTTGATAATTGAGTCAACCCATATAGTGAAAACCCGCGTAAATAGCGAAAAATGACGATTTTTACTGGATTCTTTCTTATTTTTCGTTGATCTTTCAACCAATTTTCATCAAACTTAACAAATTCTTTATAAATGTATCCTCTTTTACATCCCTGGTAGAACACTGACAAATTGAATTTCAAAAACTCCAAAATAACTGTGGTCTGAAGTGGGTCTTCATGTTGCCTGTTTTACCCCTTCATGTCCTCGGCTAACTTTGATTGAATAAATATAGACTACTTCTGTTATATCAGTAACTGCATTAATTCAAAATATTTTTTAATGAAAGTACTTTAAAGTAATTGAAGAGTATAGACTGTTACATCTAAAAATGATGCTGTTTTTGCTCCATTCTAATTGAACACTTTTTCTCATCGACCAGCTGGATATGGCAAGTAGTGATAGATAAAACTGCACAAACTTGAGTGCTGATGACACAGGAACATCGTCGTTGTTCAGCAAGTTTAGCTTGACACAAGGGCACAAGTATGAAGCACCCAGTGAGGATTGAACTTATGACTTCTTCGGAATGATAAGTGTTCTTTTTTTCGTTATCTTCTCCACAGTTATTTAATTTATTTAATAGTTTTCCCTCTCCTTCACTGAGTAACAATCAAAACTAAAGAACACAACCTACCATGCTACGTAACCCATCCGTTAGAGGGAGAAACGGATGGATTCATGCCTTTTCAAATTGCGTTAGTGTTAAGGTGAATGTAACAGACTCGGTCAGAATTCGATCCTTTCTCGCCGATTTTACTTTCTGCGCCGATGACCATTACGCTACCTGCTCGTTTGATCGGACAGATTAGCGCATTAACCATTATCCAATTCCGAGACGCTTATGCGAAGATCTTGGTTACTGTTTTAGGATTTGCTCGTGCGACCCCTCTTAAGGAATATGTCAGAAAATTAAAGACGAAAGTGAGATTCCTATGCGTACATGAGAAGAGAGGCCTAAAACAGTCTCATCTTTTTCACTTCAACACGTTGAACTTTTATTTTTCCTATGTAAGGCAATAAAACCACTAAGACATGTGAAAGAATAAGAAAAAAGAAATACATTATTTTGTAATGTTGGACGGCTTCGCTATCACTTTTTTTATGTCAAGCGAAAGCCCGTCATCACTTCCAAAAAAATGCTTGTCATATTCAAGACTTCGTAAACGCCGGTATTCGTAGTAACAGCTTCCCATAATAGCCGCACTAGTAATACTTGTTCAAGTAGTAATCGCCAAATAGTATAATGATCAAAAGAGAATCGTAATCTGTATAGTAGTAGAGTAGAGAGAGTAAACGTATAACGATAATGGATAGACAAGAAGAGTGAACAGTGAACGTATAGTAATCACGTTACTTTGTATTTATTCACTTCCTTTATGTTCACGTGATCTACTTAATAATGGAATCACCGTGTTACTCACTGGCGATCTAGTTTCAAACCACAGTGTCAGCAACGACGCTTACACTTATACATCACGTTAATTAAGGAGGGAGAACAATCAAAGAAGAATTAAGAAGACAAGAGATAACGATTGACATTGCATTTAAATTTGTGAAGATCACAGTTGGTTGGAAAGCATGGAACCTGGAAGAGAGTTCCACCATCACGATAAAGAAAGTTTTAACATAGAACTTACGGTATATGTAAATATATAAGATTATATATATGCCATTCGCAGACAGTACTGTTTCGCTATATCACAGCTCCTCAGTGTAACTAGACAACCGAATGCTTCAAGCCCAGATCGAAACCCAAGCGATTTAGTGACAATCAGAGATTCTACCACTGAGCCATCTTCATTCGAAAGAAAGAACCAGCCAAATCTAGCGTATTGTTTTTACAAACGGAAACAATATGTTTTGGAGGCGTTAAAATTTACAAGTCATTTCTTGAGGCCATTTCTGGATGCTTTGAAATTTACAAGTCATTACTTGGAACCATTTCTGGAGGCATTAAAATTTACAAGTCATTTCTTGAGGTCATTTCTGGAGGCGTTAAAATTTACAAGCCATTTTTTTTCCGGTTGGAGGTACTTTGTAAGTACAGTTGCTTGGTTTACTTTGTTAGATCTGTCGGATTTGCTATTGAGACAGGAAAAAAATTGTAGTGGCATCAGAATAACTATTTAGTTGGGAACCTATTTACAAGATTATAAAAATTATACGAACCAACTACAAAGCAATATTTATTATTTATCCTTTTTATTAAGGTTTATAAAGATGTATTATTTACCATTTCATAAAGAAATAAATACGAAAAAAATCTTTTTATGCAAACATTTCAGAAATTCTTTTGCTTAACATTGTGCTGAGATATAGAAATTTCGTGTCATAATATAATATTATATTCTGCCTCAGAGCACTTAGAATATGTAGCTCAGAATACCTAAGTAAAGAAGAGAAATACATTGAAAAAAACATTAAAACTTCTGTATTACACACATCATTTCAACGCTAGAAAAGGGAGAAAGTTCACGAATCCAACATATTAGACACTGTTTATAGCACTACAAGCATAAGCAACACAAGTGTATTGGCGATAACCTCGATGATATAAACAGGAAGCAAATAAACCCAACACCACTTCAGATGCCGGAATTTATCAAATAAAGTACTTGTAATGTAGATAAACTTACATTGACGAGACGTCTCGTAATCTAAAAGCTTCCATCTATGAACGCAAGCGAGATCTGTGTTCGAACAATCATTTAAACTCAATTGTAATACAGAGGAGCAAGACTGGGCATAACTTTGATTTTACAAAAGCCACCCTAATTTTTTAAAAAATAATTTAATTCTTTGCATCGAACATACTTCGAGTGAGTCCTGATAAAAAAATTTAACAACAATAAACATACGTCAAAAACACTATATTACATCATCAACATTTATTAAATTCATTCTTAAACAATCTAACTTTTATTTAAATGACAAGGCCGAAAGCATGGGGCACCCAGTGAGGATTAGAACTCACTACTCAGTTGTAATAGTTCTAGCGAGACAAGCTTGCTAACCATTACACCACTTCGAGGGGCACAACTTTCATTTAAGTACCACTACCACGATGGGTGTTGATGTAAAAACGTCCACAAATCAACATGCGGGCAACCTACAAACATAAACAATGCCTACTATACACACAATACACATATACAAACATATATATATATATATATATATATATATATATATATGTGTGTGTGTGTGTGTGTGTGTGTGTGTGTGTGTGTGTGTGTATGTATGTATGTATGAAAAAATTATTTCGGTTGAGATCTCTGGGGAGGAAGTGTGGGTTTGTAAACAGTGACTATTACGGTTAATAATGCAAGACTCTTCGGAGTTCTCTCAGTCACTGTGTGTTTATCTAAAAAATAAATACGCTTAGATTCACCTTCATCCCTGCCGTGCGCCAATGGCTTAGTAGTAGAATCCCCGACTGACGCCAATTCAGTTGGGTTTCGATCCTAGCTAGAGGCTACAGGACGTCTAGCCACATTGATGAGTTGTGATACAGCGAAACAGTCTGTCTGTTGATGCCAATATATATATATATGTGTGTGTGTGTGTGTGTTATATGTATTTATACATTAGCATCCGCATAGGTAAACTAGAATTATGATACGCTTACACACGTAAATTATGCATACGACCGTGAAGTCTGCTTAACCAATGAAAATCAAACGATACAAAATTAAAAATACCAGGATTATTTTTCCATATATCAATCTCTGATGAAAGTTTGATAAAAGCGAAACATGGTAGATGTATAAACGTTTCCTATTTGCTGTTTACTCTATCATAGAAATTTATACATCCTATTCTCCCTTTCAAATATTTATAAAAAACGGCGAGGGGAATTAAAAGAAATACCCAGAAAATACATAATTACAGTTACCTGTCGTTATGTGTTTATTTAAATTTTCTCGTTCACAGCCATTTTTATAAATTTATGAATAAAAAAATTATTTTCATACTTATAAAACGGCAAATGATAAACACTGCATTGTGGTGGGTTCAAACATTTGTATAATCTTGTAAATATAAAATTATTTAGTATATAAACAATCTAATAAATAAATAATGGACAATATTTTTATTGCTAATTCTTAGGAACAAAAAGAACGTATGAATTCCCTTTCAGATGTTTGGGTTTAGTAAAATTCTAAATATAGCAAATAAAGCAATAAATATGGCCGACGTGTCGAGGTAGTAATAGTGGCGTCAAAAGAAAAGCGTTCTGCTGTGAAGCCTTTTTTTTGGCGGGTGGGGGAGTAGGAAGATTAAACTTTGCCTCATTTTCTATTCTTATGCACACTCTTTGCACCCAATAAAGGTTCTGGGTTATTCTAATATCTTTTCCGTATAATTTAAGTTTTCCTCGCGGTTCAAAGAGTCGCGTCATATCCCATCAAATGTCTATGCGTAGCCGTTGAATCAAAATCGGTGTAGTTATAATAATTGGCACCATTGTAACGGTTCTTGTCCATGAATTAAAAAGAAAAAATTTACTTCGTGGTAAGATTGTAGGAATTGTAAAACGCTTAATACTGAGAAAGGTAATGGAGATCTCAAAAATACTTGTTACTCGATCCACCTTTTACAACCACAAGGTATCTGGTGTGAAAATACAAACGCATGAATTATTAATAGAAATGAAAGCTTCAGGAGAAATGGAGAGAAGAAAGCCATTATCGGTAAGGAGTCTCAGATTAGCTCTCGCTGGCGACAGGGCGTGTCATTTGATTTACCCAACTTTGATGAACTTCACTGAGCAATGCACAACTCAACGTCACTTTCTTGGTTCAAATCGTGTTGCTTTGTCGGCCCTCCCCGGTTATTATTTGGTTCTTTTCCAAATCAACCCTCGCTACGTTCCCATAAGACAAACAAATGAGGTTTATATCAGAGCGAACAGCCATTTCAGAACACACGCGATATATGCATCAAGCCTAATAAAAAAGCAAAACATTTCTTTTACAGAGTAGATATTTGTTTGTGAACAATCTTTTTCCCTGTCAAGTCATTTAACCCAACACTTTTCTGTTAATTACATCGTTTAAATATAATACAGTGAACATTTCTAGTCAAAATTCAGCGATGACAGTCAATGACTATAGATAAGAAAGGTCGGCTGCTATGCGGTTTCAATCCTACCTGCGGAAATGGTGCATATGAGATTATGGAATATATTATAATGTGTGACGATAAATATTCGCACTTACCGGAGTCAAAGCGCCCAAGATGTTTTGCTTGTCGGGCTCCTGTTTTGTAAAAGAAAAGTACATTCTCCGACATTTGTTATTTTATGCTGCTTGGCACGATTTGTCTAGTGGCGGCCTGCATGCTGATTGGACGAGCTGGGGAATCTGATTGAGAGCGAGGCCAACGGCAATGATTGGTGCGTTGGCCGTGTTTTAGGTCAATAAAAACGGTCTGGGACATTGGCTGGCAGTGCGTTCGGGATCTTGGTGACGTGCACTAGTATAGAGGTTCGTATTAAGTTACGACTCTGTTTATTTTTGTCTGGACGCTAGCTGCAACCTACCGATAGAGTGAGCTGTATATTTACCGGTGTCTACCGAAACGTGGGACGAACACACGTTTTAGCTAGCGAGAAGTGAAGATTGGACGTGTGACCCCAGTCTTGTCGTTTCTACTACATAATGACCGGCTATTAGTTTCGGAGGAGACCTGTCTGATAGGCGGCTAGACAATTCCTGCTTGCTCTCTGATCAGGAGGCTTTGGGGCGCGTGGAACCATCTCAATTGCTGGTGTTCTCAGGTCCACCCTGACCTGGGGTGGTAGCACCTGCTAGGGTCCCAGCTATGGGCAAATAGTTAACTATTACCAGCAATAATTTTTGAAAAAAAATATTACAAGCAATACAATTTTGAAGGAAAGATATTACCAAAAACAGATTTCTGACAAAACAAAATATCACCAACAGTAAAAAATGTTGTCGGCATTAAATAACCCATTGAGGTTGATATGCCGTAAAACAAAATAAACCGAACCCATCTAAACCAAAGAATACATATTCTATTCATACGAATCTATCCTAAAAATGTTGTCGGCATTAAATAACCCATTGAGGTTGATATGTCGTAAAACAAATTAAACTAAACCAATCTAAACCAAAGAATACATATTCTATTCATACGGATTTATCCTAAAAATGTTGTCGGCATTAAATTACCCACTGAGGTTGATATGCCGTAAAACAAAATAAACCAAAGGAAACCATAGTGTTCTTGACCATTGATCTTTTACCAGAGTAGAGGCATCGGATTAAAAATAACATGTATGTTGATCCACTATGTTGATCCTACATACAAATCAGAAGACAACCCGATCTTATAGAACATTACAAAGAAACAAACAAACATAAATGAGAATTAATACAAACTTGTCTTCGACAGCTTACAAGTTAATGCTACTAAGGTATCAGAAAATGTCTAGACTGACGATAAAACTTCCAGCAAAAAAATACTAGGGATTAAAACAACTGAAATATTGCAAATATAATCTGTACGGATTGAAATAATCAAAATATGTCATTGAATGAAAACTTTATTTCTCAAAACCTGAGTTTTAAGGCCGTTGCCCTCTCCGTTCTGATAATCTTTCGTATCAAACTAAAAGCTATATTCAGTGGGTACAACTTTTTTGCGAGACATTTTTTGAGGGAGGTTTTCTTAGAAATAAATAAAGAAAGAAAGAAAGAAAGAAATAGCAAGAAACAAAATAACAAAAAAACGTTATAAGAAAGAAAGTAAGGATGAAAGAAAAAAAATATGGTAAGAAAGAAAATAACAAAAAACGTTAAAAGAAAGAAAGAAGAAAAAAGAAAAACATGGTAAGAAAGAAAATAACAAGAAAAACATAATAAGATAGATAGATAGAAAGAAGAGAAAGATGCGGAGGATCTATAAAATGACGAAGCCGCTTGCGTCATAGAAAAATTAATGAGGTCAATCACTGTTCTGAAAGATAACGGTAAGTTACAGTAATGGAAATTGCTAGAAAGAAAGAAATAAATAAATAAATAAATAAATAAATAAATATCTATCTATCTAACGAATAAAACTTGAAATTATGTACAGGATACGACAAAAATTCATTTCACATATACCGCCAAGAATGACCTCCCACATAATGGTAAGACATTAGCTGGATGAAGACACCATTTCAGCTAATGTCTTACGATTATGACGGAGTTATTTCTTGGAGGTATATGTAGGATATATTGACGCCGCACCCTGAAGAAATTTGAAAATAAAGAATGCAAAAAAGAAATAAAGAAAACTAACATCATAAGAAGAAATGAAAAGAAAATGGAAAAGAGACGGCAAAAGAGAAAGTTTAAAGAAAGAAGAAAATTTTAATATAACCAAGAGAGAATGGTAAATAGTTGAACAGGAACAAAGAGTCTAAAAGAGAAAGAAAAGTGAAAAGGAGGGAAGAAGAGAAAAAGAAAGAAAGTTTCAAGAAATTTTAAGAAAGAATAGAGAAAAATATCTAAAAAGAAAAGAATGAAAACGTTTTGAAAGAAAAATATAAATAAATAAAGAAAGAAAGAACGGCAACAAAGCATGAAAAAAAAGAAACAGAAAGAAACAGCAAACAGAAAGAAAGAAAGAAAGAAAAAGAAATAAAGGTAAGAAAGCATGAGAGAAAAGAAACAAAAAACAAACCAAAATAAAGAAAGAAAGATAGATTGATAGAAAAAAGAAAGAAAGAAAGATTACAAAATATGAGAGAAAGAGAAAGAAGTAAAAAGTCAAAATAAAGAAACTTTACAAAATATGAAAGAAGGAGAAACAGAAAGAAGCAACAAGCCAAATGAAAGAACGAAAGGGAACGAAAAAATGGAAAAGATTATGGAAGAATAAAAACAGAGAGAGGGAAGAGAGAGAGAGAGAGAGAGAGGAAATAGAGAGAGAGAGGGCGATGGGTGCGAAAAAGCCAAAAGGAAAGAAAGAAATAACAAAATGCCTTTTAAGATGAATAAAGGAAAATAAAAAGAAAGAAAGGAAAAAGAAAGAAAAACATGTTTAGATAAGGAAAGAAAGGAAGAATAAAATAACAAGATGTCCAAAGAATAAATCAGGAATATTAGCAAAGGTGTAAAATGAAAATACTGAAATAAATGAAAACATTTTTTAAATGAAAAAAAGATTGAAACGTAAAAAAAAAATTAAGTGGAACGCATTTTGAAATTTAAAAAAAAAACGAAAAATATTAGAGCGGAAATGAGAAATATTTTTATGTGACAGAAAAATAAGTTTAAAAAGAAAACTATGGAAGAAAATGAACGATAAATAATAGTCAAAATGATTTACGAATGGCTCTTGGCAATAGATAATTATATATGCATCTATATCACGAAGCGAGTAAGAGCATGTGTGTTTTTTTTTGTGCTTGCGTGACTGCATAATATACTAGCCTGGAATATGACAACAGCGGGATTCCAATGTTTAACTCATTTATTTTGAGGGTGCCAATGATTTTCTATATGCTTACGACCATATCACATTGAAACAATGGTTCTCGTACGATCACTGAAGAGCTTAAGGACTTCATCGGACGAGAGTAAAGATTTTGTTGATGTAATTATATATGCGGATAAGGGGTGCTATAAAAACGCAAAATTGTATCTATGCCTAGATACGAAACACTGAAAATGTTGGAAGGTTAGAACTTTAAACCTTTAAATTTAAATTATTTTCATTTTCACCGTGTCGTGCTAGACAATTCTTCGCCCCAGAAGCTATCGTACATATCTATAAGTCTACCATTCGTCCATTCTTTGAATATTGCTGCCACATATGGTTCGGTGCTCCTGCTGTATTAGAGATTCCTGATAAATCCAAAGAAGAATCAACAATATTATTGATCCCGACCTGGCATCTCGGCTTCAGTCAATTTCCCCACTTCCGTAATGTAGCTTCCCTCTGCCTTTTCTATAAATATTTTCATGATTATTGTTCTGATCAGCTTACTTCTTTGATTGGGGGGTATTACTAATATTATTTTTCTTTAGTTTCTTGTAAATATTTTTGTATTCATATTGTAAATACTCATTGGGGTTAGTTTTTTAGAATTGTTTTTTATTCCCCCCCCCCACAGACACTGAATTGTAAATATGGGGACTAGTTAGTATTTTCATAGAGACAGTGAGGTATTATGGTGGTTGTAGTAAGAAAGGTACGTATGAATATGTTGTTTTGGTGTAAAGAATATTGTTCGTACGATTGGGTCAGTGTTTTCGGCTAGCTAAGTTAAGACAGAAGAAGACCGTCCTTTCCCCAATCCCCCCTTCGGCCTTGTGCCACATTTCTGTATATTTAACAGAATAAATATCGCTTTCCTCTTTGCTAACTTGACGTTATGAATTTAAGCACAGTACTAGATTGGTGGCAAGTTCTCATTATTTTGCAGTTGATATGACTAGACGTAACCGTAAGTTCTATGCTAATAGTTTCTTCTCTCGTACTTCTCGCTTGTGGACAACTCTTCCGGTTCCATACTTTCCAGCCAACTTTGAACTTTATCTACTGTCTTCTTGATTACTCTTCTATTGTTCTCGCTCCATAATATTTTTTCTTTCTTTTTATCTCTTTTGTTCAATTTCTTTTGTATTCTTTTTATTATGAATTAGCCAGATCGAAAAGTTATATGCTAACAGTTTCTTCACGCGCCCTTTCCTCTTATGGAAAACACTTTCAACTTCATACTTTCCAGTCAACATTGATCTTCAAACATTTAAATGCATGGCAGCCATTTTCTATTGCCTTTCTATTTCTTGATTACTCTTCTATTTTTCTCGCTCCTTAGTAATGTTCTTTGACACTCAGTAACCCCTTGCGTCTTAGTAGCTTTACTGCCTTGCTTGGGATGGAATGATTAACAAAGATGTGTTTGGGTAATATAACTCCATCAACAAAAACATTATTTTCCCAATGGAGTCCAAAAAGACAAAACGCAACACTGTCACGCACAAAAACTTCCCTCTTTGTTATTAATTTTCCAAGAATATACAGGGTGCGGTAAAAATAGCTCCCAGATATACCTCCAAGAAATAACTGCTTTATAATGCTAAGGTTTTAGTGGCAATCGTATTTTACCATTATGTGGTATGTATATCTGGGAAAGAAATGTGGGAGGTATAAATATATATATATATATATATATATATGTGTGTGTGTGTGTGTGTGTGTGTGTGTGTGCTGCGAATATAAGACAGGGTACTCCTAATCGTAGTATGCGTGATACCCAGTCTGTGCATGACTTGGCTATCGGCCAGCACTAGCTGGATAACCCAGATTGTGCAGCAGAAGACATGAACGATTCGTTCACTGTTTTGGACATAGCTTCGTCCGCTCAACACTTGCTTCTATTAGAAGCGGTGTTTATTAAGTTACATCAACAGTATTGTTCACTCTATTTGTCTTCTAGGAGGTATGTGTGTAAAGTTATTCCGTTTTTATACTCACCTGGAAGCATTTACATTGGCCTTGTGCTCATATTCCACGCACCTGTTTTTTCTTCTTTTCAACCCATCGTTTCATAAGCTATATTAATAAATTTATAGTTGTGGTTGCTTTTTTCTGTGACTTATATTTTTTCACATAGAGAATTCTGCCTTATTTGTCATCCAACGTTACCAACGTATTATTCTGATGATGTGTTGGTCGAAAGTTATCTTAAAGGAAGAATACCTTTTTTTCATTTTTAAATCTGTGTATGTTCTAAAGCCTTAAATTTCTGTTTATATATATATATATATATATATATATATATATATATATATATATATATATATATATATATATATATATATATAAATGTATAAATAGAAAATATATTAAATAAATGTCGGCCTTAATCCATTTCCTTACATTACGTTTAGATATGTTTCGTGAGCAGATATGATCGATCGAGAAAACCCGTCGAAGATTGGGTGTTTAAAAACAGTAATTTGGGCTATGCTAACCAGACGTTTCTCTGTATCTAAATGGTATAGCACGTCAGACAATAAATAACCGTTTCCGTAGAGGAATACAGGTTCGATTTCTGGCGGAGAACGCATATTTTCTACGACATTTCTAGAACATTCAGACCGGTAAAAGTAATTAATACTCTTTAATTAAAAACAGAGTATTTACTAAAATAATATGTATCTATAAAAACAACGTATAAACAGAACTATATTAAATAATTGTCGAACTTAATCCATTTCAATATATATATATATATATATATATATATATATATATATATATATATATATATATATATATATATATATATGTATATGAAAACATAAGATCATTTATTTAATGGCTGCCTCAACTTTAGATTTCGCTGAATTACATCCACTCTTCAGGAGATTGGATGGTATTTATACATTTTTTGAGAAACCTTTTTCTTTCTTAAAAAAGTTAGTTTATGAAGTAGACCTATTTTCATTTATCGGTTTTATATATATATATATATATATATATATATATATATATATATATATATATATATATATATATATATATATATATATATATATATATATATATATATATATATATATATGAGAAAATAATTATTTAAACAATCGGACACGTAGAAACACCGGTTCCTAAAGTTAAGCAACTGGTCAGTACCTAGATGGGTGACTGCTTGGGAATACCGGGTGCTGTAAGATTGCGTGTGCAGATGGTGTAATGGATAACAGCTCCGGATTGTTAATTTGAGAATCGAGTTCCAGTTCCAGTCGGGTCGGGTTATATTCACTTATGCGGAAATACCTTTGGGAAACCTATGGGTTAAATAGAAGGACTTGCGTCAGTAAATCAGTATTGTTTCCAAAAAGATTATTAGAATCTAAAAATATTTTCTGGTTTTAAAAAGGTTGCGAAAGATTGATAAACTGTAAAAATAAAACAAATCCATCTCTATGTCTCCTTTGACTATTATTTCGCTACAATATTTCGACATGTTTATATTTACAGACCCATATATTTACTGATTTACTTATGTGGGTATATAATAATATATTTTTTATCTCTGTACATGTATCTATAAAGGTGAAGAATCATGTAAATGCACAAAACCTTGAAAGTATGACATATAAATACAACAGGATAAGGGGGTACGCTCTTTGTGGGAGAACCTTTTCGAACCTATTTGAACAGCTAGGGGAACTTGATTTATTTGGGATAGATATTAGAATTGCACAGAATATTTTCTAGAAAGATGCGGACAGAAAATGAAGTGAGTACATATACACAAATTGAAAGACAAGGATGAGTTTTCTCGCCGGATATATTTATAGGGAAGCAAAACTACCAGAGTTTGTTATTGGCGGACATGATCTTAACGACATAAGATAAGTAGATGACAGTGTGTTGCTGACAGAATTAGAAGCGAAACTGAAAGCTCTCTTAGACAAAGGAGTAAAAGAAAGAGAGGAAGAATTTTTAAATGGAACATTTTGGAAACTCCAACTTTATGTGAGTTAACTAAAATATGGTGCATAAGAGTTAGAGACGAATATTATTGTTTTTTTTTGTCTTTTTTGTGAGAAAAAGTGTTCTTTAGACAAATTCTTATTTTCATTCTTCAATAATGGTAAGTCTGAAAGAATAAATGTGTATTGATATGGATTTGGGTGGTGATGTTATACATGTTCACCGTAGTCTGAATGTAGAAAATCAACATAAGTAATTTGTTCAATGAAACAACACCAATAAAATCTAGTAGCGGCTGTTCAATAATTCTTAAGGTCTTCCATATCAGAGGTTGGCAGTGAATATTCGGAGAAAACAAAATGGCCGCCTTTATACAGGTTGGATTAAATATTTCAAGTCTTCTGATTGGTTAACTTCTATTGGTAGACTATAAAATGAGTCAGCTCATTTTGGTTGGCTCACTAGTAAATAGAGTATCCAAAAAACTGTAACAGGGGAAGGGGCTAATACCAACGTACTTGAAACTGGATCATTGATAAGTAGAGTTTTGACTTTAAAACTCTACATCAGCATCTGTTAAACTTGTGTGTTTTAACATCTTTTCAACAAATGGCATCTTGTCAGCAGATAAATTTGAATATGTATCATCCTTATTGCCTGTTGTTGGTGCAACTCGAGGCGGTCTAATGGTTAGCAAGCTTGTCTCGCTAGAACAATTACGACTGAGTAGTGAGTTCGATCCTCACTGGATGCCCCCCTACTTTCGGCCTTGTGCCACATCTAAGCTAAGCTTAGAAAATCACTATTACCTGTCGTTATCAGTCACCAATTCACAAAAGCTACTATAATGTAAGAAGACCGAAGCTGTTGTCGTCTGCAAGAGAGAAAGCCCAAAGTTTCGAACTACAAATTGGAGAAATCAGGGTGAAGCAGATAGCAACATTTTACTGAGAAATATAGAAGCTAAAGTCCGGGACAGAACCTTTTGAAGAAACTCAAAAAGGAAGTGATATTCTTGTACAGAAAATAGCATCGAGGGAGCATGTGAACCACAATGAAGTTTTAAAGAAAATTAGAACTAAAAACACACTTATGCTTAAATAAAAGAAAGAGAGTTGAACTTCCTCATATGTAATGAAGACAGAGGGTTTGGAGAATCTAACACTCACAAGGCATAATGAAAGCAGTAGGAACATGAGGAAACAGAGTGTAATCTGCCTAACAAGTTTACGTGAAGGGATGGCAGAGGAGAAAAAAGAGAGTTGAACTTTCTCATATGTAATGAAGACAGAGGGTTTGGAGAATCTAACACTCACAAGGCATAATGAAAGCAGTAGGAACATGAGGAAACAGAGTGTAATCTGCCTAACAAGTTTACGTGAAGGGATGGCAGAGGAGAAAAAAGAGGGATGTCAAAGATACACAGGTAGCTTAAAGCTACGAAGGAAAGGAAGGTGTGGATAGCCATGGCCTCCCTTGGCCTGAAGGGACACAGAGCATAAAAAGGTTATAGGTTAGATGGCATGAAAGATACATGTTTTCATGCCTGCATTTCCAGATCTGCGATTTAACCAGCTGCTCTTCTCAGAGCACGCAGAACCGCACATACTCATATTTGATATGAGTGCAAATGTATATTTTCCGTCTATTAGCCGTGCTCCTTCAGAATGTAAGCGAATATGGCTCTCCACAATTTCCTCTTTGGCAAGTCTCTCAAGCACCCTCGTTCCGTAATCCATTCGCAGAACCCCGTCAGGTAGACGACCAGCTACCTTCAGCATTCCCTTTTGCATACAATATTCTATATATCCTATGAGTGTCAAATTCTCCAAGCTGTCCTTCAACATTATATTGCCAAGATATTTATGCTATCACTTTATATAAGTATAAGTGTCCTTTTTGTTTCCGTCTTCGTTAACAGTTCTTTGTTCCCGCATGGTATTCTCAGCATCCTTCTGTAGAACCACATTTCAGTTGCCTCCAGGTTTCTCTTCATCTATGAGAAAATTGTCGAGCATTAACTGCCATAAAGGAGGACTGATATTACATTACAGTTTGGAAGTCTTTTCTTTGTTTCTAATGAAATTTTCATGTTTCTTATTACTTTGCTTAGCTTTTGGGAAACAACTTTGGCTATTCCAATGCGTGTTCGGATTTTGATGTCGCATGAATATAATATTCAAAACAGCGTGAATTGAGCTAAAACTTCGTGTGACAAGTCCTCTTTCAGCAGGAGGAGAAGCGAAACCCCCAGCCACAACACACACGGATCAAGAGTTGAAGAGTGAAGGCTGAAAATTTCACCCTTCGACCAAGGAGGGATTCCAAATAGAAATATTTTGGTAAATGATTCGTATCAAGAAATTACAACAGAGCCACTAAAATTAATTAAAAGTCACATTAATATCTAACTTTCGATTATATAAATTGATTGATTCGTTTTTACAGTTTATCAACACTTTGCGGGTTATTTAAAGCCAGGAAATGTAATTATTGTATTATGTCGGATTCTATAATTTATCTATATTTGATCCCAACTCATATACAGGGTGACCCACAAAAACGGGAACTTTTTAACAATCCAATAAAACCAAGAGTGATGGAAGAAAAATATTTAATTCGTAGTAATTGAAACCTTAAAACATGCCATTTAAGAAACAATGATGGAATTTTCATTTTTTTTTTTAATTACGTCCTGTAGATGGCGTCCTCCTGTACGAATGCCTTCCTGAAATCTGCTGTTGAGATTCCTCATTGACTGCTGCAATATCTCAGCTGGGATGCTGTGAATTTCATTCTCGTTACTAAAATGGCGAAAAGTTTACTTGCTCAAGGTTACTGTCTCGCAGTGTTGCCACTTGCTCATGTCTGGCAATACGCACTTCAAAATTTTCCCGTTTTTTGGGGTCACCCTATATATGTATATATGTTGTCTGTGCGTGCATATATAGATAGCCAGTAAATTCAAATAAGTTTACTTCATACAATAGCAAACTCGTAAGGAAATATGTTTTCTAAATGTAAAAATAAAAGTTACCGTCAAGTCTTCTGAAGTGTTTGCTTTTGTCATATTTAATTATATATCTTTCTTTGATTGGTTGAGTGATTTTTTTTACGTCTTAACCATTTTTAGGTTATTTAAAACCGTAACATATTTTTTGTATTGTCAGAATAATCCTTTTTATCTTTTGTGAGTGAATATTGTATTAAGAATTTTCTACTGATGACATTGATTTTCAGATACCAATTTTACTATTTAGCCCATAGTTAGGGGGTGAAGAGGTGGATTTATGCATTCGCTAAAGGTAGTTGCGCGTAAATGAATCTAACGAACCCAAATGGAATTCGAACTCGGCACACTGATTTCCGTTCTCGAGCCGTTATCTATTACATCACCCACACATTCAAGCATATATCACCTGGTCTTCCCAAGCGATCACCCATCTGTACTGACAAAACCTCGACTTTACTTAATTCCGGTGATCGTAAGGGAACCGGTGTTTCAACGTGATGTGGCCGTAAGCCATATATATTTCTGCACGGAGGAGCACCTCGAGGTGGTGTAATAGTTAACAAGCTTGTCTCGCTAGAACAATTACGACTGAGTAGTGAGTTCGATTCTCCCTGGGTGCCCCCTACTTTTGGCCTTGTGCCACATAAAAGCTATGCTTGGAAAATTAATATATTAGGGCACCTCAAGGCGGTGTAATGGTTAGCAAGCTTGTCTCGCTAGAACAATTACGACTGAGTAGTGAGTTCGATCCTCACTGGGTGCCCCCCTACTTTCGGCCTTGTGCCACATCTAAGCTACGCTTGGAAAATCACCATTACCTGTCGTTATCAGTCACCAATTCACATTTACGCTTGGAAAATCACTATATTTCTGCACAGGATGTATTTATGCACTGTTGCCATCAGTTGTGTCATAACACACACACACACACACACACACACATATATATATATATATATATGTATATGGGGAGAGAGAGACAGAGAGAGAGAGAGAGAGAGAGAGAGAGGTGCACTGTTACGTATATATGTATAAAGGTTATCGTAGCTACATACCGTTGCGGAAGGAAAAGGAAGTAGACAAGAGTGCTAAAATATACCGCCCATAAACTTTGCCGGTTGTCGACCATACGTACTTTTATATCAAAGTGCTCCATCTCCACATAGATGCAAGCATCAATTACATTGGTGATTGCAGCTGTACCGAAAAGAAAAGAAAAGAAAAATAGAAAAAAAACGAATTATTACAAAACGCAGAGTAATTTAGTATTAATCAAGGTTATATTTTTTTATCTATTTTTCTAATATTAACTAAGATTGGTACAATGCGAGGTGTGGTGTCGTGAAGACCAACTCGACTTTAGAAATCGGAGAGCCGAGTTCGAATTACAGTGTGATTCATGATGGTATGAATTCTTCTCATTCCCAGCTATGGGTTGATTAGCAGCACGAACTGGATCTTATAGTCTTGGTTGGCAACCAGTCTACCGCAGGAAGAAACAGCAGCCTACTGCGGGAAAATCTTCTACCTAGTGAGCCATGAATCGAAAGAGTCATGATCGCCCAAGCGTATATCGCGTACGGCATTTAACTGACTGACTATTAAAGATGAGAAGAACAGATATTACACTTTGATCACAGCACAATAGACAGGGGTTGAAGTAAAGTGTCAATGAACGCCGAATGTTTCCTTATAAGGAAATGGCTAGTATTATCATTAGAGGAAGAAACATTAACCTTCTGCGGGAAATATAGCCTCGATTGGCAACCAGTCTACCGAAGAAAGAAACAGAAGCCTACTGGAAAAAAATATATATAAATATATATATATATATATATATATATATATATATATATATATATATATATATATATATATATATATAAGTTTCTTTAAAAACGACCCATAAGTTGTCGTCATTAAGTTTTTATATAATTGTTCACGTGTTCTCATAATTTTATTACTTTTCAGGACATAAATTATATAAACATTGGCTGAGTGTTTTATATATCCAAGCGCTATAACTTTCGGCTATATTTTTAGCAAAGGAGATGAATTTTATTTTACTTATAACTAATTATATGGCTATGTTTTATATATATACTGACAGCATGGCCCGGTGTTGCCCGTGCTTGATTCAAAAATCGTACGACTCATACAGCAATCGCTATCACTTGACTTAAAATATTTTTGCCCTTCCTTGCCTTTAAAGGAGTGCCCTTTGCCGTGCTGATGTTGCTACATGCCTTACTTGTTGCCTATCTCACACTGCGAATTTTTTCTAAGCTCTATACTAAACATTAAATCTGTTACGAAAAAAGAACTAAACAAAATGAACACAAAACGATCAGCTTTAAAAAAGGACTCGTAACTGGAAAAAGCGAATGAAAAAAGAATGTTAACAACAAATACCTTTTCACACCCAACACAGTTCTGCGGAATCAGAATCAACGTTGAAATTAAGCAAGCGAATGAGCCAATTGGAGTAAAGTGCCAAATGCAAAGTCGGTTTTGGCCTTTTCGTTAGCTTGGAGCATGTGCATGTAAATTTTGGTGCCTTTTATATATATATATATATATATATATATATGAATGCTTTATATTACAAACAGTGTCAGCAACTATGAACAAGATACAATGTAATTATTTTATCATTCTGTCTGATTCCGATCTATAATTTATCTATATTTGAATCCAACTCATATATATGTATATGTGTGTGCATGTGTATATTCATATATATATATATATATATATATATATATATATATATATATTGGTAAATATAACAGACTACGAATGTCTAGTATGTTTGATTAGGAACCGTTCTAAGCTTCGTATAGTCGCTTTAGTTCCGAGAGAAATTAAAGACAAACATTGTCCAACATTTCTATCTCACGTTGTCATGTACGACATCATAGAACCGCGTTACGAATTTAAAACCTGCGTCTGCTATTCCGCGACTCTTATCAAACTTCTGTGTAAGCAAACTTCTATGTAAGCAAACTTCTATGTAAGCATAACAGGATGTCATCTTTGATGGTGAACATCTCTGTTGTAATGTCCAAATAACCACTCTGATGATGGCTCATGTGAACCGAAACCTTAGATCGAGGAACAGCATAATAAAAAATATCCAAATGTTGGACAGTTTTTTCTTTATTTTTCTTTATTTATTCTCCTGAAACTAAAATGACTATACGAAACTTAGAACGGCTCATGATCAAACATAATAGACTTTTGTTATATTTGACAAAATACGTTTGAGTGAGGAACTGCTGCCCTTATACACAATTTAGGCTGTACTTATGTATTGAGAACTGTTTTTAAAAATTAAAACAAAAATACTAAAGAACATCGGATTATTAACCTAACGTGATCTTTTCTATTTTTCTATATATTTGCACACACACATACACAGACACACATACATACATACATACATACATAATATATATATATATATATATATATATATATATATATATATATATATATATATATATATATATATAAGGTCTAACGATTGCGTTTAACATGAAAAGACTATATATATATAGGTAGCAATCCGTTGGTATAATCCAAGCAAGTCCTATTAACACAATATAGAATTTACAATGTTAAATATTAAATATTAAATGTTAAAGCTGGCTGACAAAGAGCGCTCAATGTTTATATTTTCATTAAACAGAGCAAATTATTTCCAACAATTGGAATTATGATCCTTTTCACCCACGAATTTTAAATTTAAAATTCACAGGAATTTCCAAACTGTTTAAGCTGCCAGTTTGTTGAATAGGAATGTATATATACACGGCGATATATATATATATATATATATATATATATATATATATATATATATATATATATATATATATGCAGAAATATAGTCTTAAAGTGTGCTATATTTATGGGGTAAAGTGCTCAATATCAGAGATAGAGCGTGTGTACATATAAAAGTGGACATGGAAGTCAGCACTTAGAGGCGACAGTCTGTTTCATGCTAGTGCAATCGTCAGGCCTGACGATTGCACTAGCATGAAACAGACTGTCGCCTCTAAGTGCTGACTTCCATGTCCACTTTTATATGTATATATATATATATATATATATATATATATATATATATATATATATATATCACCTTGTATATATATATATATATATCACCATGTATGTATATATATATATATATATATATATATATATATATATATATATATATATGGCCTAACGATTGCATTTAACAAGAAACAGGCTGTGGTCTCTGGATGTTGACTGCAATGTCCTCTTTCATATATATATATACATATATATATATATATATATATATATATATATATATATATATATATATAACAATTACGACTCTTTAGTGTGATCGATCCTGACTGGGCGCCCATATTTTCGGCCATGTGCCACATCTAAGCTTCGCTTGGAAAATCCCTATATTTGTGTGTGTGTGCGCGCATGTGTGTGTGTGTGTGTGTCTGTGTGTGTGTGTGTGTGTGTGTGTGTGTGTGTGTGTGTGTGTGTGTGTGTGTGTGTGTGTGTGCATTGGACGACGCTAAATGATTACCGGATGCCATATACATGTAATGAAGGTATGAACATTGTGTTCAAAACGACGTATAATAAAGATAATAGCCCGAAAAATTCGTGGAATTAGCCGAATAGCATCTCGTAAGTCTACAGGATTTCATTTCTGTATAAACATGTATTGGTGTCGAGGCATTTGTTTCTTGCTGTTTTCCGATGCGTTACGGCATGCGTAGCCAAGTGTGTT
The DNA here is from genome assembly GCA_964036315.1 of Acanthosepion esculentum. Taxonomy (NCBI): domain Eukaryota; kingdom Metazoa; phylum Mollusca; class Cephalopoda; order Sepiida; family Sepiidae; genus Acanthosepion; species Acanthosepion esculentum. The sequence goes on from OZ038488.1 coordinate 20,916,134, forward strand.
TTAGAATGCCAGCAAACAGAATAGTACAAAGTTACAAATCTAAGCTGAAGAAACAAATGTTAGGGAGAGCAGTAAATGATATGGTTTCGCGCTTACCCGTTTGCAAAAATGGACGCAACCTGACCCCCATGACCGGGTGTGGTCGCTACGCTGCTGACCAGTGCCCTCAGCATTTTTTACTATATTTTTTAAGCTGATAAGAAAATTGATTTACTGTGTCGTGCGAGACAATTATTCTCTCTATAATTTTTCTTACCTATCTATAAATTTACCATTCATCCATGCTTAGAATATTGCTGCCACATATGGTCCGGTGCTCCTGCTATTTACCTTGAGCTCTTTCATAAAATCAAAAGAAGAATCAGCAATATTATTGGTCCTGATCTGGCGGTTCGGCTCCAGTCACTTGCCCATCGCCGTAAGGTTTCCTCTCCGTGCCTTTTTTATAAATACTTTCATGGTAATTGTTCGGATAAGCTCTTCGCTATGCTACCTAGAATTTAAACGTAATACTAGACTGGTGGAGACTCAGGTCGAGTAATGAAAATTTGATTGGATTGATGTTGGATTTTGCGGGTACGTTATATACTAGTGAACCAACCAAAATGAGCTGACTCATTTTATAGTTGACCAATAGAAGGATTAACCAATCAGAAAGCTTAAAATATTCAATTCGACAGTGCATAAAGGCAGCCATGTTTTTTCTTTCTCCGAATATTCACTGCCAACCTCTGATATTGAAGACCTGAAGAATTACTGAACAGCTGCTACTAGTAATATTGGCGTTGTTCCATTGAACACATTACGTACTGCACTGAATTCTATATTCAAAGACTACGGTGAACATGGTTAACAATTGAGGAATCGGAGAGTCAAGTTCGAATTCCAGTCGAATCCATTACATTCACTTACGTGCTAATACTTTTAGGAAAGGTATGAATCCTCTTCTTCTCCCCCACCCAGCTATGGGTATATATCAGGACAGACCGGGTTCTATAGGCTTGGATGACAACTGGTCGACCGCAGAAAGTAATGGTAACCTACAGCGGGAAAAAAATCTGCCTCGAAAGACACATGATCACCTAAGCGTATATCACACATGGCATATACCTGACTAGACTGGCCGTTCGAAAGACATCAGGTACATTTAGGAAATAATCTTGCAGAGCCTGTATGAACATGCAATATTTCTTAAATAATCCCCTTGTCGCTGGCATCACCTTCCACTTCTATTTCTTGCTTTTCTTTTGGAGTTTTGACAGTTACTGTAATTTTCCTCTGAGTCTCTCCACCATTTTCCGCAAGTGATTCGTTGCGCCTTCTCGGGCTAACGTTCTCAGCCTACATGAAGTGGAAAGACTATATTGAATACTTAGCTAAGTCAGCTGCTAAGAAAGTTGGCTCACTGTGTCGTGTGAGATAATTATTCTCTCCAGAATCTATCTTACATATCTATAAGTTTACCATTCGTCCATGCTGAGAATATTATTGCCACATATGGCCCGATACCCTTGCTATTTATCTTGAGCTCCTTAGTAAAATCCAAAAAAGAATTCGCAATATTATTGGTCCTGATCCGGTAGCTCGGCTTCAATCATTTTCCCACCTCCTTCGGTGTTTTTCTATAAATACTTTCATGGATGAGTGCTTAGCTCTGATACCTAGACCGTTGTGGACTATCCATTGTTTCCAAAGAGATTATCAGGTCGCTTCCTATCAATAGCTATGAATTCAAACTCTTCTACTGGTGTTTCGATCACTTTTCAGAGAGGGTCCTCTTCAGTTCGTTCAAAATACCAGAATGACAAAAATGGAAGCGAATGTTTAACCTTAAGTAAGGCCACTTCAGCAGTTCAATTTTATTATTTTCAAACCACTGCTTTAGTTTTCGGCGAGATTAGGATAGTTTCTCGACCTAAGCACCCAATAGAGCTCCATTTGTAAAGCCTTGACTGATGTAATGATATTCTTCAATATATTTCAGTACATGATTCTGTTCTTTCTTGTTTCGATTATGTGAAATCGTCCTGTGAGAGATGGTGAAAAGTCGCCTTGTGCCAACACATAATCACCTCCATGCCTCACAGCTGAGACGGTGTTCCTTTGCATTGCAGTTTTCATTCTTTTTCCTCTAGACTTGACGGTGTGAATTAGGGTTGAATAACTCTGTCTTGGTCTCATCTGACCTAACAATATTATTGCAGTAGGTATGTCGTTTACATAAACTATCCTTAGCAGAATTTAAACGCGCCCCCATTTGTGATTTCTTCAGGAGCGGTATTTTAGAATTACGCAAGTCATGTTTTCGGAATGCGTTGCTGGCAGCTTGAAGTCTCACAGTTGTTTCTGATGCTTGGCGATCAACTATCTTTATGAGTAATAATTAACTCTTTGGGAGTAATAATTAACACTTTATGAGTAATAATTAACACCTTGGGAGTAATAATTATCTCTTTATGAGTAATAATTAACTCTGTGAGAATAATAATTAACTCTTTATGAATAATAATTAACTCTTTGGGAGTAATAATTAACACTTCATGAGTAATAATTAACTCTTTATGAGTAATAACTCATTGGGAGTAATAATTAACTCTTTGGGAGTAATAATTAACTTTTTATGAGTTTTACATAACTCTTTGAGAGTAACATTCAACCAAGTGGGATTAATAATTAACCCTTTAGTAGTAAAACTTAACATTTTGGGAGTAATACTTAACTTTTTCAGCATAATACTTAACTCTTTGTAAGTAATGCTTAATCTTTTGTAATACTTAAATATATTCACTCCAGACCTCAAGTCAAACTCATATTCAGACCCATCGCTTCGTAAGCTTCTCTCGCCATATGGTGCTCCATATCTTCGATCTTATACCAGTATTCGTTTAGAAAATCACTTTCATTGGGTCCCCCAAACTTTCGACCTTGTGCTACATCTAACCTACATTCAGAAAATCACCATATACAGACCTTTCGCATTATAAGCTTGTCTCAGAATATGGTGCTCCATATTCTCGGCCTTGTGCCACATCTAAGCTTTGCTCAGAAAACCACCATATACAGACCCATCGCTGAATATACTGGAAAATTGTTGGTTTCTCGTAGCGCTTCAGAAAGATCCTGGCTCCTTCTACCATACTTTATCAGATTAGACCCCCAAAAATGGAGCCCTGTTGTTATGTTTGGGCTGGAGCCGCTCAATCCTCACTTCAAAGGCGCTTGCCTGGCCTCGGGTGGAGGACTTATATTCCTCCCTACAGCCTCATTCCCACAGCCTATCACTACTCTATCGCTATTTCCATTGCATATGTTCAGATGAACTCCACTTTCTCGGCTTACGGCCCTATCACGTTGAAACACCAGTTCCCCCTACGATCACCGAAGTTAAGCACCGTCAATCCCGGTCAGTACCTAGATGGGTGGCTGCTTGGGAATTCTGGGTACTGTAAGCTTGAATCTGCGGTTGGTGTAATGGATAATGGTTCGGAATTGTTAATCAGAGAGCCGAGTTCAAATTCCAGTCGGGTTCGTTATATTCAGTTACGTGCAAATGCCCTTGAGGAAGATAGGAAGGTTTTGACGCTATACAGTTTCTCTCTTTTTGTCACTGTTCTACTAACCATTTACACAAGGTCGTTAAATAGGTTATTCACTACTTATCCTGCTGTGCTTATCTTCAATGGTCATCAGAAGCATATGAGCTCAATGATGGAGTCATTCAAGGCTCGCCTCTTAGTCCTACCCTATTTCTTCTTTTTTTAAAAATTAACCATCTGCCTCTCATTTTATTGGTTGACATATATGCTGATGATATCAATGTTTACGGAAGCAGTTCCCAAAATCTAGAAGTTCAGAGCATAACACCTGATTTCTTAGCTGACCTATCTCTAACGACTCATTAGTAGAAGAGAAACTGTCTTGTAACTCTCAATACATCTAAAACGAAGTTTGTAATAATTTCTTCACTATCGATCGGACCACGATCATTCTCCAGTTACGATAAACGATTTCACTCTCAACAAGGCTCCATGTTTGGAACGTCTGTTGGAACTCACGTTCACTTCAGACCTCAAGTGGAACTCATATACAGAGCCATCGCTTCGTAAGCTTGTTTCGCCATATGGTGTTCCATATTTTCGGACTTGTGCCACATCTAAGCTTCGTTTACAAAATCATTTTCATTGGGTTTCCCAAACTTTCGACCTTGTGCTACATCTAACCTACGCTCAGAAAACCACGGTATACAGACCCATCGCTTCATAAGCTTGTTTCAGAATATGGTGGTCCATATTCTCGGTCTGGGATTAATAATTAACTCTTTAGTAGTAAAACTTAAGTTTTTGGGAGTAATCATTAACTCTGGGAGTAATACTTAACTCTTTGAGAGTTTTACTTAACTTTATAGGAGTAATAATTAACACTTAATACGGAGACCCGGTGGATAGTGACTCCGATTGAGGAATCGTAGAGCTGAATTCGAATTCCAGTCGAATCATTACATTCACTTACGTGCTTGGGAAAGGTATGGATCCTCTTCTTCTCCACCCAGCTATGAGTAAATAGTAGATTTTATAGCCTCGGATGGCTACTGGTCTACCGCAAAAAGAAATGGCAACCTACTGCGGGAAAAATCTGCCTCGTCAGTCATGCATCGAAAGATACGTGGTCGCCTAAGCGTCTATCACGCATGCCACATAACTGACTGACTGAACACTTTGTGAGTAATACTTAACTCTTTGGGCATAATCCTTAACTATCTTCTCTACACTGACCTATCAGTAGTTGATGAATAAAAACTGGCATGTAACTTTTAATACATCTAAAATCAAGCTTGTAATAATTTCTTAATTATCGATCCGACCATGATCATTCTTCCGATTTCTCTCTCAATGAGGCTCTACTACGACTCGTGTTCCCCAAAGACCTTAAGTGGAACTCCTATATACGATCCATCGCTAAAGACGCTGGAAAAAATGGTCGGCTCCTTTATTGTTCCAGAAAGTACCCGACTCCTACTGCCATGCATTATGGTTCCAAATGTCAGATTATACCAAATATGGAGTTTTGCTGCCATGTCCGTGCTGAAACTGCTCAGTCAGCACCTTCTAGCTTCGAAAGCGCTCCCCACCTGATCGGTTGGGGAATGACATACTTCACTCTGCAGACTCTTTCACATAGACGCAACGTTGCAAGCCTCTTGCTACTCAGTCGCTATTTCCATGGTAAATGCTCAGATGAGGTCCACCATTTTTTCCACATGTTCAGACCGTTTTATTAGGACACACCATGAAACATCCGCGTTGTCGAATCCAGCACGTTTCCCCCATATTCCAATTTTAATGAAGCAGTTCGACTCAACTTTTTCTTGAGAACTGTTACTATGTGAAACAAACTCTCGCTTTGATATTTCCCGCAACGCTACAACTTTAGCCTCTCTATGTCAAGGGTCTTTTTCCTTCTGCCTATTTCCCCTTGCATTCATATCGAACACCTCATTAACTATCACTCTGCCATGAGTGGCTCTGGAACATGTAACGGGGGAACTTTATTTTAAAAAGTTGTTCTTAGCTCTGTGATGTGGAGTGTGCTCTGTTAGAGTGTTTGCTTGATTGTTTTGTTTTATGGCATATCAATCTCAAAGTCTTATTTAATGCCAACAAAGTCTGTTATTGTAAAACTGGTATCTGTAGTGATATCTATGACATAAGCTGATACTGATGCAGACTTCTAAGCCTTTCGTACATTTGTCATGATTCTTACTGCTGACGTTATTTTGATTTTTGGGGGTTTTTTGCAAAAAAAAAAGAGACAAAAACATTACTCGAATTTGGCTCTAGAAGCAGCTGGCTGATTTTTATGCGTACTATTAGCACCTGAACCCGCCAGATTTAAAGTCTCATAGATTTTAGTGTGGTACGTTCTTTATTGAACGTACCACACTAAAATCTATGCATTCAAATTCAACAAACAAAATTCTGTCCTTATCATCATCACATTCATCAAGGGTACACCGATGTGGTGTAATGGTTAGCAAGTTTGTCTCGCAAGAACAATTACGACTCAGAAGTGAGTTCGCACCTCACGAGGTACCCTATACTTAGGAAAACATCTAAGCTACGCTTAGAAAATTACCATCATCAATCCCATGACTAGGTGGGGTTCATAGAGTCTCCGGGTAGCGAAGCACCTGACTCGTTCCTTCCACATATCTGGGTTAAAAGCCAGAGAAATATTCTAAGGCGTGTCTTGAACAAGTAGATCTGGCGGAGTTCATCAACCTTTATTTCAAACCACAGCCAACGTCCTCCTAGTTGAAGGTTCGCCTTAATCACTGACATGTGGCCGTTCTTTCCATTGATGAAACCCAGTGCCCTGGCCATTGCCTTCAGTCTGGGAAGCCCTCCATCCATCGATAGCGAGTTATTACCGCATTGGCTGTATGCAGCTACGGGGCCCAGCCTACTGCATTGTTATAGATGACCGCTAACGTTTCAAGAATGTTCACCCGTCTTTGACAGGTTTTATTTTTAATCTTATTCAGTGTATAGCCAGCCTCCAGACCAGAAAATCATGGTTGGGGAACCGGTTCATTCATCGATGAATCGACCATACAGTAGGTAGTACTAAGTTGCAATACCAATAGCACTTTCACGATGAATAATTATACCAGAATATACCATAATAGTCGTATATACCATGATACATAATAGTGTATACCACAATAGTATATATAAAATCAATATACAAGTATATATGTGGATGAGGCTATTATAAAGGGTGTTTCATTAAAACATGTCAAAGTCAGCTGTAAATAAATCAGTGTTATTGGTGAAAATTTATTTATTTCTCTATTGGATCATGTTATTTAAGTCATGGCAATTATGTGCAAAAAATAATATCGTCGAAATGTCCACCAAATCTGAAAGGAAAAGAAAAAATCATTAGACGCTTAAACTTGATTCACATTTAAAATCGGTTCAAGTTATTAGAACACACTTTATTTGTATTATCAAAGAGTATGATGCGGATGGAGTTTAGTAGGTCTCCATGTGTATTTAAATGAGATGTAATTGAGGTATGGCTGGAACCGCACCTTCTATGGCTCAATTATATCTCTATCTATAAAAGGCAGGATATGTGTGTGTGTGTGTGTGTGTGTGTGTGTGTGTGTGACGAATGCACGGCCGCAATTTTCGACGGATTTGCACCAAAATTTACATGCACATGCTCCAAATTAGTAAGAATTCCAAGACCGACTTTGCATTTACTAACTCCCATCGATAGTGGAAATAATCGATTTTTTCATGCTTCTACGATAGTTTTCATGTAGTTTGCGGCCATTTTCTACTGGCCAGAGTGACTGCCACGAAAAGGCAGGAAAATTCTATTGGCCAGCGTGACTGACACGAATGTTAACTAGCATGCTAGCATGCAAAAAAATCGATAGCTGCATTCGTCACAAGTGGGAAAAATTTAAATCTGCATGGCACTTTACTCCAATTCGCTTGCTTAAACTCAACGTTGATTCTGATTCCGCAGAACTGGGTTGGGTTTGAAAAAATATATGTTGTTAACATTCTTTTTTCATTCGGTTTTTCCAGTTACGAGTCCTTTTTTAAAGCTGATCGTTTTGTGTTCATTTTGTTTAGTTCTTTTTTCGTAACAGAATTAATGTTTAGTACAGAGCTTAGAAAAAATCGCAGTGTGAGATAGGCAAGAAGTAAGGCATGTAGGAACATCATCACGGCAAAGGGCACTCCTTTAAAGGCAAGGAAGGGCAAAAATATTTTAAGTCAAGTGATAGCGATTGCTGTATGAGTCGTACGATTTTTGAATCAAGCACGGGCAACGCCGGGCCATGCTGCTTGTACAAATATAATAGCCATGTGTACGTGTAAAAAATGGCTAAAAATAATGGTATTATGTAATAATATTTATTTATGTATTTTATAATCATTTCACCCGAAGCAAGACTGGAATGCCACTAGTACGAAATGGGTTACAGAAAGTGAAAATGAGATAAAAGACTGAGAATAGGGAGAATTGAGGAAAAGACAAAATTTTAACGGGATTCAAGAAGATAGAAGATAGCGATTAGTTATCAGGGAAGCAAGGAAACGTTAGGGAGTTCCACAGGTGGGAAGTGCGAGAAAAGAAACTGTTGGAGTAGAAGTGACGGTTACATTTAGTTATTTAAACAGTAAATAAGTGGGACCTAAATGCCAATCTCGTGGTAAAGTTAAATTCATGCAGTCGAGGCACCAGTGAAAAGCTCATCAGAACAGTTGTCATATTTGTAGAAAAGACACCATAATAGTATAAACAATAATAATTTATATGCCAGAATATTCTCTATGAATACTACACATCGCAGTCACCATGACACGTTGCTTAGCCGCCGTTAGTCATGTCAAGTGAAGAGCTATAATTTACTCGTTAGCTATCTAATTTTTAGTTACTCATATATTAATTACGTGTAATAATTAACTGATAAGACTATTCTGTTATGTGTGTGTCATTCATAATGTATATGACTACCGTGGTATAATATGTACTCCTGTGTATGGGCGTGTAAGTAGGCGCGTGTGTCATAATTAAAATGTCATCTAATTTCCTGCGCTCATCGTGACAAGACAGAACATCTAAATGATACACATGGCTTCTTACAAATAGACATTATCAGTAGATAAACATATGGATCTGTCTTTAACATTGTCCCATCCGAATACTATTTCTCAGGAGTGTCGTATTTAATGGCCGAATGGTTAGAACGTTCGGTTTCCGACCATGAGACCCAGGTTCGAATCTCACCAGGGTCAATTTGGCAGGAAGGTGAATTCTTGAGGAGGCAATCCCAGCTTGCGGCACCTTTGGAAAGTGTCTGACCATACCACGGGTTGACCCAAGCCTTTGCGAGTGAAATTTGGTAGACGGAACCCTAGCACGAAGTCACAAGTCATCGTGGCCGAGGGCTTGAGCGGGCTGGCCTTGTTCTGATTGTTGATCACGCTTGATAACACACTTCTCTCCCAGAAACTGTAACTAAGGTCCGCTCAGCATAGTTTCAGTCTAAACAACAGGTGGGTTCTGTGGATGCTGCACAAATACAAAATGTGCCTGAGCAAGCGTCTGCAATAGGGATTAGCTAACCGTCCTCTACAAGAGTCAGATCAGACCCAAAAAATGGAATATTGCTATCATATCTGAAAAGGAGCTGCTGAACCCCCTCTTTCTAGTCTTGCTAGATTTCAAAATCGCATTCTAGAAGAATAGTCATTTTCCACTCTTTCTCCACAGACACAGCATCACAGGCCTATAGCTAAGGCTTAAGGCCATATCACGTTGAAACATCTGTTCTTGTACGATCGCCGAAGTTAAGCAACGTCGAAACTGATCATTACCTAGATGTGTGACAGATTGGGAATGCCAAGTACTCTAAGCTTGGGTGGTTCTATGGAGAACGGCACGGAATTGTTAATCGGAGAGCCAAGTTCAATTTCCAGTCGGGTTTATTATATTCCCTTACGCGTACATACCACTGCGAAAGATAGTCACGTCTTCTCCCCCAATCTATAGGTTAATTAGTAGAACCTGTATCAGTAAATCATTATTATCTCCCAAAATTATTACAATCTAAAAATATTTTATGACTTTAAATAACGTGCAAAACCCCAAATGAAAAACAGCCAATTGACTTTTCCATAAAAAAGTCAACTGGCTGGCAAAGTCAATAATCTTCCTTTATTAATGAATCACAAATAGAGTAATCTGGGAAACAGTGGAACAAGTGAACAACGAGGAAGTTTTAAGGGAAAAAAACCGAAATTTATACTTAGAATCAAAAAGAATCTCTGGGAAAGAGGAAAGCAAGCTTAGAGAATTTGATATTTAAAGGCTATACTGAAAGTAGGAAGACCATAAAGAAAAATACTTAACAAGCTGGTATAAATTGGTTAGGAAGGATGCTGAGGAGACAAACATTGTTTAGAGCGAAGAATGATAGGAAGTAGTGGAGAGCCATGATAACCTACGTTTCGAAGAAGATTAGTATATTTCAATAGAGTGACAGAAATGCAACAGAAACCTGACTGTAAATAATACCATATGATGTTGTCATGTGTCGTGAAAAGACCTTTGCTTTTTTTATTTATTTATTTATTTATTTATTTTTTGTCCCCGTATCCTTGTAAAAACATTCAAAATAAAAATGTCTTCTCACATTTCGCTTTTTTGGATATATTACTTCACACCAAACGGAAAATAATTGAAATTGTTGTGTTATTTTTGTCTAGTATTTTCGTATGGCGTCAACACCAGAGATAGAAAAACTCTAAGTGGTTTAGCAATAAACGACATTATCTCAGCCCGGTTTTATTATTTAAGAAATGTTCACCAATGTCGCTAAATTGAAACAAAGTTTAAATAAAGGGAAGACATTTCAGCAAACCAATAAGCACATAATAATATGTGCAACCTGATGTCTCACAAGACTCCAGCATTATTATTTGTATTCGTGGAATTCTCACGCAATAGGAATTCGAAAAGAAATATAATAGTTAATAATATTTACACAAAGAAAAATAGTCCTTAAAAAATACAACGATTTTTTAATCGAATTTACTCCAAGCAAGGCAGTAAAGCCACTAAGACACAAGGGGTTACTGAGTGTGAAAGAATTAGAAAACATTATAAAAGAGCGAGAAAAATTGGAGTGTAATCCGGAAGATAGCGATTAAGATTGCATTTAAATTTTTAAAGATCAAAGTTAGCCGTATCAACATGGTGTGTCGGCTTCAGCCAATTTCCTACCGACGTAAAGCTGCTTCCCCTACATTTCTATAAATATTTTCAAGGTAATTGTTCGGACGAGCTCTTCGCAATTGTTGTTTTATTTCCCTCCCCCAACAGAAAATAAATTGTACTTATAAGGATTAGCTAGGATCTTCATAGAGACAGAGAGGTATTATGGTGGATGTAGTAAGAATCCGTTGCTTTGGTGTTAGGAATATTGTGGTATGTTTGGTCCACTGTTTGTGGCTAGCTAAGTTTAAAGTTAAGACAGAAGACCATCCTTTCACCCATTCCCCATTTTGGCCTTGTGCTATATTTTGTAAATAATTACAAATAAATATCGCTCTTCGCCATGTGGTACCTAGATTATATGAATTTAAGCGCAGTACTAAATTAGCAAAAAGGTTTCATCAATCTACACTTGAATTGGCGAGATGTAACCGTAAGTTCTATGTTAACAGTTTTTTTTCTCCTATTTCTTGTTTGTGGAATTCTCTTCCGACTACATACTTTCCGGCCAACTTTGATCTTCGAACATCTAAATGCAATATCAATTGTTAACTACTGTCTTCTTGATTACTCTTCTTCTATAGTTAACGTTGCTTAATAATGTTTCACTTTTTCCTTATTCTTTCATACTCAGTAACCCCTTGTGTCTTAGTGGCATTATCACCTTGATTGGGTGAATTCGATTTTAAAAAAATAGGGGAAGCAACCTCGGTTGTCTGTTCCCTAAAATAACAGTTATCGAGAAAGAAGCTGAATGGATCTTCCTCCTTACCAAAGGAATACAAACGCGGTGAGGATGGTTTGACCCAGAGTATGTGGCATGGCCAGTCGTAGCTGTGAAGGTGTGAACTGGTGGCATTGACGAATTTCAGTTGGAATCAACTTGCTCGTGACGGAGAATATCAAATTACATTTAGAATAATTGAACAATTTTTGTTTTCACCACAGTCTATTTTTAGTAAAATATCTGGATTTTCAAAACAGTACCGCAAACACAAAATGAACCTGTATCAATTGAAAGTTGTGCGCGGGTAAAAAGACACACCGTTCCCTAACTGGAATAGGTTTAAGGAATCCCCATTTTTTTTTCCAAAAAACACTCTGCTTCAATATGATTTTCCTGCAACTGCCGACCCCTATCGCCTGGAATTCTTGACATCTTCGTTGCCGTATATATAAATGTCAGTATTCCTTGTGTCAAACTAATGGTGATTATGTATACTCCTTTTCTAGCTGTTTTGGTCAGCCTTCTTACTCATATAATCGTGTCATCGCTAAAGAAAGATGGGACAGTGGTCGGTCATTTGTCGCACTCCAGAAAGTATCAAACTCCTACTTCCATGCACTATCTTTATAAGAATCAGATAAGATTTTTTTTTAATTCAGAATTGCTGTCACATTGCTGGTGCGCGCGGAACTCACTTTCCAGGTTTGAAAGAGTTCAAAAGCGATTAACGAGTCCTTGTGAGTTATGAATTACTTTTCATTATGCAGTCTCTTTTCCCACAGACGAAACGTTGTTAGCCTCTTGTTATGCTATCGCTAATACTGTTAGCATAGAACTTACGGTTACATCGAGCCAATTCAACTGTAAATTGATTAGACCTTTTTGCTAATCTAATACTGCACCTAAATAGATAAAGTCTGAAGAGTTACACGAACAATTACCACGAAATTATTTATAGAAATGTACATTGAAGTAACTTTGCGGTAGGAAAGTGACTGAAGCCGAGATGTCAGTCCAGAAGCTATAATCTTGCTAATTCCGTTTTTAGCTTTTATCAACAATCTCTGAATCAATAGCAGGACTTGATCATATGTGCCGGTAATATTCTAAACAAGGGCGAGGGTAGACTTATACAGGGTGCGATGGGTAAATTGTCACTATTTCATATTTTTAATTTTGAGTATGCGCATTATTTTTTATGTTCCCAACTGCGCAGTATAGCAGGGTCAGCTGGGCACCGTCTGTGAGAACCATGAGGCAATTCACTCCGCCAACAATTTGGAAACGGTATGCTGCTTGGCATTCGCGCCGGAAGCTCCAATACGAACGTTTTATGGTGTTTGGATATCAAATTGCGGACAGTGAAGAGGATTTGTAAATATTTGGATGCGCCGAATAGTGATTACGAAGGTGTTTGGATTGATCACTAGAGATGGCGACGTTAGGCCTACATTCATCTCCCTACAGGTCCTCAGACTCAATACAGACGCCTACATCAAGTAACTTGAGGAGATAGTGCTGCTGTAAGTCAAGAGGATAGCGGCTGGTTGGCCATATATCTAACAACAGGACTCTGCACAAACAGAACACAGTCATTTCTACAACCACATCACACCTTACATCTGGCCACCTAACTCCCCAGACTGCAACACACTAGATTCTTTTTTGTAGGATGCAGATGAGCGAGAGACCAACAAACTCTTGTAACCTCAAAGATTAACTTAAGGCAAGGATTATGGCAACATCCACAAACTTAAACAAGGAGACCTTTCAGAAGATTTGCAGGAGATTCCGACGCCATTTGGATGCTGTGGTTGAAGCCAATGTTGATTTTATTGAACAAATTTGCTCTCTCCTATTTCAAGATATTTATGTGCAGTTTTGGTAAATATATCTGTTAAAATGAGATGTCATTGATATTTTCATTTTTGCGTAATTTTGACAACAATTTATCTATCGCACCCTGGAGATGTGTAGGTTAGATTCGGGAGATAAAAAATTGTTTATCACGACACAGTGAACCAAGCACCTTAGCAACTGACCTAGTAATGGATTCAATGTAGTCTTTCCCCCTTCTTATCAGCAGAGAATGTTAACACGAGAAGACACATTTCTCCTGGAGGTTGGCATCAGCCATACTGATGGAAGGCAGAAAGGGTTCTCTCGGATGATTAACAGAAAGCAATTTAGTTTTAGAGGCGATCAAATTAACAAGTCATTTTTTGCCCTAGCTAACAAGAGACTGTAGGTCGTGTTTTAGATCAGTCGTCAATTTGACTTAATGGAACTGTTAACATCTTGATTATATCATTATTTTACATGTATTATCTATTTTACATTTGATGCTGTTCATAGTCCTTAATTAATGTGGTTTCTGTTATTTCGTACTGTTGGTAATTCTGTAGCGCCAGTTCACAATCTTCAAAGAAGGATTTTTGCCTTAACTCACGAGTTCTAGTCGCTCAAAGCCTTTTTTCAGCATTGAGATCAGGACGAGCAATACAACCGCTGGTGCTTGTATGCTTATATTTCAAATACTGCGCAAAAGCATTTCTTACGACACGAAGGTCTATTTGAACTTCTAGGAAAACTTGGTTTACATTGATATATTAGAATAATCTTGAAAATTTACTAGGTACAAACCGCCTGTATATAACAACGTAAAACAAGGATGTGCCTTTCGCCAGACATTCTTCTTTTGCAGCAAGGCGATTCAAAGAAAATTACAAGTCCTACCAGAATTCATTACTGGAGGCCTCATTGTTAACCATATGATATGTAGGCACAGTAAGGAAACTACAGCAACTCTTACATAAATTATTAAAAGTAAAACTAACTGAGACAACATGCGTGGATGTCAGCAAGAGAAAAACACCGAGCTACCAATTTGAGATGTCAAAATCGAGCAAATACTGAATGATGTTTTGAATCACTATTTCCCTTACATAGATAAGCTATCGGCTTGGGTTTACAAACCCTAACAACTCAATGCTAAATACACAAAAAGAAAGGGGCGTAAGATGATGATGTGAATTTATTTAACCTGTCCAGCGAAGTGATTCTTAGAAAACTAGAAGTTCGACCAGGATTTATTATCGCGAGGCACAATCTTAAAAATAAATATGACATTACGAAAAACTACATCTGGCAGTAGAGCCTTTGATCGGGAGGATTTGAGGAGCGTGGAACAACCTCTTAATTTCTGTTGTTCCCCGGTCCACCCTCAGCCGGGGTGGTAACACTTGCTAGGGCACTAACTATGGGCAAATAGTTAACCCCGAAATGGGGTCGAAACGCTATAAAAGTATAAAAATATATTTTTATAGTAAAAATACCAGCAATACATTTTCATCGTAAAAAATGAAATTTACCAGCAAAACATTTCATAAAAAATAGAAAAATAAAAATTACAGCAAAAGTTTTATAAAAAAATAAAAAAGTAAAAATTAAAAGCAATACATTTTTATAAAAAGTTAAAAAATTGAAAATTACCAGCAATATATTTTTTATAAAAAAATAATAAATAAAACTAAAAAGCAATACATTTTGATAAAAAATGAAAAAAATAAAAATTACCAGCAATGCATTTTTTATAAAAAAAATAAATAAAATAAAAATTACCAGCAATATATTTTTGAAAAAGAAGTTAATAATGCTCCAAGAAAATTAAATTTCGGCATTAAATGACCCATAAGGATTAAGGGAATATAACGAACCCAACGGGAATTAGAACTCGGCTATCCAATTAACAATTACACCACTCCCACATCCAAGTTTACAACATCTGGTATTCACAAGTGATCACCCATCTCGGTACTGACCAGGCTCGACATTGCGTAACCCTGGTGATCGTATGGGAACCGCTGTTTAAATGTATTATGGCCGTAAGCCTTTAGTAGTTGGAGAAGGTTCCTTTCGGGCGTCTGTTCCACAAAGTAACAGTTTCGTGGAACACGTTATCTGAATGGAACTTCTGCCTTACCAAAGGAATGGGAAAGTATAGAAACTAAGAATTCTAACTAGTCTGAACACCTGCTATGAAAGTAGCGATAGAGTAGCGAGAGCCTTGCCACGTTTTGTCGGTGGAAAGAGGGTTGCAGGGTGGAAACTCCAAGAATGTCAGTTTTGAATTATAAGCTACCAAAATCGGGCACCTCGATGCGGTGTAATGGTTAGCAAGCTTGTCTCGCTAGAACAATTACGACTGAGTAGTGAGTTCGAACCTCACTGGGTGCCCCATACTTTCGGCCTTGTGCCACATCTAAACCGGGCTTAGAAAATCACTATGGGACACGTCGAGGCGGTGTAATGGTTAGCAAGCTTGTCTCGCTAGAACATTTATGACTAAATAGTGAGTTCGATCCTCACTGGGTGCCCCATACTTTCGGCCTTGTGCCACATCTAAACCGGGCTTAGAAAATCACTATGGGACACGTCGAAGCGGTGTAATGGTTAGCAAGCTTGTCTCGCTAGAACATTTACGACTAAATAAGGAGTTTGATCCTCACTGGGTGCTCCATACTTTCGGCCTTGTGCCACATCTAAGCTACGCTGTTTTGTTTTTTACTTGAACAGCAGCTTCTCCCAATTTGACGTATGAACCACTCGATTGTTTGCATCTGACTCTTGCTCTATCAGCACTGGAAACGAAAATGAAGAACCTACTGATGAACGAATAATTACAGATTAATCATTCTCACAATGGGTCATGCTGCATAAGTTGCTTAACTGTGGTGATCGTAAAGAAACCGGTGTTTCATCGTGATGTAGACGTGAGCCGTCAGGAATATTAGGACGAAAAGAACGTTTTTTACATTCCTGGGACGCATAATTAAGAAAGAGAGCTTAGAGAATCTGATACGCACGGTATATATTGAAGGTAATTGGGACAGAAAGAAACAAGTGATAAACACACCCAACAAGATTTTTTTTTATATATAAATCGCAGAAATGAGATTAACATTGAGGGCAATACAAAAATAGGAGGTTGTAGAGAGTCATTGCCGCAAATTTGGAAGAGGTATAACACCCAGAAGAAAAAGAAAGTAAGAAGAAAAGACTAACTATTAACTGTGTTACGAATTCGCAACCTACAAATGTATAAACCCCAGGTTCCCCACAACGAAAAGAAGAGTTCGCACAGAGATGATCACACGAACAGTTACCGACGAACAACAAACACATGATTAACATTTGTAAATAAATGTTATATTATAAAATATGGGAAAAGTATGGAGTGACAGACGTACAATTAATAAAAGAACGCTTAACTCCTATTGGATGTCAGTTCGAACGTTTGCGTTTCAGGAATTTGGAGTTCGAATGTTCGTCATGACAGACAAAGTTGCTGTAGAAAATTTCACAAAAGTTGGTTGATTTTTCTTCCGCAATGTGAAATATAGGATTCCCGAATAATGTTTCTTTCGCCTCTCTTTGGTTAATTGGGTTGCATCCAAAATGAAAGAACAATGATTTATTTTTATTTTTGCTGAATATAATTGAATAGTCAAATAGACGCAAGATCGCCGGTACGAAATTTCCTTATTCATTACACAAGTAATAGAATAGTCTTGTGGATGTATTTCTATTCCCTTACAATTGCATGTTATTTTTTCCCCGTACTGTTGTCGTTGGAGGTCATAGGAAAATTAAATTTACAATACCAAGATCCCGATTCTTACGCCCTTTCTTAGGAGTCCATTATGCTTGTTGTCAAGCAACCCCAAATTCCTTTTCTATTGTTTCTTAGGAGTTCATTCTGCTTGTTGTCAAATGACCCCAAATTTCTTTCTGATCTTTCTTCGTCGAAACAAGACTCGGTCCAGATAGGTAGTAAACAACAAAAAAATCAGGATAGGAGGAGGAACACTCAGACAGCACCTTTCTTATTAAATTTAAAATTATTAAATTAAAATTAAAGCATGACAAGTGTGATTTGGGTATTGCAAATCTAGTTTCCCGATGACCTCCAACGACAACAGTTCGTGGAAAAATAAACTCTCAACATGGGATCGTAAGGAATGAGAAATAAACCCACAAGCCTATTCTTTTATTTGTTTATCTGTCGAAATTTCTGAGATGAGGTATTGTAATTATTTACATTATTCGAACTGTTGTCTTCATCTTCATTGCCATATTCACGAAATTTCGACCGTTGTACGTTCGGGCCATCTTCAGGTGATTGAAATTTCGAACTGGATCCGTTATTTCGTCAACCGGAGTAGGTTGTTCTACTTCCACGGGCCATGACTCTCCCGGATGTCTCAGTCACCTTCGTTTAACTCAACTCTCCAAGTTTTTTGTTCACCACTATAGTAGCCAGGTATTGAAGTCACAATTCTTTGGGTCAAGTCACTGGATCCAACCAACTTTTTTATCCACTGGGCCATGTGTCCTATTTGAAAATTATTTTTAAAAATTCCTTAAAAGCACATCCAGCAGATCTGGCAAAGTATACCTGGCAGCTGCTCTTGAAAAAGACCTCCAATCAGTGGTTATCTGGAGGAAGAAATGGATGGCAATTTGAACACCTCCAAAACAAAACTGCTTTCATTTAATCACTACAGAGAACCTTTCCTGTCTGATACCAGCATGGCTGATGCTAAACCCTAAGAGAGCAACACTCTACGCCTTCTTGGCCTCACGTTTTCCACTGACATAAAGTGGAGTGACTGTATCGAATCAATTGCAACGTCTACTGCAAGGAAATTTGGTTCACTGTGTCGTGGCAGAAACATTTTCTCATCAGAATCCAACTTGTGCATTTATAAATTTACCATTTGTCCGTGCATTGAATAATGTTGCCATATCTGGTCTGATGCTCCTGCTGCACATCTTGAGATTCTTGAGAAAATCCCAAAAAGGATCTGTAATGTAATTAATCCTGACATGACTGTTCTCTGTCTCAGTACATCTCGATATTCTTGACAAAAATCAAAGAAGGGTCTGTAATGTAATCGATCCTGACCAGGTATCTCGACCTCAGTCACTTTCTCACCGACATGACATGGCAGAAAAGGCACTAAACGAAACTAGCACAACGGGTTTGAATTCAGGCAGTAGCTGTTTAGGCACACATTGTACTGCATAATATATTTCTTTCTTTCCTTCTTTGAATAACTTTTCCTTCTTTCCTTCCTTCATTGAATTTCTTTATCTTTCTTTCTTCCTCTCTTTTAATTTCTTTTCATTCTTCTTTTTTCTCATCAAAATCCATGTCGCACATTTATAAATCAACCATTTATCCATGCATTGAACACTGCTGCCATATCTGGTCTGATGCTCCTGCTGTACGCATCTCAAGATTCTTGACAAATTCCAAAGAAGGATCTCTAATTTAATCGATCCTGACCAGGCATCTCGACTTCAGTCACTTTCTCGCCGATGTGACCTGGCGAGACACAGCCTCGTCCGGGTTCCTCTCTGCCAAAAGTAGAGAGTTCGACAGGAGCTGCGAACAACCTCAGTAGAACATCTATATCACTGTTAATATTTAACGGCCCCACCACGAGGCCCCACCACGACTTGGGAGTGTGTATCGGTTGACCAGCGTTCAGTCTATATCATCGTTAATATTTAACAGCCCTCCCCCCTCACGAGGGATCGGCCCCGTCTACCTCACCGGACGAAACTTTGCCCTTCGACAAAGCCTCGTCTGGGTTCCTCTCTGCTCAAGTCAGAGAGTTCGACAGTAACGAACAGTCTATATCACTGTTAATATTTAACATCCCCAGCACCACAAGGGATGTATGTGACACAAGGCCGAGTTTACCGTGGGTTCTGCGAATCCGTAGGCTCGGCCAAAAATATTCCCTTAGAACCCGTATAAACGGGTTCAGGGTCTGTGTACCTCCCCGGATGAAACTTTGCCCTTTGGCAAAGCCTCGTGCGGGTTCCTCTCCGCTCCGCTCAAAGCAGAGAGGTCGACAGTTGAACAGGCTATGGCACTGCTCCCCCGAGGCTTACTTTCCTACTACTTTATAGTAAGCGGAAGAGTCCACAACAGCCTCATTAGATGGAAGACACCATAACACCATTATTATTAGTTGTGCTGTTAGAAGTGTTCAAGTGATGTGGCTTTTGTTATTTTGTAAAGATCTTTGTTTCTGAGTTCGTGTCACCAATCTATAGAGTCTGATGGAGGATGTGGAAGTTAACGCTAGATAATTTCGTCAAAATGGAAGAAAGGGCTTAGGGTGAATTCTAAGAACACCGCAGACAGACAATGTGAAACATGATGAATTTTTCAGGAGCTCAGGGATTACAAAGAGTACTAGAAAACTATCAGAAATAAACAAATTATATTTTGTGAAATCATAATGAAAACAGAAGGTTTGGTGAATGTAACACACACAGGGAGCATCCAAGTCAGGAAAAACAAAGGTAATCGGTGGGTCACATACTTGGTAAAGCAAAAGTGCAAAGAAACACGTACTACAAAAACAAAGAAGCGTCGTCAAGGAGCAAGTGCTTGTGGATGTAACAAAAGCAAAGAAACTGTGCACCACCATCTTCAGCTACGTTCTGAATGGAAATGCAACACAAAGAAATAGAAAGAAGAGAAAAAGAGAGAAAACGACCCTTTTTGAGTTCGTGTCTAAAATATCGGCAAAAGACAACTTCGAAGAATGCGGTAAAAAATAAGTGTTAAAGTTAACATCTCGCAGTTGCTTCTTTTCGGTCTTATTTAATTTTTTTCATGCCTTTCTTTTTTTTTCTCTTTTTTTTTTTTTTTGAGTATTTTTATCCTACTCTTTTCTCACCACTATTCGGTGGAGATGTTTTTTTTTCTTTTTTTACCACACTACTGTAATCACGGGTCTCTCCACATCCTCAACTCCTCCCTGTACGCATGCGCAACACTTTTGGGTGTTACTTGATACTCCCGCCGTAATAATCTGCCACGACAAACGCACATACCAAGAAATGACGCCTCATTTCGTTTTTCATTGCAAAGTCGGCGAGCCAAACGATTTTATTCTCGTCGTTCTGTTGTTAGTCGCTCAGCCACATTACAGACAATGGCTGAGGCTGTGTCGATGCTTGTCTGAAGTAGAAAACCGAAAAGGTAGAACCAAGCACTTTCTTTGAATATATTACAATAAATGTGGGTATTTCTTTAATAGTCAACACTTTTGAGGCAGTATTTTATGGTCCAGTAACGGTAGCGAAACAATGTTTGCCTTGACTAGTTAGCAGAGATGATGGAGACGTTTCATCTTCCCATTAATGCACCCTTCTTCTTAAAACAGAGGCAGATTTTACTCAGAAGTAGGTACGAATTCTTTCTGTTTGAATAAATACAGCGTTGTTTGTTTAGGCACAGAGTTGCATTAATAAGTCCGTAGACTAATGATAAAAAAAGCATTTGTTTTACACAGTAAACATTTTTCCTTCGTCGACTTAGCTTTGTTTTCTCAGTGTATTAATTCGATTGTGAATATTAATCCCGTAGATCGAGCATATGAAAGTGAAAATTTCAGATCAAATGTTAGCAAAAACTTACGTCAGGCTGGAGAATTATTAAAATGGGCACTCAAGCGCACAGAATTGCACACACACACACACGCACACGCACACACACACACACACATATAATTTAAGCGAAGGACATTGGCGGCAAGTTCTGTTTTATAGTCGAAATAGCTCGATGCACCGTAAGTTCTATGATAACATTTTCTTCTATGGCACTACCCGCTTGTAGAACTCACTTCCTGGCGTCAATTTTAATCTTCAAAAATTTAAATACAATGCCAGTTGTTATCTTCTGTCTTTCTGTGTTTCATTGTCCTCTGATACTCACGGGTCAAACAGAGGGAAAGAGAGACAAGGGAAAACAACGCTTGATATACCTGGCGGACTTAAGCAAGTGGATGACAGAACGTGGTCTGGGGGAGGAAGCAGAGGGAAGGAGCTTGTTGAGAGATGCAAGGGATAGAAGCAGGTGGAGAGCCATGATCGCCTACGTCCTGAAAGGACATGGCGCATAAAAAGAAAAGAAAGAGCTATTATAGCTAGGTCAGTGGAGAGATCAGTTACCGGTGGAGTAGAGGTTATTTCCTGTTCAGTATTGAGGTTCAGTATTGAGTGTCTGGTTCCTTCTAAACTCTACTTCTTTATACTTCTAACGTCTTCCCCATAACTTTATTTATTTTTTACTTCGATAGGACAAGTATTGTTTTTATGTTTTATATAGCGGGTACGTTTTTACTTCACACCCAACCGATTTTGAAGTTGTACTTCGCCTAGACTAGAAGAAGATAT
>OZ038488.1:20940423-20960423 GCA_964036315.1 Acanthosepion esculentum
TTGCCAAATTTCTAGGTAGAGATCCTTCCGGACGTGCGCCGTTTGCAGTCTTTTGTGAACAGCTCCATCGACGATTTCCCATCTGGCATTTGCTCGTTATAACTCACAATTTCCGCTTTCCTCTACCAATTTTCCCGCTCTTTAACCCTTGCATTTAGTGTTTCATATGTCACGACCATGAGCCCGGTACGTACTCCCAAGCAACCTTCTTTACCCCCTCTTTTCAGTCGGTCTTTTCGTCCTCATATATATAAGCGAGCTTTTCTTGGTACCTTATGTCACGGGCCGGTACGACGTTTCCGCTCCAAGGAAAAGTTCTGTTGCCTTGACTTCTGAGTAGACGAGACATGTACACTCGGAGCATCACGACCGTATCTGCATCCCTGGATTGATTTCTCCTTTCTTTAAGAGTACTGGAGGTAGACGTTTTCTGGGTTATTCGCCTGATAGTCAGGGATCCCAAACTTTGAGTAACTTCGAAGAAGGTTATCCTATCAGCAGGTGTATAATATCGGTTCTATTCTACAGCCATTTTGTGAATGTGTTCTGAACCGTACTGTCGTCTCCAGTGAAGTCTCTCGATGACATGACGAAAGGTACTGTTACGACAGTACCCCCGGACGAATCAATCTCGTTTATTTATGCATGCATCTACTGTGGGTGTGGTCTTTGTCACTACCAACTAGCTTACCACCGAACAAAATACAATCTACACATGAAATTAGCAAACCCAACCTCAAAAATTAAACTACCCTCATTGCCTCCGTAATCAACTGGCGATAAGTAAGTGCCACTCAAGCAGCTTCTTACCGCGAACCACTGCGCTATGTTTCCCCGGTCGCTACAATCTTAACCTGTTCAAGTCTAGGATTAACTGCTATCTCCCCCGCCCCCTATTCGCATAAACAGTGCCGCTTACGCTATAGTCCTCTAGCTCGAGTGGCCTTGTACGGGCTGAACGTCACTGTAAATAAAAATAATAATAATTTTCTTTTCCTAACGTCTTCTCATTTTCTTTTACTGTCAGTAACCTTCTTGCGTCTTAGTGGCATTATCGCCTTGCTTGTAGTGAAATTAAAAACATCGGCCAAACATTCAGAAACGTCAAAAAAAATGGTTAGGTTGAAGACTCCAAGTTCTCCACAGAGAATTGTCCCACGTGATTAAAGCGTTGATTCGTGAATCTGTTAACATCGTAATTGTGAGTTCAGTCCTCTGATAAAATTCGAGCAAGATGCCTGCAGCGAATGTTATGACAAGCTGAAGCAAATAGAAACGCTTCGGCAGTCTTTTATCGGACATTTTTTGATGCAAGCGTGCTTATCAAATGACCTGTGTCTTTTATGAGGTATGGATTCATGTTGCGGCGTTTTTTGTTTTGTTTTTTTTTTTGTTGGAGGGGGGTATAAGGAGCGAAAAAAGAGTAATATGGCTGACTGATATTGAGTTTTTGAATCGAAGACACGTTTGACAGCAGGTTCAAGAGGATCTACGTTCAGGAAGCCAGTCACCAGGGACTGAGGCAAATAAATCATCCATGGAAACCAATAGTTCTTAACCGAAGGCCACATGACCACAAGGGCGGCTGGTAAATCTATGGGGCCACAGATATATTTGAGGATTTTCCACAAATCCCAAAATGTATAAGTTCATAATTTATAAGTTCAATGACAAGAGCCACAAAGCTACAACCATGTTTCCCTCTATACTTTAGTTCAAATAAACAATAATCGCTCGATAGAGTGTACCATTCACTCGTATTTACTTTTCCGGCTGCTTACTTGTAAAATTCATATTATTCTAGACCCATAGTTCTTAAGCCGAGTCCACATAGCTACTAGTGGGCCCTGCCAAATTTTATGGTGGCCACAGGAAAAATTTGGAAGTTCGGGGACCACAAGTCCAATGAAAAGTGCCACAGTGCTACAACCATATTACCCTCTCTATTTTAGCTAGGTACCTAAAAAAGGAGCATAGCATGATGAAAAAGACCCCAAAATTGACGAAAACAAAATTTTATCGTCTAAATGCTTATGTTATTATTAAGAGGAAAGACCAAAGTTTTTTAAAAAATTTTCTTTTTTGTAGAACATTCTAAATTTTGATTTTAAAAAAAAAACCTTGTTTCTCTTTGTATCACCGGAACTAGTAAAATAACATACAATTTTCAGCACATTTTTTTTTTTTTATGACACATTAATTTGGAAAATCTTGCAAAAATATTAAATAATTGTCGGATGTTAATGAAACTTTCAGAAACTATTCACAGATGATCGACATTATTATAAATATGTTTTTTTATAAAAGTCATGGCAGAAATATTTTTTTTATTTATTAGCCACCCCCCTAACTAATTTTATGAAAACGCTAGAAATTCGATCGGGTCTAGTTTAGTGATTACAACAGTTAAAAGCACAAGGCTTTGAGGAATGCAAATCATGTTTTTTTTTGTTTTTAATTGGACCCCCTACCTGAAAATCAGCTCTGAATTGTAACATACAAAAGTCAATAAAACAAAGATATTTAATTTCAAATGCTTTTAATTGCTTTTAGTTGTTTTTATGAATATGGACAATATTTTCTGAAAGCAAAAACTTTTTTCGATGAAAAATGAATTTGTTATTTTTTTAATTATAATAGATTTTTACATTTAAGTTGTTAAAATTATAAAATTAGTTAAAAGCCGCATCCGCTTTCGTAAGTGTCCTTATGAGATAGATCTTTTTTAGTGCGTTGTAAATTGTATCGTTTTGACTAATCAGAAGATCCGCAGTAATTAAGAAATGCAATTTTGTGTTTATAATCGGGCTCTAATTATAAAGTATAGAAGACCAACCAGAATACAATTAAGTTGCGTTATTTGAGTTAAGCATTGTTCTCCGCTGTTAAGGCCTTTACTTTTGCGAAACACGCGTGGAGAAGTTTATTTGATTTTTCAATTTCAACTGAGAAGGGTACCTACAAGTATCAATATCATCTTATGAAATTTATATGATTTTATTTTTATATTAATCTCAGTTATGGCATTTTTCCATAAATGAAATGTCAAAATTAATAATAAAATGAATGGAAATACAAATAACACAGTAAAATGTAATAAATGTACATCAAATTATAGTATTTTATGTACACTTCTGATAAAATTTCATAAGAAAGGTACCTATAAATTAATTAGATACCTTTCTTATGAAATATGAAATTTAATCTCACTCTTAACAGTCTTATTTTAATTTCTTTATAATATATTTTCCATAAAGCATCGTAAACGTAAATGTGAAAGCTAAGTACAAAAAAAAATTAGAGTGCTGAAAGTTTTCCTTAAAAATAACGAGGTAAATAATTTGTTCACTTAAATCTAAATAACTTCAATTTTCGCCTTCCGTAGAACAAATTATGATCACTTAAATCCGTCAATACGTCATTCAACACCTGTCAAGTGACGCGAAAGTTTATGATCTGCTTTGTTTTATTTTCAAATTACATCTTTTCGGCGCAGAAGCTAAGTCAACCTTGGTTTAAAATATTTTAAATAAACATTATAATTTCTGATTTTCTTAAAATAAGTTTTGAAAAAATGATAATTGATTTTTAAAAGAATTTCAAACTGAGATGTTCATCTTTTTTATAAAATGGAAAAAAATGGATGTCATGATTGATTATCTGTCAATTTTGCTGACAAAAAAAAACAAGATTTTTAACGAAAATTTCGGATGTGATCGGAACGATTAAAAAAAGTTCAAATGTACTCCAAAAATACTTTGATCTTTCCTTTTAATAATAACATGAACATTTAGACGATAAAATTTTGTTTTCGTCAAGTTTGGCGTCTTTTTCATCATGCTATGCTTTTTATTAGCGATCTCATGGAGGTACCTAATTTTTCTAATAAACTTAAATTATGTAATAAAATAATTTTCAACTGTCTTTTATGAGTTCAATCCCAGGATAAATTCGAGCAAGATGCCTGCAACAAATTTTATGACAAGCTGAAACAAATAGAAACGCTTCGGTAGTCTTTTATCGGAATTCTTTGATGCAAACGTATTTATCAAATAACTTGTGTCTTTTTCTGAGGACTGGATACATGCATTATGTAAAATTTATCTGCAGAACTTTTTTGATTTTGCATAACTTAATTTAATTCTTTCTTTTTTTGAAGAAGAAGAGGAGAAGAAGAAGCAAAAAAGAAGAAGAAGAAGAAAAAAGAAGAAAAAGAAGACCTTTTTAATCGTTCCGTAAAACTGAAGTGGCAACATTTATAAAGTCCTTTATAGTTTCATTTTTTTTTAATTATTTTCTTTATTCCTGCTTTTCGAAAGTTTTTGTCCAGTTCTGTCGTAACGCAAAGAAGAACCAAAGAAATAATTCAACTCAAATGCAAAATAGAAAGTCATCAATCAACGAATACAAAACCTGATTTCGTTTTTTTTAATGTTATTCATTAAAATGAAATTAAAAAAATGAGAGAAAAAAAACATGTCTGCTTCAATCTCCTCACATTCAAATAAACAATAACCGGTCGATCGAGTGTACTATTCACTCGTATTTGGTTTTTCTGGCTGATTTTTTTTTTTTTTTTCATTTATTTATTTTTGTAGTTGGCGCAGAATAAAGCATTTTCTGTTATATTTTTTTAATGGACAACAAAGTAAACAGTTTTCAAATCCATCGGATATTAATATTTATACTGAATGTTATTTGGAGAAATGCCTTCGAGTTTCATTTCTTTGCGGTGTCTATCCTAACGTTGCTAGTATTTCAATTACGTAGGCCCGTTCTTGTACACCGTTTAAAATAGACAAAAAAATGAATTGTGTTTCAATATTGATTTAAATAATTTCTCCAGGCTAATGCAATTCCCAGACGCTTTTATCAATACTGAAATCGTTCCGTAAAACTATACAAAAAAAGAACTTCATAAATTTATTAAGTTCTTTTTTTTTTAAACCTGATTTCGTTTTTTAATGTTATTCATTAAAATAAAATAAAAGAATTGGAAGAAAAACATGTCTGCGTCAATCTCCTCACGTAGAAGAAGAACTTTTTAAATTTGTGTGTACAGAACATTTTCAAAAATAAAAACCTATTTCATTTAACTGGTATGGTTTTTAAAAGCAAGACATATTAAAGTTAATATGGAGAAATATCACTTTATTTGTTCAGGAAATTATAAATTGTGATTTTGTTAAAGTAAACGGCTAGGAGGGGGACATTAAAAATAATCACTAAAAAGGGTCTCATAAATACAAAAAGGTTGCGTGTCACTTGATGTCGACAATCGCCAACCAAACCATCAGCCTTCTCAAATGATTGAAACCAGTTATGGAATCTGCGAGAAAGTCCTTGGCTAGGAACATTTCGATACCATCTCTTAATAAAAGTTCGTACAACTGCATTACTGTGACCTGCACAGAGTCGCCCTCTTTAACAACAAAACTACTCCAAAGTTCCTCGTACTGGAGAATATGCGGCGATTGCCTCTTACTAAAAAGCGATACAAACATATCCACAACTTCACAGACGATTATTGCTCTAGTGATTTTTGATCATCCATCCTCACTTGCATCCTTGTGTCATACTTAGCTCAGCTTGGTAAACCTGTAAACATATTTTATTCGCGCAAAATCTCTTTAGGCAAATGCAACATGTTGATCACGTGAGAAACGATGACGTTTTAGAGAAAATGGAAACAAAAAGGTCACTTATAAGTCGCATCAAAAAGAGTGCGGCTGAAATACACAGAATGAGGAAAGAATGCTTGGAAAATTTAACACTCACCTGACAGATTGAAGACAAGAAAGACAAAGGAAAACAGCGTAACGAGTTTGGGTAAATGACTGAGTGAACAGGTATATATAGCAAAATGACATACTTTGCTAAGGACTACAATGGATAGAAAGTCGCGGAGAACCATGATCGCCGACGTCCTGAATGGACACGCCCTACATAGAAGAAGAACCCTAATTTAATGCTGTACCTGTCATTTCTAGAAGTGAAGTAAAAATATAGCTTTCAAGTCTATCAATCGTTTGTTCTGAGTACGACATTTATTAGGGATATTCTTATCTCAGCTTTTACATGGTTTAAGTATCCGGTTAACTCGAGAGCTCATATTTGCGACTACTCGGCCTCACATTGATTGCTGACCTGAGATGGAACAAATACATTCAGTCAATAGCTTCGTCCACCGCAAGGAAAGTTGGCTCCCTGTGCCGCGCCAGGAAATTTTTCTCGATGGAGTCGATCCTTCAAATCTACAAATCAACCATTCGCCCTTGCATGGAGTATAGCTGCCATATATGGTCTGGAGCCCCTTCTGTTTGTCTCAAGGTGCTTGATATGATCCAGAGACGGATATGCAACGTAGTTGGCCCTGATCTGGCATCTCGTCTGCAGTCGCCTCCCTCTGTCTTTTTTACAAATACTTTCATGGTAACTGCTCCGATGAGCTGCTTTCGACGGTTCCTAAACTTCATGAATTTAAGCGTTCTACTATGCTGGCATCTCGCTCAGACCCTTTCACTGTCGAAACTGTTAAATGTATCCGTCTCTTTTACTCCAATAGCTTCATGTCTCGCACCTCTCGACTGTGGCACTCCCTTCCCTCTTCCTGTTTCCCTGATAGTTATAATCTCCAACTATTCAAATGTAATGTCAATCGACGTGCCCAGATTCCCTGACCTATCCCCTATCCTTCTCTTCATCCTTTCCTCTATCATTCATATTTGCTCTAGCTCCAACTCTCTGTAACTCCTTGCGTGCTAGTGGCTTCCCGCTTTGCTTGGGGTGAAACAAACTCCTCCAACAAAGAAGAATTCGCATAAACTGTACCGTATACTTTGTAACCCTCTGCCACGAGTGACCGCCTGGCATTGTACAATGTGAACCTCACTGTAAATAAATAAAAAATAATAATTTTCCTTTCTCCTCACTAACGTTTTCTCATTTTCTTTTACTCTCAGTAACCTTCTTGCGTCTTAGTGGCATTATCGCCTTACTTGGAGTGAAATTAAAAACATCGGCCAAACATTCAGAAACGGCAAAAAAGATTATCTGAACAACACTCACCAGCAGGTAGGTTAGGTTTAAGACTCCAAGTTTTTCACAGAGAATTGTCCCGCGTGATTAAAGCGTGTATTTGTGAATCTGCTAACATAGTCATTATGAGTTCAATCCCTGGATAAAATTTGAGCAATGTGACCGTATAAATATGGGTGTTGATTCAATTAAATTTTCAAAAAATGACCAATTATTATTCGAACGTTAAATGTATCAGATTGCTGCAAAAGTTTCCAGCATTTTTACACTCAGATTTTCTCCATATAAATACATAGCATCATCATTCCGACAAAGTATTTCGGTAGATTTCTACCTTACATTACATTGCAAATTTGTGCATTTCGTCATATTAATTTGATACAAAGGACTTTTGACAACATCTTTTATTCAAATAAATTCATAGCATCAATATTCTGTTATCGTATTTTCCATGAATATGTAGAACGTGAAGCCATCTTTCTCAGATAAAATGGTCGGTTCTATCACAAAGCATGATTGCGATTGATGGAGTTGGAAATAATTCTTGATCAAATCCAAAGAAGAATCAGCAATATTATTGGCCTTGGCCTGGCATCTCGGATTCAGTCACTTTCCCAAGTCCGTGATGTACCTTCTCTTTCTTTTCTATAAATAGGTTCACGGTAATTGTTCGGATGCACTTCCCTCTATGGTACTTAGACTTTATGAATTTAAGACCCCATCAATTTACAGTTGACTTGGCTCGATATAGCCGTAAATTCTACGCTAACAGTTTCTTTTCGCGTTTGTGGAACTCTCTTATGGCTCCATTCTTTCCAGCCAACTTTTATCTTCAAGCATTTAAATACAATCTCAATCGTTATATAATATCTTGTTGATTACTCTTCTTCCAGTGTTATCACTGCTTAATAATGTTTCTTTTTTTTTCGCACCCAGTAACCCCCTTGTGTCTTAGTGGCTTTATTACCTTGCTTGGGGGTGAAAGTTTTTTTTTAAATCGGAAAAACAACCTAGGTTACACAAAGTGACATTTTTGGGAGAGAAGCTGTCTCAGTGGATCTTCCTCCTTACTAAAGGAATACGAACGGGATGAGAATGGTTTGACGACAAATACGTGGCATTGCCAGTCCTAGCTGGGAATTTAGGTCATTAGGACATTTGACGTGAAAATAATGAAACTAAGAAATGTAGCTCTTTGAACATTTACCATAGTATGTGACAAGAAGCGAACGACATTTCGACTATGGGAAAGAGGTTGTTAGGTGGAAAATAATTCCTCACACACAAGGCCGCGTGAATCACTTTTGAACTCTTTCAAGCCTGGAAAGTGAGGTCTGCACGCACCAGCACAGATATGACAGCAATTCTGTATTTTTTTTAATCTGATCTGACTCTTATAAAGATAGAGCCTGTCAGTAGGAGTTAGGTACTTTTTGGATCGCGGCAAGAAACCTTTAGCGATGGCACGATTATATGAGTAAGAAGACTGACTGAAACATCTAGAAAAGGAGTGCACAGAATCACAATTAGTTTGATACAAGGAATACTGACATTTATATATACGGCAACATAGATCTGTCTATATCTCTGAGATGAGGTATTATGTACACTATTTACAGTATTCGGACTATTGTCCTCATCTTTGACGCCATATTTATTACAACGTTTAAGGACACAAGGCACAGTGGATAAAGGAGTTACTTAGATCCAGTGACAGGACCCAAAGAGTTTTGAGTCCAATACCTGGTTAAGGCAGTGGGGAAATTGGAGAGGGGAATTAACAGGAGATAACTGATAACTGACATCCATTAGACATGGCACGTGGAACTAGAACAGTCTACCCGAGCGAGCAAAATAAAGGGTTCAGTTCGGCATTCCAACCACCTGAAGAATGCCGGAGCGTACATCGGCCGAAACGTTGTGATAAATATGGCATATATATCTATATAAAGATGAGGACAATAGTCCGAATAATGTAAATAGAGCAACATAGATGTCAACTATTCCAGGCAATAAGGGTCGGCAGTTGAAGGAAAATCATATTCAAGCAGAGTGTTTTTTGGAAAACAAATGGGGATCTCTTAAACCTACCCTAGATAGGGAATGGTGTGCATTTTTACCCGCGCACAACTTTCACTTGATACAGGTTCATTTTGTATTTGCGGTACTGCTTTGAAAATCCAGATATTTTACAAAAAATAGACTGTGCTGAAAACAAAAATTGTTGAATTATTCTCAATGTAATTTGATATTCTCCGTCACGAGCAAGTTGGATTTAGTATTCTCGATTGTGAGGGCGGTTCTATGTAGATCCGTGTAATCCAGTTGGACGAACCTTTTTTTCACGAGGTGGTAGCGAAATATTCGTGACTGGGATTTCCAGCCGATTCAACGACTATTGTCAGTCATTGTATAGGGAATGTTCATTTTGTTTCAGAATTTCAAACAACACAATGTTTTACTGACATGAAGAAATTTGCAATTTTAGAAAATTACATATCGTCTTACTTTAGCCTTCCAATACAGGTACCTTATGTGTTGAGTACACAAATATTTCAAAGAACATTCAGCGTGAGTTCTTCGCATTGCAATTGAAGCTATTACACTGAAACGTTTGGCAGCAATGTACTACCATCGGGTCACGAGGACGTCTTTTCCATTGACATGGTTATCGCATTAACTACCTTCACACCTTGTTAATGTTTATTGTTTTAAAAATAAATTATTAGAATTATAATAAAACCTAAGCATATGAAAGTGAATTTATATTTTCTTTGTTGTTGAGAAGGGATAACAAAAATAATAAGCATTATTTATTTATTATATTGTTTACTGGATTGGGTGGCATAACATCAGCTAATTGCATCAAGATTCGAACTTCATAAAATGGTAAATCATAAGGATTTCCTCATAGTTGGTTCGCATATTTTAATAATTTAGTAAATCTTTATAAATTTATGAATGAAAAATATCCTCATATTTATTCATTTATTAATTGACAAATGATAAATGTTGCATTGCATTAGTTTTAATTGTTTTTAGAATGTTGCAAATATAAAATTATTCTTGTAAAAATATCAATCAAATAAATAAACAAAAAAGGTTTAATATTTTTTAGTTATAAATTCTCAAGAACAAAAGATAATGGATAAATTAATTTTCATCATATTTTTAGGTTTTATTACAATTCTTATCATTAGAGATTGTAGATCATTTGTGATATCAGCAGCTAATTTGATCAATCACATTTACCATTAAGACAGGAGTAAATAGTTGTATCATAAAGTAACTTTCGTCATATGTTTAGGTTTTATTCCAATTCTAATCATAACAGATTTAGGTCATTAGTGATATCAGCTGCTAATTTGACCAATCACATTTACCATTAAGACAGGAGTAAATAGTTGTGTCATAAAGTAACTTTCGTCATATGTTTAGGTTTTATTACAATTCTAATCATTAGAGATTGTAGATCATTTGTGATATCAGCAGCTAATTTGACCAAACACATTTACCATTAAGACAGGAGTAAATAGTTGTGTCATAAAGTAACTTTCGTCATATGTTTAGGTTTTATTACAATTCTTATCATTAGAGATTGTAGATCATTTGTGATATCAGCAGCTAATTTGATCAATCACATTTACCATTAAGACAGGAGTAAATAGTTGTGTCATAAAGTAACTTTCGTTATATGTTTAGGTTTTATTCCAATTCTAATCATAACAGATTTAGGTCAAGGAACTTTCGTCATATGTTTAGGTTTTATTCCAATTCTAATCATAACCGATTTAGGTCAAGGAACTTTCGTCATATGTTTAGGTTTTATTCCAATTCTAATCATAACCGATTTAGGTCAAGGAACTTTCGTCATATGTTTAGGTTTTATTCCAATTCTAATCATAACAGATTTAGGTCAAGTAACTTTTGTCATATGTTTAGGTTTTATTCCAATTCTAATCATAACAGATTTAGGTCATTAGTGATATCAGCTTCTAATTTGACCAATCACATTTACCATTAAGACAGGAGTAAATAGTTGTGTCATAAAGTAACTTTTGTCATATGTTTAGGTTTTATTACAATTCTAATCATAACAGATTTAGGTCATTAGTGATATCAGCTGCTAATTTGACCAATCACATTTACCATTAAGACAGGAGTAAATAGTTGTGTCATAAAGTAACTTTCGTCATATGTTTAGGTTTTATTACAATTCTAATCATAAGAGATTTAGGTCATTAGTGATATCAGCTGCTAATTTGACCAATCACATTTACCATTAAGACAGGAGTAAATAGTTGTGTCATAAAGTAACTTTCGTCATATGTTTAGGTTTTATTCCAATTCTAATCTTGACGAAGGCTGAACTTTATGTGTTCCCCTGCTTGCTAGGTGTTATGACAGTCGTGATTTTGTCGACACGTCAAAAGGGATTCTATGGAGTTGAAAAGTTCACTTCTTCCCAACTGATCTTGTACTTTACGTATCAGCTTAAAGTCAAGATTAGGACGGAAAGGCGGCGACTCTCTTCATCAGAATTCGGCAATAGGTGGGTAAAACTTGCGCGACTGTGTAGAGTGAAAGGGGCTGAACTGGAGTGGCACTTTGATGCCGGTTAGGTACAGGATTTTGTCCTTCCTGGGTTGAACAGAGGCAACCCGTCCCGATATTAGACTAGTTTAGGTTTAGTTTGAATCTTTAGTTTCCTTTTTCCGGTTAACTTAGTAGGGGTATGTATGCTCATTGGCCCCTTTTATTTCTGTCCCTATTTTCCTTAGTTTAATTCTCCATCCCCTCCCTCGTTTTGTGGTCAGTGATGTCAGTTCTCTGGTAGTTGCGGGATGGCTTTCGTTTCGCGTGTGTGTTTCCGTATTTGTTGTGACTGAATGAGTGCGTGTTTTTGTCAGTGTTTTTGAATGGATGATTGTTTTAATATATTATAATCCCGCATTTTTTTCGTCCAGTCAACTGATGTTTCTGCCACATTTAGGGATTGTGGGTTTTTTTATTACTAACCTTATTTTGTTTTGTTTTCATGTAAATAGTATTAATTCATATTGTAAATAATCATTGTTTTTTTTTAATTGTTGTTTTTATTCCCCTCCCCCCACAGACTTTGAAATGTACATATGGAGATTAGTTAGAATTTCATAGAGACATTGAGGTCTTATGGTGGATGTAGTAAGAAAGGTAGGAGATAATGTGTTGTTTTGGTGATAGGACTAATGTTGGTATGTTTGGGTCAGTGTTTGCGACTAGATAAGTTTAGAATTAAGACCGTCCTTTCCGCAATCCCCTTTTTGGCCTTGTGCCACATTTTGTACAAAATTGTACGAATAAATATTTATTCCAGTTCAAATCATCACAGATTGTAGATCATTTTTTATATAAGCTGCTATATTTCAAAGTACATTCAGCATGAATTCTTTGCATTGTAATTGAAACTATTACATTGAAACGCTTGGTAGCCATGTTGGACCTTCTTGCCAAAAAGACGGTTTTCCATTGACACTTTATCATAATAACTTCCTTCACACCTTGGCAATGTTTATTGTTTTAAAAAGAAATGATTTCATATCTGTCTATATCTCTGAGATGATTATTGACATGATTGACATTATTTGGACTGTTATCCTCATCTTTATTGCCATATTCACAATGTTTCCGCTGTTGTACGTTCCGACTTTCATCCGGTGATTTGAATTTCGAACCGAAACATTTATTTCATCCACCAGGGTAGATTGTTCTAGTTCCACGAACTATGCTTCTTCCGGTTGTTTCAGTTATTTCCCTTTAACTCAACTCTCAAATTTTGTTGGTTCACCACTGCTGTGGTGCACAACTCTTTGGGTCTAGTCACCGGAACTAACCAACGTCTTTATCCACTGGGCCATGTGTCATTGAGGACGAAATAAAGGGTTCGGTTCGAAATTCCAATAACCTGAAGAATGCCGGAGTGTACAACGGCTGAAACGTTGTGAATATGGCAATGAAGATTAGGATAACAATAATGTAAATAATGCAGAAATGATTTGAATTGTAATAAAACCTAAACATCTGAAAGTAAATTTACATTGTCTTTGTTCTTGAGAAATGTAAACAAAAATAATAAACACTATTTATTAAATTGTTTATTTAAACTGTTTAATTATTATATTTACTAGACTTCACGAGAGCACCTATTTGCGACTGCTTGGTCTTACACTGTCCGCGGACCTCAGATGAAATAATTACATTGAATATTGATTCAATGTAATTATTTCATCTGAGGTCATAGGTTTATAATACCCAGAAATTCATACGCATAAATCCTCAAGGACACATGGCACAGTGGATAAAGGCGTTGGTTAGATCCAGTGACAGGACCCAAAGAGTGTGAGTTCAATACCTGATTAAGGCAATGGAGAACTTGGAGAGGGGAATTAACAGGAGATAACTGATAACTGACATCCATTAGACATGGCACGTAGAACTAGAACAGTCTACCCCAGCGAGCGAAATGAAATGTTCAGTTCGACATTCCAACCACCTGAAGAAGGCTGAAACGTTGTGATAAATATGGCAACAAAGATGAGGACAATAGTATTTAATAGTTTTGTTGTAAATTCTCAAAACCTCCAAAAATGTATAAATTCGCTTTCATCGTATGTTTAGGTCTTATTACAATTTTAATAATCTCTTTTTAAAGCAAACGTTGCCGAAGAGTGAAGTTAGAATAATAGCGGTGTCACGAAAACAACTGTTCATTTTACACATCATGTTTTGCGGATACGAAGGTCCATGTTTACCCATCTGGTTTACTTCTTTTTTTAATCATCACTCCCACAAGCAAGACAATAAAGCCATTGAGACGCAAAGTTTACTGAGTGTGAACATATATGAAAAAGAAAACATTATTAAGATGAGGGAATAATAATAAAAAAACATGAATTAAATCACAGAAGATAATGATTGACATTGAAGTTAAATTTTTGAAGATTAAAGTTGACTGGACAGTAAGAAGCTGGAAGAGCGTTCGACAAGCGAGAAAAGAAACTATTAGCATAGAATTTGCGTTTACATCTAGTCATTTCAATTGTAAGATGATGAGACCTTGCTGCCAACATAGTAGTACGCTTAAATTTATAAAGTCTACTTACCAGCATACTCTCACGTTTGTAGTTTGAAATTTCAATCAAATCAATGATAAAAGAATTACCCGGCACAGTCTCAAATTATTTAAACCATTATTTGGATCTTTATCACATTTTATATTTGGCAAGCAATAAAAAAGGAAGCCCTGCCTTTTTCAACTCCAAAATAACCTGCCTGGGTTAGCGTCAAAGCCGCAAAAAATGTTCTATCCCCCAAATAATGAACAGAGGGCAGAAAATAGATGACCATTCGCCAAATCAGCCTGCCATCAACATTCGGGACATCCGGGGTGTTACAACATGGACTTGTGATCAACAAGCTAGTCTCGTTAACCATTACTACTGAGTAAATCCAATTCTTACAGAATGCCTCTTATTTGTACCAAACTTAGTTAAAGAAATTAAATTAAGTAAACAATAACGCCAGTTAATTTTTAAAGAACCTAATGTGATTGACTATTACTACTGAGTAATGAGTTTGAGCCTCACTAGGTGCCTCATACTTGACGCCTTGTGTAATGAAGTATGGGTGCCAATTAAATAACACGCGACTTGAATGCTCATCACATTTTAGAGCATTTTATTCATTCCCGTATTTCGTCCGTTACTCTCGGCCAGTCTGTGGTGCGAGCTCTGTTACACCGGGGCCGATACGTGGACCTTACATTGTGTCTACGGTGTGCGAGATCTTGCCCAACTCCTCATGTGCGGTTGTTTATATATCCATTTGTCTGACGGGTTTTCTCCAGCGCTCACAAATCAATCTCTTGCAGGCCCACAGATGGTCACCTCTAGGGTAACCATTGACATCAGGTGAACTGCTGATCGTCACCTCCGACTGGGGTCTTCTCGACTCAACCCCGTAACTAGCTTCCTTTGACGGTCAAGTGTGAACTTGAGGCCACGCCTATTCCGTCATAATAACGCTCATGTACCAAAACTTAGGTGAACTTAATAATTAACGATTAGTACATCGACATGAAGTAATGGTTACGGACATAGCCGAATTCAACATTAGCATTGAGTTCGATTCTCACTGGGTTCCTTATACTTGGTATCAAAATAAGGTAATCTCATCAAACAGCATCTCATATACTCGGATTACTTTGTGTAAACGGTTTTTATATCCGGTTACAAATATGGCACTTCGACGTCGTGTAATGGTTAGCAAGCATGTCTCGCTCGCACAGTTACGACTGAATAGTGAGTTCGGTCTTCACTGGGTGCTAAATAATTTCAGCCTTGAATTCGGTATTTGAATTCTAGGCTTAGAAAATCAGTTGGGGACATCTGGACGTAATCCGTAATGATTACCAAGCTTGTCTTACTCGATCAGTTAAGACTGAGTAGAGTCCTAACTGGGTGTCACATACTTTCAGCCTTGAATTCGGTATTTGAATTCTAGGCTTAGATAATCAGTTGGGGACATCTCAACGTGGTGTAATGATTAACATACTGGTCTTGCTTGATCAGTTACGACTGAGTAGAGTCCTCACTGGGTGTCACATACTTTCAGCCTTGAATTCGGTATTTGAATTCTAGGCTTAGATAATCAGTTGGGGACATCTCAACGTGATGTAATGATTAACATACTTGTCTTGCTTGATCAGTTAAGACTGAGTAGAGTCCTCACTGGGTGTCACATACTTTCATCCTTGAATTCGGTATTTGAATTCTAGGCTTAGATAATCAGTTGGGGACATCTCAACGTGGTGTAATGATTAACATACTTGTCTTGCTTGATCAGTTAAGACTGAGTAGAGTCCTCACTGGGTGTCACATACTTTCAGCCTTGAATTCGGTATTTGAATTCTAGGCTTAGATAATCAGTTGGGGACATCTCAACGTGGTGTAATGATTAACATACTTGTCTTGCTTGATCAGTTACGACTGAGTAGAAAGTTAGATCCTCACTGGGTACAACAAACTTTCGGTCTTGTGCCGCTTATAAGCTCCGCTTAGAAAGACATTTTTTGGTAGCTCGACGTGGCGTTATGGTTAGCAAACTTGTTTTGAAAGATCAGTTACGACTGAGTAGTGAGTTCGATCCTTACTGTGCGTCTTGTACTCTCGATCTATTTGCCACATGTAAGCTACGCTTAGAACTCTATTTTGGGGAATCTCGACATGGTGTAATTGTCAGCAAACCTGATAGATCAGAAACGAACGTGTATGGAGTCAGATCCTCACTGTGTTCCCCATAATTTCGGCCTTGTGCCAAATCTAAGCTACGCTTAGAATATTACCATATCCGACTACACTTTAGCTTAGCATTTATGTCCGTACGATGCATATTTAATATATAATAAATATATTTAATATACTGTGAACTTTCTTTTACTCTCGTTCACCAAATAAAAAGGCCCAAGGGCCGCTCAGAGTAGAGTGTTACAGGATAAAATTGTTGACAGTAGATTACGACTTGAAGTGGTTAAGATTGTAAGGATGAGGGAAGCATCCGATGCAAGACCGGGTTATCATTTAGGCTAGTACAGGCTGCAGTCTACGGTCCCTGAAAACTTTTTATAAAACAATACTTCTAATTTACTAGATGCTATAATTTATATAGATTTATTAGTAGTATTATTATTCACCGATGCCAGAGGTCAGGGTTCGAGCACAGGTAAAAAATCAAATGTTGAATAATACTTCCCACTTCAGTGACAGATTAAGCAAAAGCTTTTTAAGCTTTCTTTCTAATTATTTGGCCTTGTGCCACTCTAAGTCACGCTTAGTAGTTCACAAATAAAAAAAGGGCGGGAAGCAAAAAAAAAAATCCCCAAAGAACTTGATGGAAACAGGATGTGAAAGAGAGAAGACGAAGATAACGCCATGATTGAAGGATAGAGGACAGAAGAATGATGAAGAATAAGTGAGGAAATTTGAGCGGAAATGTGATTCTATTGTGTCGGAGTTTTGGCACGACTTTCTACCAAGAGCTGAAAGTAAATGCTGCTGGGATTGAAATATTGTCAGTGTCGTTGCGTTGTTTCTGTGCCAAAAAGTGAATCTTTTCTCAGTAATTCATATTGACAAGACATCAGCCAAGAATTTCTTTTCAAGCTCCAGTCTCATGACATTAAAACCTGAAAGTAGAAGGTAAGAGGGAAGCAGAGCTGAAGAGGAACGAAAAATTGATGGAAGAAAGAAAAAAAATGAATGAAGAAACAAGAAAATAAATAAACGGTTAAATAAGCAAAAGGTAAGTAGTTTGAAAGAGAGTGAGAGAGAAAAAAGTTCATGGGATTAAAAAAGAAAAGGAAAAGCAAAGAAACTTAAGAAGAATGTGAATAAAGAAAGAGAACTGAAAAAGTAAAGGTTAGAAAGAAAGAAAGAAAGAAAGAAAGAAAGATAACTAATAATCGTAAAATATTAGGAACGAAAATAGATAAAAAAGGAGGAATATAAAAAGATAGTCAAAGAAAGAAAGAACGCAAAATTGAAAATAGTAAATAAATCTGAAAAGAATGTAGATAAAAAAGGAGTAAAAAACGGAAAAAATAAGAGATAGAAAGAAATTGAGTGAAACATAAGTGGCCAATAGGCAAAGTAACAAACATAAAAGAAAGAAAGAAAAACAGAGAAATGAAGGAAAAAATGGGAAGATATTAAGCTGAAAAAAAGAAAGAAAAAAAAATTAAATGAAGAAAAAGAAATGTGAACACGTTGAGCTGAAAGAAAGAAAGAAAGAAAGAAAGAAAGAGAAATGAAGATAAGTAACGGGAACACGTTGAGCTGAAAGAAAGAAAGAAAAGAAAGAAAGAAAAAAAGAAAGAAAGAGAAATGAAGGTAAGAAATGGAAACATATTGAGATGAAAGAAGAAAGAAAGAGAAACGAAATTAAGAAAGCGAAATACGAACACGTTGAGCTGAAAGAGAGAAAGAAAAGAAAGAAAGAGAAATGAAGAAAAGCAATAGCAACATGTTGAGCTGAAAAGAAAGAAAGAAAGAAAGAAAGAAAGAAGGAAAAATTAAATGAAGAAAAGGAACGGGAACATGTTGAGGTGAAAGAAAGAATGAAAAAAGAAAGAGAAATGAAGAAAAGAAATAGGAAAAGTTGAGCTGAATGAAAGAAAGAAAGAAAGAAAGAAAGAAAAAGAAATGAAGAAAAGTAACGTGAACACGTTGAGCTGAAAGAAAGAAAGAAAGAAAGAAAGAGAAATGAAGATAAGAAATGGGAACATATTGAGCTGAAAGAAGAAAGAGAAATGAAATGAAGAAAGCGAAACGCGAACACGTTGAGCTGAAAGAGAGAAAGAAAAGAAAAGAAAGAAAGAGAAATGAAGAAAAGTAATAGGAACATGTTGAGCTGAATAGAAAGAAAGAAAGAAACAAAGAAACAAAGAAAGAAACAAAGAAAGAAAGAAGGAAAAATTAAATGAAGAAAAGGAATGGGAACATGTTGAGGTGAAAGAAAGAATGAAAAAAGAAAGAGAAATGAAGAAAAGAAATAGGAAAAGTTGGGATGAAAGAAAGAAAGAAAGAAAGAGAAATGAAGAAATGTAACGGGAACACGTTGAGCTGAAAGAAAGAAAGAAAGAAAGAAAGAAAGAAAGAATGAAAGAAAGAAGGAAAAATGAAATGAAGAAAAGGTGAAAGAAAGAATGAAAAAAGAAAGTGAAATGAAAAAAAGAAAAAGGAAAAAGTTGAGAAGAAAGAAAGAAAGAAAGAAAGAAGATAAATGAAGAAAAGAAATAGGAACATACTGAACTGAAAAAAAGAAAGAAAGAGAAATGAAATGAGAAAAGGAAGGAGAACACGTTCAGCTGAAAGAAAGAAAGAAAGAAAGAAAGAAATGAAATGAAATGAAATGAAGAAAGTAAATGAAAAGAGAAAATCTGAGAAGAAATATAATGAGAGGAAAGGCCAAAATGAATGAAATTGTCCACAAGAAGAATAAGGAATGAAAAGACGTAAAACAATAAAAGGAAAGACAAAGAAGTGAGTGAAAAAGAAGAAAAGAAAAAACTAAAGAAATTCATGAAACAGAGTAAAGAAAAAGAAAGAAAATGAATAAACGAATGAAAATGCAAAGAAAGAATAAATGAAAAAAGAAAACATGAAAGAAAGAGAGCATGGTGGGAAATCATAACGTTTAAACGTCAGTTCCGGTACGATCACCGAAGTTAAACTACGTCTTGCCTGGTCAGTACCGAGATGGGTGACCGCTTGGGAATATCAGGCGCCGTGTGAGTGGTGTAATGGATAATGTATCCGTATTGTTAATCAGATAGCCGAGTTCCAATTCCAGCTGGGTTCGTTATATTTACTTACGTGGAAATCCCCATGGGAAAAAGTATGAAGCCACCTCTTCTCACTTCTGCTATAGGTTAATTAGTAATACTTGTGTCATTAAAACCATTATTACCTCCAAAAATAAATAATATTATAAAATTGCATACAAGATATTTATATTTCGGCATTACCCATAGATGTTTTGCTATGCCGCTAACCAAAAACAACTAACCAGCTATTTCTCTCACGTAGTTTTCTTCGATTTATACACAAATTAAAATATATTTTAAAGCTTTAATGCTATTATGTCTGTGAAAAATTTTCTATTGACCTTTTAAAAAAAGAAGAAAAAAAAACTCATTAAAAAACTGATTTTATTAAATTTAAAAAAAGCACGGTGTAGGGACACAGAAGGCGTTTTTTCTCTTTTTGGTGGATATATATATATATATATATATATATATATATATATATATATATATATATATATATATATATATATATATACACATATATATATATATATATATATACACATATATATATATATATAAGATTTCATAAATAAACAAAATAAAATATATATATATA
>OZ038488.1:20965423-20972923 GCA_964036315.1 Acanthosepion esculentum
TTCCAGAATCTTTAGCGATGGAGCATATGTACGATCTCAACTTAAGATCTGGATTGGGTTTAAGGACCAATGGGCGCTCAAGGCGCGGAGCCTCCATGAGGAAACATCCATTCATTGTGATTGGTGATAATTCAGGGCCCGAATATTTTTGCGATTTGTTAGGAATGTCCGGCGAAAATCGTCGCTAATTCGATAAATTAATAAATATCTCATCAAATGCCCGGATCATTAACTGATTAATCAACACAAGAAATATGAAACTATTTCGAACTATCGCTAAGCTGACACATTCCTTTTTGAAAAACGTGAAAAAGAAAGCGCGGTGGATTAACGGATAACGGCTCGGATTGAGGAATCGTTGAGTCGAGTTCGAATTCCAGTCGTGCCAATACCCTTGGGAAAGGTATTAATCCTCTTCTTCTCATCCCACCCAGCTATGGGCAAATAGCGGGACAGACCGGGTTCTATAGCCTTGGATGGTCTAACGCAGAAAGAAATGGCAACCTACTGCGGGAAAAAATCTGCCTCGCCAGTCATGTATGGAAAGATACATGATTGCCTAAGCATGTATCACACATGGGACACAACTGATTGACATCTATATATATATATATATATCAACGAATATTATATATACATATATACCAATTATCAACGGATATTATATACATATATAAATATATATATATATATATATATATCAATTATCAATGGATATTATATATATATATATATATATATATATATATATATATATATATATATATATATATATTATGAAATGGATTAAGACCGACAATTATTTAATATTTAAAATAAAAAAACTTTTAAAAGGCCACTAATTAACTTAACTTGAGACTCCATATATGCAATAGTATTAGCATATATCTTGAGACACGGTGGAGTGATGGATAGCGGCTCGGATTGAGGAATCGGAAAGCTTAGGTCGAATTCATTACATTGACTTACGTGCTAATACCCTTGGGAAAGGTATGAATCTTCTTCTTCCCACAGCTACGGGTAAATAGCAGGGCAGACCTGGTTCTACAGCCTTGGATGGCAACTTGTCTACCGCAGAAAGAAATGGCAACTGGTGTACTGCGGGGAAAAAATCTGCCTCGTCAGTCATGTATGGAAAGATACATGATCGCCTAAGCGTGTATCACGCATAGCACATAAATGAAGTGTTCAGGGGCACTGAAATGCGTGAAACAGTCTGTTAATGCGTAAATAATCAAAACACGTCATTTTCATTTATATTAAAAAGTCTTTTTTCAAGGTATTTAAAATTGAGCACTGCTGTATACATAATGAAAGGAATATACATAATGAAACCAGAAAATATACATAAATATATAAAAAATATACATAATGAAAGGAATATATACAAATCATACATATACAGTCAACGACGAAATTATTCGTACATCCATCATTTTGAATATTTTTATCCATTTCTCACAATCAAATGCCTGTATGATGCCAGGTTTTTATATGTTAATAAGCACAAAAATGAAATATAAAACTCAATTTTCAGAACAATAAGTTTAATACAACAAATTTGACAGGTGAATTATACAAAATCGAAAATGACAAAATTATTCGTACAGTAGAAAATATCGTTTTAAATTGATTGATTCGTGTAAGTATAAGTAATTTAGATAATTATTTTATCGGTGGAGCTTTCTAGACTATTTATTCAGTGGAATAATTGGGATAATTCCAGGAAAGAATATCACGTAGTGCTTAGAGTGTCACCATTGTTATTCTTACATTTACACGATGGAGAAGACGAAGGAGCTTACGGTTGACTCGAGACAGAGAATTAACTTTCACAAGTCGGGAAATAGTTATAACACTATTTCAAACCGGTTAGCTATCCCTAGATCTACAGTATAGTCCGTTATAAAGAAGTTTAAACAGTTTGGTACGAAAAAATATTTGCCTGGGCTGGATGAAAACCCAAATTGTCACCAAGAATTACACGAAGTCTTTGTCGCGAGGTTAATAAAAACCGAAGAGTTGTTTTGAAAGACATCGCCAAATGTTTGCTTGCGATGTGTATCAGCGTAAGCATTCGCACAATACAACGTTGTTTAAATAGAAATGGGTTGTATGGAAACCGAACACGACGAACCCCTCTTCCCAAACCATGTCACATTGTTGCTCGGTTTAATTTTATCAAAACGTTCTTTGACAAAGAAAATTGCTTTTGGGAACAGGTTCTATAGAGTGATGAAACAAAAATTGAGCCTTTTGGCGCATAATGATGTACAGAAGATTTGGCGCAAGAAAATTGAGTCTTTCCTCCCAAAGAACACAGTGGCAACATTAAAACATGGAGGCGACTCGATGATGTTTTGGAGTTGTTTTAGCTCAAGAGGGTCTGGACAATTAATTTCAATAAGAAAAATAATGAAATCTGCAAAAGATAACAAAAATCCTGCATGAAAATCTACAACTTTCAGCGCAAAAGTTTCATTCCAACAAAATAATGAACCCAATCATATGTCTAAATCGGTGACTGTGTGGCTTCAGAAAAAGAAGATTACAGTTCTGACATGGCCTTTAATGAGTCCTGATTTGAATCCTATTGAAAATCTATGGCACGAATTAAAAGTTTGAATAAATCGTCGATCACAAAAATCCTTCAGGAATTAGAGTGTGTAACCATTGAAGATTGGAAGAAAATCCCAGAAAAAAATTCTTCAAATATCATCAAAAACATTAGAAAACGATTGCAGCAAGTTATAAAGATGAGAGGCCATGCTATTGACTATTAATAATTGTGAAAAGTGTTCAATTATTTCTGTTTTTCATACCGTATAATTTTGTCTTTTCCTATTTTGCTTAATTCACCTGTCAATTTGTTGTATTTACCCTACTGTTCTGAAAATTGAGTTTTATATTTCTTTTTTGTGCTCATATATATATATATATATATATATATATATATATATATATATATATATATATATATATATATACCGTCCTGGGTATGACGATAAACTACATCGGCGTCCTGGGTAAGACAATAAACAAGATCCAACAG
This sequence comes from Acanthosepion esculentum, assembly GCA_964036315.1. NCBI lineage: Eukaryota > Metazoa > Mollusca > Cephalopoda > Sepiida > Sepiidae > Acanthosepion > Acanthosepion esculentum. Next base: position 20,968,476 of record OZ038488.1, read on the forward strand.
CAAGGCTTCTGATCAGGAGGTTTTGAGGAGTGTGGAACCACCTCTTAATTGCTGGTGTTCCCAGGTCCACCCTGACCAGGGGTGGTAGCACCTGTAAGGATCCCAACTATGGGCAAATAATTATCTCCCAAACTGGGGTCAAAACGCTATGAAAATGTAAAAATACGTTTTAATACCAGCAATACATTTTTGAAGGAAAAAATATTAGTGGCAATAGATTTTTGTAAAAAAAACAATTAGTAGCAATACATTTTTGAAAATATTATTATCAGCAATAAAAATCTTGTCGGCATTAAATAACCCATTGAGGTTGATATGCCGTAAAACTAAACAACACACCCCCCCCACACCCCACACATACATACACACACACACACATATATATATATATATATATATATATATATATATATATATATATATATATATAGGAACGTAAAATTCATCGAGTCATTTGTAGGTTAAGGCACCTTTAAAATTTTGTTTGCGAAGGGATTTCGCCATTTTATATCATTAACTTTACTAATCTACTTTTTGCATGAATGATTCATTGTAATATAAATTGAACTGCACCACATATTTGATTTAAAAGAACTGATCCGACGTGCAAATTTTGGGGATAACAACTGAGACATTACTCTCTTTATTGAACTATTTAGTTCATGTCACATTAATTGACAAATTGCCATATTAGTAAAAAAAATAAGAAAAAAAGGCCCTCTCTTAAATTTTCAAAAAATTTAACCTTAGCGTTGCGACTGCACGCTCCAAAAGTTTGTATCCGTCAACAATAACACAATTTTAAAAAAAACATATTTCGATTCGCATTTAATTTTTTCGTCTCGGATGCGACCTGAATTTTACCAAAAACAAAATAATTTCCATGCCTGAAGATGACTGATTGTACAGTTGAAAGTACTTACGTATTAAAGAAAGACCTTATACAGCTTATAATTTTTAAAAACAAGGATCATAACATTCATCGAGTGATCTGTAGGTTAATTAAAATTTTGTTTGCGAAGGGATTTCGCCATTTTATATCATTAACTTTATTAATCTAATTTTTGTATGAATGATTCATTTAATATATATATATATATATATGTGTGTGTGTGTGTGTGTGTGTGTGTGTGTGTGTGTGTGTGTGTGTGTTTTCTTATTCTTTAGTTCTACCAGGTCAGACCTTTACAGTTAGGACATGTTATGTTGGTTTCACACACGGTGTCAAATGACCATAACCAAGAACTCTGTATGGAGATGACACTGAAAATCGTAGACCTCAAGAAGTGAATGCATTAACAAAGAAAAACAATTATTTTATTTCAAGCAGTCGGAACGATGACGCATTCTTAAGAAAAACGTGAAAATGAACTGAAGAGAACTGGTCCGTCCAAGGGAAACAAAACCGCATTGCGTGAAACAAAGTGGTAATGGGTAAATAATAAAAAATGTTATTTTTATCTCTTTTAAAAGCATTTAAAATAGAACACTCTTATATATATATATATAAGAAAATAAATATACAAATCACACACACATATATATATATATATATATATATATATATATATATATATATATATATATATATATATATATATATATATATATATATGGGAGAATATATCTAAATTTCTCTAAATTAAACCAATGATAAAATTTTAAAGAACGAAACACGTTCTTCTTCTTCTTCTTCTTCTTCTTCTTCTTCTTCTTCTTCTTCTTTTTCTTCTCCTTCTTTTTCTTTTTCTTCTTCTATGTACCGTGTCCCTTTGGGACGTTCGCGAATATGGCTCTACAATTATCTTTGTAAACCTTAATAAATTTTGTCTTTTTCTTATCTCGCCTAAAAACTTGTTTCGCCATCCAATTACTCAAGCTCGCTAGGGAGTTTTTCTTCTCTCCCTCTTGCCTTCAATCTGTCCTGTGATTCAAATTTGTAATTTGCATGTTGGGTTCTTCCTTTTGCTAATAGCCATGCATTCTTGCAATTGAAGTTTAGCCTTTCCTTATCGCTTTTATTCACTGCTTTCTGTAGAAGTTTTGTAGGTTCCTTTCTTCGTTTGCTATCAACACGGTGTCAACTGCATATTTTATTTTGTTAAGATTGTAACCGCCCATAATGATTTCTGATAGAACATCTAATTCTGCCGATTTTCTCCTGTTTCTTAATATTTTGCTTAGCTTTTGGAAGGCTTCTTTCGCTATACCAATGTGTCACCGGATTTCAGTGTCACACACTCCGACCTCTGTTAAAACACTTCCCAGTTATATAAATTGATGCATTTGTTTGATTTTGGTATCTCCAATGTGTAATTTGCATGTTGGGCAGGTTTCTTATTCTATGAAGCATGCATTCTGTCTTGTAATTGAAGCTTAGTCCGTTCTTCTCGTTTTCATTCATTATCTTATGTAGAGGTTCTTATAGTTTCCTTTCTGTTTACTATCAACACATATTGTTAAGATTGTTGTTATATTCCGTGCTAATAGGAATATATACTTGAAAAACAAGGTGGATAAAATAAGTAAGGGTTTATTGTAAAAACCAGTACAATAAGAATAAAGGTAACAGTTATGCACAAGGTCGTCACAAGTCAATCCAGTAGTGAGTGCTACTATTGGAAGGTCGGTAGATCTCGCGGAAGTCTGAGTCGTACTCAACAGATCCCAGCTAGTAATATTTACCAACCACCCCACAAGGTAGTATATGGCACAAGGCAAGATTTAATGTGGAGCAATAGGAGCCCATAGGCTCGGCCAAAAATTCCCTGTAACCCCGCATAAACAGGTTCGGGTTTGTCTATCACCCCGGACGAGACTCTGCCCTTTGGCATAGCCACGTCCGGGTTCCTCTCTGCCCGAAGGCAGTGAGTTCCAACAACAGCTGAGAGCCGAGTAACAGATCCCAGCTAGACAATATTTACTAGCCCCCCCCCCCCCACCGAGGGTAGATGTGGCACAAGGCCGAGTTTAACAAGGGTCATCCGATATATGGCACAAGGCAAGATTTATTGTGGGGCAGTCGGAGCCCGTAGGCTCAGCCAAAAATTTCCCGTAGAACCCGCATAAACGGATTCGGGTCTGTCTACCTCCCCGGACGCGAGACTGCCCTTCGGCATAGCCTCGTCCGAGTTCCTCCCTACCCGAAAGCAGTTCGACCAGCACAGCTGGAAAAGATTCCAGCTAGTATATTTATTAACCTCCCCACGCGATCAGATGGTTTAATGTGGGGCATCCGAGCCCGTAGGCTTAGCCAAAAATAGACTGTAGACCCCGTATAAAACGGGGTGGGGTACCTGTTTCCCGAGACGAGATTCTGCCCTTCGGCATATCCCCGTCTGGGGATCCTCTCTGCCCGGAGGCAGAGAGCTCGACCAGCACTGCCGGAAAAGATTTCAACTAGAGTATCTAACAACTGCCCCACGCAGTCACATGTAGCCCAAGGTCGAATTTAATGTGGGGTTCTCGAGCCCGTAAGCTCGGCCAAAAATCCCTATGGACCCCGCATAAAAGGGATCGGGTCTGTCTACCTCCCGAACGAGACTGCCCTTCGGCATAGCCTCGTCCGGGATCGTCTCTGCCGAAGGCAAAGAGCTCGACAGTGCAGCTGAAAAAAATTTCAGCTAGAGTATCTAGCAACTACCCCACGCAGTCACATGGTGCACAAGGCTGAATTTTATGTGGGGTTCCCGTGCCCGTAGGCTCGGCCAAGAAATCCGCGTAAACCCTGCATAAATGGGATTGGATCGGTCTACCTCCCCAAACGCGACTGCATAGCCTCGTTCGGGTTCCTCTCTGCTCAGGAACAGAGATTTCGACCAGCACAGCCGAAAAAGATTTCATCCAGACTCTGTAGTCCGTTGACTTACAGATACTCATAGGTAGTTACTACCTATAGTGTAGTCACTCATGGGGGTGACAGGTTATTCCAATTGTGATCGCCAATAATGAACCTTGGTAAGTCTCCTAATTCTCTCAGTATCGCCTCACTAATAGGTTGAATAAGACCGGTGAGAAGATGCATCCTTGTCTTACAAACTAACATCAATACGATATAGTAGGCATAGTTTATCTCGCAAGATAAAGGTGGGTTTGGTCAAAATTTAGTATTTTGGTGGTGAAACTGAAATGACCTATCCAAGGAGATGGCCTGGACTATGATATATGGCAAAATGTGTTGCCCAGATTAAAAGGCCTCCCACTCGGCCGTACCGACAAGAACCAAAGGAATCCAGGGAATTTGGGGACGGTTTGGCTACAGGTTTACCGGAACGTTGTCAATTTTGACAGCCAACAGCATTCGGAGCAACATTACGGTTTTCTGTCTGGATTGCCATAGTCTTTTCCGTCCTTGGATATGAAGGCAACATTGTTGAAGTTTAAAATCTGGGTTTTCCTTCTCCTAGATAAACTATATTTATGAGTTGTTCTGCCAAAATCAGCTGGTT
>OZ038488.1:20977923-20990423 GCA_964036315.1 Acanthosepion esculentum
GCCTCTAGTAATTATGTCCGCACAAAGATGTATATGCAGAAAAATCTGAGTATCATTTACCATGTATTCAACTGTGAAAGCAAAATAACATGTATCATATTTTTATAAGCTCCCAAAAAACTTAAATTTTGGCATAAAATGACCCATAAGGTGTTGATATGCCGTTAAAAACAATCAATCAAAATCGTATGGAGTAAACTTTTTTCAATTTGGAATCGAACCTCTTATTTAATCCACAGGGCTAGACTGTTTTCCTACCGCTTCTCTTGATTAAGGGAAGATAACTCATATCAGTTAGGGGAGGTAACTCATGTCAGTTACTACTCACCCGTCTTGGTCACCTTTTGTGTTATTTGTCTGTTTCTTCTCATGTGACTTTTCAGAATGACCAAACACATGGATTGAACTAGATCTTTTTTAACGAAAGTTTTGAATCACTGGGCTATGTGTCTCTGTCACATTTTTCCCTGGAGTTAACCATTCTTCTGATGAATGCTGTAAAAGTAAACTTTGTGAAAGAAAAATCAAAATCCTATCAATGTATGTCGATATTATCACTACGACTTTTTTTTTTCAATTTTAAATCTACGCAAGTATCGGCGACGTTTGTGCTTGGCATTTGTTAATAAAAACAAGGGGCAGATAACTCTTTTAAAAGTCATGGATGGATTTAACCTGACACTGTATTTATATTATAAACAATACGTTCTTTCTAAAATGATAAAAAAAAATCAATATTTTTTCGATTCTGAAAACTATCCTGGATAGATGGAGGTCTGTTGAACAGTAACCTACAAAAATTGTTTAAAACAATTGTCCTGTTATTAACAAGTACACTTCTCAGATATTTAAACTGTTGTACTTGTTTGACTTTGGTATCTCCAAATTGTAATTTGCATGTTAGGCTATTCTTTCTACTGATAACCATGCATTCTGTCTTCGAGAAACTGATGTTTAGTCTTTTCTTCTCACTTTCCTTCACTACCTTCTGTAGAATTTCTGTGCAGTCTGCATCTTTTATACTGTCAAGATTGCAACCGCCAATAACGAATTCTAATATGACACTGTATAGATTGAATAAGTCCGGTGAGAAGACACCTTATTGTCTTACAAGTTAAAACTTACACGATATATGAGTCTATCAATTTAAGTTGACAGAAATAAATTTCAAAAGACTGTAGAAAGACACAGACGAAATTTTATGGTAATGATAATAAATACAAACTGAAAAGAATTACTTCAATCGTCCATGCAATTCTTGAAATAACATCTGAATGTTTCTTCTTTGTTTTTAATTTTAATTATTTTTAGTTGTTTTTTTTACAATGTTAACTGTCGTACAGTATATATATATATATATATATATATATATATATATATATATATATATATATATATATATATATATATGTGTGTGTGTGTGTGTGTGTGTGTGTATAAAATAACAATTGGAAAAATCTTACATTTTGCCGACGCGTTTCGTCTTCCGATTTTTCCAATTTTCATTTTATACCAATATGTCTTGTCCACAGAATTGATCTGGGAATTTATACATACATATATATATATATATATATATATATATATATATATATATATACATATACATATACATATATATATATATATATATATATATATATATATATATATATATATATATATATAACTATTCACAGAAAAAAAATCACATGTATGGGAAAAAAATTTAAGAAAATTTGGTTTCGTCTTTTCCCCACAAAAAATAAAAATTAAAAAAAAACACGTTCACAGTACAAAGTACTTGACTTTTAACTCTGTCGGCGCACTGTTGAGTAGCCGAGGGTAAAAAGGTTGGCTGGTTGGTAGATGCGAACTGCAGGCTGCAAACGAGATATAACTATATTCGAACAGGAAACAAAAATAACCAGAAATTCTGTGGGGTATAAAAAATAAAAAGGTCTCATCAGTAATGCCTCCTTAACAGCCTTTTATCATTTTCCAATCCGTCATTATTGTGTCATTTGGGCGTTAATCTTTCGTCGATTGTCCTCGAATGCCGTTCAACTGCTGGAATGACTAGTGCCTCTTTTTTTTCTTGTTATTAATACTACCGTCGACGTCAGCTTGACTTTATATTGTTGTTGCCGCCTCTCACAACGAGACGAACGGCAACATCTTTACATCACCGCTGGTCACGTATTTTCTTGTGCATAATGCGAGAAACTTTGAACGAAACTTAAAGGCAACGAAGTGGGGTTGTATTATACACAAGTACAGACTTTCAGATATTTTTACTTATCATAAAAAGACCTTGTCAATAATTACCAAGAGTGGTCGCCCCTTCTTTTGTTACTGTCCCCTTTGAGAGAACTATTTCTATTTACTGAGAGTATAAAAAGACACTATACGCAAACCTTGTGTTCTCAGTTGAATAAAGCTTTCTTAAAGCCTACATCTGCGTGCTTTTATCATTACAGACCTCTTATTTGAAACAGCAAGATTGCAATTACACTCAGTACAAGAGATATCATGGCGTGGCTTTGCAAAACAAAGATCAAGAGGGCAAATAGGGAAACGAAAACAAAAACTAAACACTATGAAAGTATAAAAATACATTCGTATAGTAAAATACCAACAATATATTTTTATATAAAAAAAAAATGACTACCAAAACATTTTATCTGTAGTTGAAAAAATTGTATTTCATAACACAAATAAGTTCGGGATTGCTGTTTGAGCCGATATGATATAAAACACGAAATCGGCGATGAAGACAGTGCATCACTGGAGACCCCCCCTTGATGCATCTGAAATGTATTATTTAACTTGAAGCCCTAAAATATTTCCGAAATATTTAGATTTCGCCATTGAATAACCCATAGAAGTTGATATGCCGCTAAACAAAATTATACAACTCAGTAACCCTTTGCGTCCTAGTGGCTTTATTACCTTGAAATAATAAAAATGGTTTGGTTTGGTTTGTTTTGTTTAACGGCATATCAACGTCAATGGGTTATTTAATGCCGACAAGACTCGTATTGCTGGTAATAATTATTTACAAAAAGTATTGCTGATAATATTTTTCCTTCAAAAATGTATTGCTGGTACTAAAAGCTATTTTTACACTTTCATAGTATTTTAAACCTAGTTTGAGGGTTAACTATTTGCCCACAGTTGGGGCCCTAACAGGTGCTACCACCCCGGTCAGGGTGAAGCTGGGAACACCAGCAATTAAGATATTTTTCCACGCTCCTCTTGCTGTTGGACATAGTTCATCGTCTTACCCAGGACGCGGATGTAGTTTATTGTCTTACCCAGGACGTAAATGATGAAAAAAAATTGCTGATAACAATTGTGTGCAAAAGATATCTCACATATTTACAATATTTATGTTCGGATTATTGTCCTGATTTTTTTTTTTTTTTTTGTTATCACAGTGTTTCTGCCGTTGTACTCTCCGGACTTCTTCAGGTGTATATAGAGCTATAGGGAATTATGAAACTACAACTTTTATTTAATGTACGGGAGTAAACTCTTCTCGTTCCACTGCTCATGTATGGGAGTATCTCGTTGTTGTGGTGTCCTCCCTCTTAAGAGTCTGTGTTAGACTCTTCCGCCTACTATAAGATTAGTTGGAGAGAAGGCTTCGGGGAACAGGGAAGTGTGAATAGATTGAGCGCTAGTTCATTCGATACGATTTCACTAGTCGTGTAATACTCTTCTGGTGTATTTACTGTTTAATATACGATATATATACAAACCTGGTTTTTGTTATTACTTAAACATTTACTTGGTCACAACAATCGTCTAGTTATTATTTTATTTAGTACTGTTCAGTTACTGATCGTCCGTTTCTACTATGTAATTAAATTAATAAACCATCGCTTTTATCCACTCGGCCATTGTCCAGGAGGGTAATTTACTGTAGGAAACTTAGAGCCTTCTAATTAACCTGGCTTCTGATTAAGTTACAACTGCAGTTGCTGCTGCTGGCTGTCATCTTTTGACTGCTGCTACTACAGTTGAAGATTTGCTGTAATTTGTCTTTCTTTCTTTATTAGCTGCTTCCATACTGTATTTCATATGTCATCAGTATTTGTTTCTCACTTCATTCTTAATGAATGACAATATTTGTTTTTTTTATTTTCATAGTTTCTTAATAGATAGAAATATAATAAAATATAATAACCAAACGGAAAATTATGATAGATTAATTAACACTTTAAAATGTATTACCGGGAATGTCTAGTCAACACTTTTCTTCGAAAATTCGAAAAATAAGTTTTGAAACGGAAATTAGAAAGAAACACGCAATGGTTAGATATCCGCTTCATTTCTTTAACTTTAATATCGTGAAAAATTCAATATTTAATTAATAAAATGGTAAAACTTTTCAAAAAAAAAATTGCCACACGGATGACTATACGACGGGGTCGTATTATACTCAAGGATGTAATTTAATCCCCTTTTTAGCTTAAAAAAGACGGGGTCGTATTATACGCAAGAAAGTAATTTTTTCCCTATTTTTAGCTTCAGAAACACGGGGTCGTATTATACTGGAGGATGTAATTTATTCCCATTTTTAGCTTAAAAAACGGGGTCGTATTATACGCAAGGAAGTCATTTATTCCCTATTTTTAGCCACAGAATCACGGGGTCGTACTATACACAAGAATGTAATTTCTTCTCCGTTTTGAGCTTCATAAACACGGGTTTACATTATACTCAATTAGTATTATACACAAGAAAATCCCCATGCTCTATATTAGTATGGGTACACACAGGCGTACACGAAACTGAAGAAAACTTGCCTGTAGAAATGATTGCCTTAGAACTATGGCTAGTGTAACATGCAATTGTCCAATCAGAATATACAATATTAGAAAATAACTTCTTTGCAGGTTATTTAAAGCGAGAAACTATTTTTAGTTTGTAAGATATTTCGTGGGGGGGGGGAGATAATAATGATTTTAATGATACAAGTCTTACTAATTAACCCATAGCCGGGAGCAAAAGACGCGGATTCATACCATTCCCAAGGGTATTTGCGAGTAAGTGAATATAACGAACCCAACTTGGTCCTCCGATAAGAATTCTGAGCCATTATCCATTACATCACCCGGACATCCAAGCTGACAGCACATTTGTATTCCCAAGCGGTCATCTATCTAGGCACTGGCCAGTTACTTAACTTCGGTGATAGTACGGGAATCGGTGTTTCAACGTGATATGGCCGTAAGCCCTTGAAAAGAAATTAGCTTCGAAAATTTGGGGTCGTATTGTATTCAGGGATGTAATTTATTCCCCGTTTTTAGCTTCATAAACATGGGGTCGTATTATACTCGTCGCATTATGCACAAGTCGTATTATATACAAGGAAAATACGTTAATTGCCTTTCTTCGAGTAAGTATTACTAAAATATCGGGGTTTTCACACCTAAGTTTCTTTTTTTTTTTTTTTATTAATGGTGACCAATTACAAGGCCCAAGAGCAACTCAAATTAAAAGATCACTGAACGAGATGCGTTATATGAAGAAAGATGAGGAAGTGGAAAGTAAACATTATGAAGATATGCAAAACAGATAACAATTGATCTTAGACTTGAAGAGGTCAAGATTGTGGTTTTTCGGGAAGCATCCACGTGGGAATCGGGAGTAGGGATTCTTAAGAAAAAAATTACATAGTGTTTGCTTGGAATGAAAGGAACTCCTTTTACTAAAGTTTACAAATTACAAGGTCCAAGAGCCACTCAAAATAGAGTGGTTTTGAATGAGGTGCCAGTCGAGTTCAATACATTCACTTACACACAAATACCTTGGGAATCTCTTCTTCCCCAGCTATAGGTTAAATTTTAGTATTTTCATCTAGAAAAATCATTATCTCAAAAAAAATTTTAATGCAATGTTCACTCGCAAGAAAAAATAAAGAATAACTCTTACTTTTCAAAAAATATGTTTCTGTATTAAACAAATGAAATAGGGTTGATAAGCCATAAAAATAAATCAATCAGCACTGAATATATGAGTGTGATATGAAGGTAATTGGAAGAAGTGGGAAGTGAAGATTATGAGGATATCAAGGAGAGATAACGATTGATCCTAAACTTGAAAAGTTAAGATTGCAATTTCCGGGAAAGAATACACGTCGGATTCTGTCCCAGAAATTACGGCTTTTTTAGGAGGTGGGGGGGGAGTCTGAATGAAACATCCGCCTTAACAAGGGAATACGTATGGAATGAGGGGGATTCAACTCCGGGGATGTCGCAATGTGAGTTTGGGTTGTAAAGGTCTGAGCGGGTGGCACCAAAGAATGGAGTTCATCTGAACATTCAAGTGACAACAAGCCTACCACTCACGCTGGATGCTGCCATTGATTTTAGCAATATTTTATTTGTATTATTATGTATCATGCCATACTACGTTTGCAACAAGTGCCTTTTGGTCATCGCAGAAGAATGAGTGAATCTGCTCAACTCTATCTCTGTGTTTATCGATTCCAGCGTTGTTAACACAGTTAAATGTGGGCATAACTCTAATCTTCATATTCCACGTATTTTTTTTTCAGTACCCGGGCGAGGTCCTGGCACTTTTATACGCTTTCCATATTCTATCCTTTGCAGCTGTAAGCAACGTTTGACTTCTAAACAGACGTAAATCGTGTTTGACAGGTTAGTCGATATTTCGATTTGTTCCTTTGCTTTCAATATGTCTAGTACAGGGGACCCCGATTTTTGGGACCATAAGCATCTCTGAAACCCTGATAATCCACCATGACATATACTTCATGTTATTCAATACGTAAACTCCTATTTACATGGAGGAAGCCTTAAAAGGCCATTAACTTAACTTTCCTTAAGAACTTCAGACTCTATATCTGCAATATTATCATTCAATTTTAGAATTTTACAATATTTATAAAAATATTGTGTTCCTAATATATATATATATATATATATATATATATATATATATATATATATATATATATATATATATATATATATATATATATATATATAGTACATACGTAATTGCACATTTACATACATGCACACAAATATTTTTATGTATGCATACCGTATATGCACCGTATGTATTAACTCAAGCACACACTCACTGACACAGATTTGAGCACCTCGACGTGCTCTAACGGTTAGCAAGCTTGTCTCGCTTGAACAATTACGACTGGGTACTGAGTTCGATCCTCACTGGGCGCCCCATATTTTTGGTCTTGTGACACATCTAATCCAGGCTTAGAAAATCACCATACTCACACAGACTCACTAAAAAAATCACTGTTAATAAATCCTTCTCGAATTACCCCCCTTAAAAACCAAATTACTCCCTGTGGAGCGTGCGCCCCACCCTGGGAACTACGGGTCGAGAAAGTCTTAAATTCTCCAAATCTTGCTTTCTCTTTCTGATTGTAAGTATATATATTTCCTTCTAGCTCATATTTTCCTTAACACTTCCTCGTTGTTCGCATATTCCGTCCATGATATGCCCAGCATCCTTCTGTAGATGACATCTTTGACACTTCGAGTTTCCTCTTGAACATTGCTATATGGGAGGATATGTAGGATATAAGAATTCAGTTTTTTCTTTGCTTCTAACCAGATTTTTAGCTTCTCGAAGCTATCTTCGTTATTCCAGTCTTTGAATTTCAGTTACATTTTATTTTATTTAAGCATTTCATCCCAAGCAAGGCGGGAGTGCCACTAGCAAACAAAGGGTTACCGAGAGCGAAAGTAAGAGTAAAAAGGGGTGTTTGGGGAGAGGATAAAGAGAAGGACGGGGATCAAGATCAAGACATCAGAAGATATTTAATTTTTTGAAGATTATAGTTATCAAGGAGCAAGTAAGAGGAATGGAGTTCTACTGTCGGGAAGTGCGAGAGAAGAAGCTGTTGGAGTAGAAGAGGAACTTAAATTTAACATTCGGCAGTGAAAGGGTGGGACCGAGATACCAACCTAGTAGCACGCTTAAATTCATGCAGCTGGGGTACCAGTGAAAGTAGCTCGTCAGAGCAGTTACCATGAAAATATTTGTAGAAAAAATAGTTATTTTTGTTTGTTGTTTTTAATCATTTCACTCCAATAAAGTTACTAAGACGCCATGTGTTACTTATTGAGGGTGAAGTGGAATGAGAAGACATTAGTGAGGAGAAAAGACAACAAAGAACAAGGTTCGGGAAAACAGAAGATGGCGATTGACATTGCACTTAAATCTTTGAAGATCGTAGATGGCAGGGAAGTAAGAAACTGGAAGGGAATTCCACAGGTCAGAAGTGCAAGAAAATAAACTATTACAATAGAAATTACGATTACAACTGACTATTTCTACAGTAAAACGATGAGACGTAGTTGACAATCTAGTAGTGCGCTTAAATTCATACGGTCGAGTTAGCAAGACAGAACAACAACTACCATGAAAATATTTATAGAAAAAGACAGAGGGAAGCCACGTCAGGCTGATGAGAAAGTGACTGAAGTCGAGATGCCAGGTTAAAACCAGTAATATTATAGACCTTTCTTTGAATTTTGTCGAGAATCTCGAGGTACATGCCAGGTGCACCAGACGAGATGTAGTAGCAGTATTCAATGCAGAGACGAATGTTAAGTTCAGAAACGTGCAAGATAGATTCTGACGAGAAAAACTGACACCACACAGTGAACCAAATTTCTCGTCAGCAGACCTACTAATTAATTCGATATAATCACTCCAATTCATGTCAAGGGAAAATGTGTGACCAGGAAAGCGCAACGAATAGCTCTCCTATAGGATGGCATCAGCGATACTGAAGAAAGGTTTCTTCAGATTCATAGCTTGCAGTTAATGGTTAGCTTTTTCTTGCATTATTTACATTATTCAGACTGTTATCCTCATCTTCATTGTCATATTCACAATGTTTCGGCCGTTGTACGGTCCAGCCTTCTTCAGGTGATTGGAATTTCGAAATAAGTCAACTCTCCAAGTTTTTGGCTCACCACTGCTGGTATTGAGTTGAGTTATAAGGGAAATAACTGAGACATATATAAATGAAATATAAGGGAAATAACTGAGACATGCGGAAGAGGCCTGGCACGTGGGACTAGAACAATCTACCCCGATGGATGAAATAAAGGGTTCGGTTTTCCAAATTCCAATCACCTTAAGAAGGCCGGAGCGTACAACGGCCGAAACGTTGTGAATATGGCAATGAAGATGAGGATAATCAGAATAATGTAAATAATGCAAGTAATCAAAATACCGCATGTCAGAGATATAGACAGATATTAGTTTTTTCTTCTAGGTTTTCTTTACTACCCTGTGTTGGAGTTCTTGCATATTAATTTCTAAGTCTGTTATTAATACCGTGTCAAGTGCGCATTCTTAAAATTGTGTCCGCCGATAATACATCCTGGTAGGTTTAAGTAATTATAATTCTTATGCACATGTAAGAGACACCATTCTTCCGTCTGGGCTGAGTGTTTATACCGGGTGGAACAGCAAAATTGTCCAAATCGTGTAACAGCAAAATTGTTAGATTAAGATTTGAACCGTTGTAGTTTGGAAATGTTTAAAGATATTTTACTGGAATTCTTCAAGGTTTTTATAACACTATTGGACTCTAATTTGAGTAATAAGAATGTATAATTACTATGCAAGCTTAACAGAAGAATCGTGATGAAATCGATCATAAACAAAAATGACATGTTCATCATAGCTAAGGATTTTTATCCTCATACAGGCACCTAACGTCGTAATCCTTTACTCAAATGGACCCGGACTTTGTATAGGGTGAATCTTACCGTAATATATATATATATATATATATATATATATATATATATATATATATATATATATATATATATATATACTGGGTGTAACACCAAAATTGTTCAAATCGAGTAACAGCAAAACTGTCCAATTGTTAGATTAAGCTTTGAACTGTTAGTAGAAATTAGTAAATATATCTTACTAGAATAATAAGTCTATTGGACTCTACTTTGACCAATAAGAATGTATAATTACACTCCATGCTTAACAGAAGAATTGTGATAAAATCGATCATACACCAAAATGACATGTTCATTGATTAAACACAGCTAAGGATCGGAAGCTCATGAAGGATTGAAATAAAGTTCATATATATATATATATATATATATATATATATATATATATATATATATATATATATATATATATATATATTATTCCTTATCATTTTCCAATTTATTCAAGAGGAACTTCGCCCTCTCCTAGCCTTGTAACTTTTTGTCCTGGAGTAACAAAACACCATGCAGGTTTCACGTACGATTTCATTTTCAAGTCTTTTTTTTTTTCACAGCTCTTTGAACTGCCATAGCTGAAAGTCCTCTCTCACGTGCCAAACAGTCGCAGCAGGCCGCGTAATGAATATGAATGAGTGTTAGGAGTTATAGAAATACCAGGATATTGCCCGAGAGGTGAAAAACATATTAAATAGGTAGGTTAGAAGCGTACTCATAAGAGTAAGTTCACTCGGAAGTGTGCCAAAAATAAAAAAACTGGGGTCAATATAAGATAAACTGGAAATCCGTTGCTGTCGTCGGCGTCAATGCTGAGGAGAATTTAAAGAGGCTTGATGTTGTGTGGCCCTCAATGAAAACCCACTGTACTAACGGGAACATAAAAATGGACGAATAATAATAACAAGTTGGATTATATGATTCGAAATGAAAATTAAAACAGAACTTCATGCGGAATCAGAAAAGGCGGTGACACATAAGGATGACGGTCCTGCCCATAATAACTGGTGCATTTGAGGAGAAAACCACGGAATGTCTCGGGTCCGCTAGGATACTTTTCAAAATGCGGGATATTTGATTAAATATGCCTTCACTTCATATCAAGTGGTAATTAACAAACATTTGGCGTGAATACACAAAGGCCACAGAATGGATGTGAAGGAAAGTAAAAAGCTAAAGAAATACCAGGACTTTGATCGAGAGCTTTACATTTGGAACTATGCCCAAATATTTGGAATGCATATTGGATGTACTGAAAATCCAAGGGTGTACAGACTACAGTGTTGCTTGGGTCTACGTGCATACAGTCACTCAATCCTCAGTAATGAACAGTAGTGACCATTAACATCTGACGTAAAAAAATAATAATAATAAAAATATATCTTTATATATATATATATATATATATATATATAGTCATGAACAGACAGACTGTTCCACTGCTCATCAATGTGGCTAGACATCCGATGACCTCAAGCCGGGATCGAAACCAGACTGATTTGGCATCAGTCGTAGATTTTTCCCCTGAGCTATCAGCGCCCAGTATAGCGTAAGGCTGATTTTTCCGTACTTATTCTTCGAATAAACACACCAATGACTCATGTCATGGAAGACTCTGATCAGTCTACTTATATATAGTATATTAGATATATACTATTATACGTAGATATACTCACTATAGAGCTAGTAGTATACTCGAAGACTTCCAAGAGGTCAGAGTACTTATCAGCTAGAGATAAGGATATGTATAGAGAGAGAGAGAGAGGGAGAGAGAGAGAGAGAGAATATTCGTGGTCAATATATATATATATATATATATATATATATATATATATATATATATATATAAATTCCCAAGAGGATAGAATCCAGGTAGAACTCAATGTCCAGGACAGAGTAAGAATATAATATAAAAGGCTCAAACACTAATATTCCATGGTTATAATTTATTACATTGGAATCATAATCACGATCCAAATCAACAGACATACAAATTCAAATTTTTTCCGATTTCTTTTTGAATTTGTAGGTCTGATAATGGAATATTAGTGTTTGAGCGTTTTATATTATATATATATATAGAGAGAGAGAGAGACAGAGAGACAGACAGACAGAGACAGAGAGACAGATAGATATGGGATAACGATATATAATATTTTTATATATCAAGACGAATTTTAGATGAAAAACGTAGGTCTATGTGGAAAAAATTTTCGTGTAAATTTTAAAATATATTTTTTTTATATGTATTTTGTGTATCTAATTTAACTGATTCCATTTAGACTCTTCCAGTCGATAGATTCTACACAATAAATTTTCGTCCATTTTTTACAACGTTTCACTATTCTTGAAAAGTCTTCTATTTTCACAATGTGAGATATTTGATAACAAAAGTAATGGAAACATAAAGAAAAAGAAAAGGAATCTAAATGAAATCAGATCGATTATCTGCCGAAAACACATATTAAAAAATACTTTTAAATTTTAAATTTCCATCTTCGCTCGTTCGTGTAATTGTGTAGTCGCATCAAGGTCAACATTAAATTAGTCTGATGTAGTTAATAACAATATCACCTAACCGGATTGAAGTAATGCAGAATTTTAAAAGATTTAAATTCTAATTATTTTTTTTTAAATGAAAACAATTCCTGTAAAAATTCATTATTCATAGAAAAAAAATTCATAAGACTATGTCTATTGTCTTAAAAAATGTTAGGGTTCGAGTTAGATATTACGTTAGGG
>OZ038488.1:20997923-21007923 GCA_964036315.1 Acanthosepion esculentum
AACCGACTTCCAAGTGGATGCTAGACTGTTATCTTCCCCACATAAACGCATGAACTGTCTCTTACTCTGTGACCCTCTACCTCGAGGGGCTCCCGGGCCTTGTACAGGGTGAAAATTATTGTCCTTTACATATATATATATATATATATATATATATATATATATATGAAGAAATATAGTTTTAAGTTGCGCTATATTTATGGGGGAAAGTGCTCAATTTCAGAGATAGAGCATATGGAAATATAAATATAAAAGTGAACATTGAAGTTATCACTCAGAGGCGACAGGCTGTTTCCTGCGAGACGCAATCGTCAGACCTGACGATTTTGTCTAGCAGGAAACAGCCTGTCGCCTCTGAGTGTTGACTTTAATGTTCACATATATATGTATATATATAAGTGTGCATTGAAATCAACACACAGAGGCTTCATCCTGTTTCACGCTTAAATGCAATTGTCAAGTCTGTCGGTTGTATATATATATATATATATATATATATATATATATATATATATATATATATATATATATATTAGGTGTTTGGGAACGTTTAGTGTAATATTAGACAGCTTATGATTAGGGTAATGCACTGGTCATTACAATTGTTTGCACAAATCCCAAATTACTGATGACTGAACCTAATATATAAATATATATATATATATATATGTGTGTGTGTGAGTGTGTGTGTGTGTGTGTGTGTGTGTGTGTGTGTGTGTGTGTGTGTGTGTGTGCAAACTATATTTGTTTGGTAATATTAGTCCTGGTTTAACAAACTTTTGGGGTGGTTTAATTTCTGAGGCAGATCTAACAACGAATTGCCTCATTTGTGTGCTGGAAATAAAAAAACTGTTTGTGAGCTGACATAATTTGTCAGGGTCGAGGTGTCCCTCTAAAGACAACAGAGGGCGTATCTCCGGATCTGAGTTATGCGTTCTGGCTGCTTGATCATAAAACTTTACAAATGCACACTCCTTCACACTAGATTTACAGACAGCGATATGCAAACACCGAGATGCAAGAGGCAGCAAGTCTGCGCACATACTCGGGCTTATGATAAATAAGCATGCAAGTACAGATTCAAGAATAAATACGAATACATTCACATACATATATTTACCGTATATGCCGTTGTACAAGGTGAACTTTGAACCTTAAAAATCCACCCGCACAAAATAAATTGGGGCTGTATAATACTCTAGGTATAAAATGTGAACCTTAAATCCTGTTGCTTATGGTAAGTTGTCATTATGAAAGATTTTTGACGTTAGGCTAAGCGCTGCTTTGGTAACTATCGACTCAAATGTTTTCTGATGAAACAACTTAATTCACATTATTATAATAAAATAATAAAGATGTAGTATAAAAATGTACCTTTACAGTATATAATACGTGCTATGATTGCACGACACCAATAAAACTGGTGTTCGTCAAGAAAGAAATCCCAAACCATCGTTACACACTGTAGATTGTCGTAGTTAATTGACAATATATCGCTATGTTTTTTCCGTTTTTGAACAAAAACACAAGTGGATGTCTGTCTCAACAGGTCGTTTAAAGATCGCATTCGAGAATAGTGGAACGAGTGGATGGCTATCGGGGAAAAGTCATTCAGGTTCCTGTAATAGCCTACCGAAAACTCCAATACCCACTCATGAGGTATTGCTAATTGTGCTAGTTAATTGACAATATCTACCCATCGCTTTTTCATTAGAATTTCAATACAATAATTTAAAAATAAAATATAACGTATAAACAGATGTTATATATATATATATATATATATATATATATATATGGAGAGAGAGAGAGAGTGTGATAGATAGATAGATAGATAGATAGATAGATAGATAGATAGATAGATAGATAGATAGATAGATAGATATTCTAATTCAACTCTTGAAGAGCGAAAATATATACGGTGTATGTCGGAGTGCAAGGCGATATTTAGCCTTAAAAATCACCCATCAAAACGGGGCCGTCTTATATTCCAGGTA
This sequence comes from Acanthosepion esculentum, assembly GCA_964036315.1. Lineage (NCBI taxonomy): Eukaryota > Metazoa > Mollusca > Cephalopoda > Sepiida > Sepiidae > Acanthosepion > Acanthosepion esculentum. Next base: position 20,999,921 of record OZ038488.1, read on the forward strand.
TAATATGAACCTTAAATCCTGTGGTTATTAAGTGATAATATCTTGCCTCCTTTTTTTTATAATGTTGAACAAAACACAAGTGGATGTGTGACTCAACAGGCCGTTTAAAGATCGCATTCGAGAACAGTGGGACGAGTGGATGGTGAGCGGTGAAAAGTCATTCAGTCTACCGTAATAGCCAACCGAAAACTTTAGTACCCACTCATGAGTTATTGTAGATTGTGGTAGTTAAATGACAGTATCTCGAATTTTCATTAGAATTTGAGTGAAAAGAAAGTATATGCTTGCTGAATTTATTTAATAAGTTCAGTACATTTTAAAATACGAGCTTGGAGGTCGTCTTCTACGGTGAATATAACCAAAAACATATATATTAGATTGAAAATTTTGGGGTCGTCTTATACGCCCACTCGCCTTGTACGATGGCACATACTGTACTTGTTTTTGACGCTTCATACGCAAACATACGCACAGACAAACGCACAACACACACATACACACATACATATATTATACATTTTTTCATTAATGTATGTTTCGTTAAATAATATAGACAAGTTTACTTAAAATAAATAGACAAAACATGTCTATATTATTTAACGAAACACACAAACACACACACACACACACACACATATATATATATATATATATATATATATATATATATATATATACCTTGAGATATATATGTTCCTTGAGATACGAGCGTTCTGATATACGAGCTTTTGAGATACGAGCCGGAGTTTGGCAGATTTTTTTTGTCTTGAGATACGAGCTGAATTTTGAGAGACTAGCGAGTTTCAGTTAAGCATCCGCTTGTAGGTGCAGCTAGCGTCAAGCTTTGAGAGTATTTCCACAAGAAGTACACGTGTCGACCTCGCTCTGGAAGCATCTGTGTTGCGTTGTGTTGTGTCTTTTTTGCCGTTATTTTGCAAAAATGCCTTTAGTGACACTCTGGATCCGAAGAAAGTAAGTGTAAAGAGCAGAGGTGAATTTTTAGGGACATGTACGGGTGCTTATATACATCGTCGATATTATAGGAGAATGTGATATAGCAAAAAGAATGTTAGGCAAATGAGTGGCAATAATTGTGTCGTGTTTTAGGTCTTCATCGGACTAAAGTAACGTTTTTATTGATGGAATTATACATGTAGAGGAAGGAATGGTATAAAAATGTGAGCATCTGTTACAATTATGTAACGATGGAAAACACTGAAGATGCGAAAACGCTGAAATTTTATCATATATATATATATATATATGTGTGTGTGTGTGTGTGTGTGTGTGTGTGTACGGTTCAGAATCGTGGATCCCATATAGGTGCCATATCAATCAGCTGGCTTCCACAAAAGTTGTCTCCGCGTGATCTGTGGCTATACATTTGAATATAGATTGTCCAATGCTGATCTTCTTGCAGAATTCAACATTGGCGGAATTGAAACTTACCTGATGCCGTCCTAACTTCGCTGGGTTTGTCATGTTGCAAGGATGAGTGACGACAGAATACATAAGGCCTTAATGCAGTGGTTCCCAACCACTGTGCCGCGGCACATTAGTGTGCCACGGAATGATTACTGGTGTGCCGCGAAGAGATAATACCTAGAAGCCATTTCATTTCATTTTGTTTAATAAAGCCATTCAATTTCTTAATCATGATGACACTGCTCAATTCAAAATCTAAACGTTTCGGGCTTACTAATTGGTAAGCGTTATTATGGTTTATATTAGTCATGGGAAGATTAATCGGAATATCAGGAGTTTTTCAAAGTATCGGGTATCGGCATCGGAGCTGAATAATTCAGACTCGATTTCGATACCAAAATTCCTAAATACACAGGTTGTAAGACAAAAACTTGTAACACAGAACTGTACTATGTGAGGTTTTACGTAATGCTCCTAACTCCCAAACATTTTACCCTTTCCTAGCCATTTTGAATCTTTTCAATTTCAGGCTAATCTAACTTTATGCAAAACTGTCCCACTTACATTCACCAATATTATTTTATACCCGATATTGAATACAGGATATGTTGATTTATGTGAATAAAAAATTCTTCTTATATAATATTCTTTGTTTTTTATTATTTTATTGCAAAAAGGCTTTATGAGTGGAAAATATTTATTTTTTGTGATAGGTGTGCCGCGGAAATTTAAAGAACTCAGTAGTATGCCGCCATGTAAAAAAAGGTTGGGAACCACTGCCTTAATGTGTAGCCAGGTTGATAGTGGACAAAGGACGGTTGGACGGCCATGGCTCAGGTATAAAATAAGCTAAAGTGTAACCTCTCACCTGTCAATGTGCATATTACTAACTTCGAGCAAGTTGTCCAGGATAAAAATAACTGGAGATATTTGTGCCAGAGTGGTATCAGAAATGTTGAAATGACTCGTATTGACAACGGCGAAAAACGTCAGCAAATATTCATGTTGCTATGTCCCGAGATCCTCGCTGTTGCCCAATATGTGGATTTTTATGCAGGTCACTAGCGGCACTGAAGTGTCATATACGACACAAACATAAAAAGTGAATGAGGATGTCTGATGCCCAGACGTCGAAATCGACAGGAGAGCCATATTTTAGAATTTTTAAACAGTATATTTATTTTCGTCTGGAGGGTGCATTTTTCTTAAATAAGATTTTTTGAATATCCAAGCTGGTAGACGAAAAAATTTAGAAATTCTGTCAGAAGTCAGGTCTTTTTCTTATTATTCTTCTTCTTCGTGTCGTGCCCTTTCATGGCGTAGACGATCATTGCTCTCCGCAATTTTCTGTTCTTTGAAGCTCTTAATAAAGTTTGCCTTTTTACTATTTCACCTGATTACTGTTCTGGCAACCATTTACACAAGCACGTCACACAGGTTATGTGTTGCTTTCCTCTGTCCCTTTTGCCTTCAATATATCCTATGCGTGTCAAATTCTCTAAGTCTTCTTTCCTCATTATAATGCCCTAGAAATTCCAGCTGTCTCTTTCTGATGTTAAATATGTGTTCTTTTTGTTTGCATTTTCTCTAAAACCTCGTCGCTGTTCACGAGTTCAAGGTGTTGTATTTTACCTAAGAAAATTTTGCACGAATAAAATATGTTTACAGGTTTAACAAGTTGAGCTAAGTATGGAACAAGGCCACAAGTATAGAACGCTCGGTGATGATCAAACTCACTTCAGCAATAAACGTCTGTGAGGTTGTTAGTACGGTTCTATCACTGTTAGCGATAGGTAAAATCCTCGCATTTTCTCCAGCACGAGGAATTTTGGTGTAGTTTTGTCGTTAATGAGGGCGATTCTGTGTAGGTCACAGCAATACAGTATGAGCCTTTATTAAGAGGTGGCATCAAAATTTTCTTGAACAAGAACCTCCACGCAGTTCCCATAACTGATTTGATGTCCTGTAAATTTTGCTCTTTCTAAGATGTTTTTCCTCATTATGTGCGCTAGAAATTTCAACTGTATTTTTCTCATGCTAAGTATGGCGTCCATTTTGTTTCCATTTCCGCTTAATCTTCGTCATTTCTCACATGTTCAGTCCATGGTATCCTCAGTATCCTTCTGTAGAACCACATTTCTGTTGCTTCAAGTTTCTTTTTCATCTGGGGAGTTGTGCAGCATTTAGTGTCATATAGGAGGACTGATATTGCATAAATTTCAGTACTCTAACAAAATTTTCTTATTTCTTAATAATTTGCTTAACTTTTGAAATGCATCTTCTCTATCCCAATACGCTTTCTTCTGAGTACAGTGTCCTTGCTTTCCTCTGTTTCTCTTGGCTTCAGTATGTCCAGTGAATGTCAAAGTCTCTAATCCCTCTTAACCCGAGAAATATCAACTGTCTTTTCCTGATGAGAAATTTAAGCGTATTATTAGATTGGCAGCAAAGTCTCATCATTTTGCAGTTAATATAGCTCGATGTAAACTTAACTTAGTCTCTTCTCTCGTATTTTGTTGCTCCCTAGTCAAATGTAAATGCATTGTCAATCGTTATCTTCTTTTTAATTCCTGTTCTTTTATTGTTCTCTCTCCTTAACAGTGTTTTTTTTCTCTCATATTCTCTCACATCCAGTAACCGCTTGAATCTTAGTGGTTTTATTGCCTTACCTGGGGTGAAATGAAAAAAAAAAAGATCATATAGAAGTGTCTTTTTTTTCCCATTTTCTCTCAAATTTCGTCTTTGCTTACATATTCAGTTCATGGCCACCTCAGCATCCTTCTGTAGAACCACATTTATGTTGTCTGGAGTTTCTTAAAAATCACGATGAATTAATAGAAAGGTAGACATAGGTCCAGTTTGCACTTCAAAAGAAGATATAGTTTCGATTGAGATTATTGACGAAAAGGTAGACACATGTCCAGTTTGCATTTGAGTTCACATAAACAACACAGAAGGTGTCCCTTTTGTTGGTATTGCAGTTGGTTTATTATAAGCCCGTCTACAGTGCAATTTTACGATATCGATAAACAGGTTTAAAAATTGATCTAACTACAGGATAATCAAAATAGTTCCAGAAGAACTTGAGTTTACACTGAAGAAATAATTAACTCATCCAATGGTAAATATATTTTTATTAAAAAAAACTTACATTATTAGGACTGTATCCTCATCTTTATTACCATATTCCCAACGTTCCGGCCGTTGTACCCCCGGCCTTCTTCAAGTGATTCGAATTTCGAACTGAACCCTTTATTTCGTCCACAGGGGTATATTGTTCTAGTTCCACGTGTCATGCCTCATCCGGATGTCTCAGTTATTATCCTTAAACTCAACTTTCCAAGTTTTTGTTCACTACCGCAGTAGCCAGGTATTGAACTCAAAACTCTTTGGGTCAAGTCACTGGATTTAACCAAGACCAACGCTTTTATCTATGGCCATGTGTCCTTGACGAAGTATAGATAAAAAAAAATAACAAAACCACTTTCAAAATAGCGAGTGTAACCAAATGTCATACTTGTTTTGTTTTTTTTAAATGTTTTTGTTATTTTTTTATTTATTTCGCTTTTTTTTTCTTTATTCATTAGCTGAGTGGTTACGTCGTTAACATTCCGATCATAAATCTCAGGTTCGAATTTAACTGTAGCCGATTTGTCTTTATGGTGAAACCGTATGAGTAAAATTTGAAACGAAAAAACAGTTCCGAAAGAGTCGATGGTTGCACTAACCTAGAATTACAAGTCATCGTACACCGAGGGCATGAGCATGCTGGCCGTGTTCAATTACTGATCAAGCCTGATTACGCTATTTCTCTAGAAAACTCTAACTAAGATATATTCAGTGTAGTTGCAGTATAAACTACAAAGATTCTCTGAATGTGTTAGAGAAACACAAATATACATGAGCTGATGTCTTCAGAAGAGTTTACCTAACGCCTGGAATACAGTCCATAGTCTCAGGAGACTATGGACTGTATTCCAGCATGAAGACAAGAGAGGTGCCTATGTGGGAAAAGCAAGCCATTTTGAAGAAAAGAAGAAAAATCGATTGTAGCCATTGGACAAACACTGGATATAGGCAACAAAACAATTTGGAATGCCATAAAAAAGAAATTACTACTGTACTGAGCAACTAACATAGAACAGGTTGGCCAAGGAAAACAACAGCCGTTGATGACAGAAACATTGTAAGAGCTGTGAGGAAAAACTCCAAAACAACAGCCAGTGATATCACAAAAAACCTCCACAGTACAGGTAAGCAGGTTTCACAAACCACCGTTCTTCGAGAGCAGAAATATAGAGACCATACCACAAGATGCAAACCATTCATCTGCAGTAAGATTCGGAGGGTCAGATTGGAGTTTGAACGGAAGTATATTGATGAGCGGCAAATGTTCTGGAAGAAAGTTTTATGGACTGATCTGACGAAGGTTAATCTCTAGCAAAGTGATGGAAATGCCCAAGTGTGAAGAAAGAAAAGATCTGCTTATAATCCAAAGCAGATAGGCTCATATATGAAACACGCTGGAGGCAGTGTCTTGTCTTGGGCTTGCATGGCTGCTTCCGGAACAGGCTCATTCATATTTATTGACGATGTAACTCATGATGGTAGCAGCAGAATGAATTCAGAAGTCTACAGAAATATTTTGTCTGCAAATTTACAGAGAAATGCATCCAAACTAATCGGGAGGATGTTTATCATGCAGCAGGATAATGACCCAAAACATACTGTCAACACAACAAAGGGTTTCATCAAGGGAAAGTGTACAATTTTAGAATGGTCAAGTCAATCACCGGACCGTAACCCAATAGAGCATGCATTTCACTCCTTAAGAGGAGACTGAAGGAAGAAACCCCCTGAGACAAACAAGACCTGAAAGAGGCTGTTTTAAAAGTCTGGTAAACTATAACAGATGAAGAATGCAACAGTGATGTCAATGGATCACAGACGTGATGCAGTTATTGCAAGCAAGAATTATGCAACCAAACATTAAAAGTTATTTACTTTAAGACTATATGTTCCTTTACTTTGGCTCACCTAGAACTGATACAAAAAGGTACTATGTCCTAAGCTGTTTAACACATCTAAATGTAAATACCAGGAAATAAATGCTGTATTTCTGAACTCTTGTTTTATATTCATCTTTTGACCTTAAACATGAATTTCTTCGGTAAACAACAAAAATAGCGGAATTGGCAGGCAGCAGAACTTTCTTTGTTTACTGTGTCTCATAGGTTGGCCGTGAGTAGAGATCTTTTTTCTGCCTTATACGCACTAGAAACTTAATTATTCACATGAATTTATTGTTTTCGTAATAAATTTATTTTAGTCGTGCCTCCCCGTGAACTTTTTGAGTTTCGCCATTTATGATGACTTTTTTGGTTTTTTTGTTTTGCATGTTTGGTTTTTGTTTAAACGAATCATTCTGAAGAAGTGTTGGACAAAAAGGTTTCTTTTAAAGAATGCGCTCCGACATTTTTAAACAATATATAAATTCTGTGATATAAAATGTGTGCAAATATACATATATATGCATAATAATAATGATAATGGACTCTTCCGTCGGTTTCGACGTATGAGGATCTGACAACTTAATTGATTCAGTTATGAACTTTTGTGCGATAATCTTAAGTAGGACTTAAGACCCGCTAGTGATTTACAAAGGAGGCCGCATATGGAGCAAGAGTAAGGATTGTGGGATGCGAGCACTGTTAGATTGGCTGACATTTTAGATCTTGCACTCGCTTCTTGAAGAAGATTCAGACAAGCTGATTGAAAACTGAAGAGTCCACTAAAACACGTTGATCTCCATTCTACCCGCTCCAAGGCTAAGCGCTCAAGGCTGTTATGTGATATATATTGACAGTTGACAATATATATATATATATATATATATATATATATATATGCGCAGTGCTTAGTGTAAAGTGCACAATACCAGTGATAGAGCTAACATATTCAGTTGTTTGTGAGCTTGGTTTTCACGCTTTTGCGATCATCAGATTTCAAATTATTTCTTTTTTTCAAAAGCGTGAAACCCAGGGTCACAAACTAATATCCATACAACTGAAATATATATATATATATATATATATATATATATATATATATATCGAGAGAGAGAGAGAGACCTACACAATGATGTTGTGTATTTCGGCAGTAGTTTTCTTTAATTTAGGTTTCGTTTGAAACAGATAATTACTTCAAATTGAGTCCTTTCCGCGGAATTAGATATTAGTGAGGTTGCTCAGATATTATATACAAAAGAGTTATTTTAATCATTTCACTCCAAGTAAGGTAACAAAGCCACTAAAATGCAAGAGGTTACTGAATATGAAAAAATAAGAAAAAGAAAAACAAAGGAGCGAGAACAATAAAAAAAAAGAATCACGAAGACCGTAGATAACGATTGACATTGCGTTGGCTGAAAATCATGGAACCGGTAAAGAACCGGTATCGTATTTTCTTGGTGGTACATGTAGGAGCAAATTCTGCCGCTCCCTTCAGGATATCATTGTTCTATGGTGCTGTATTCTTGTGGTGGTGCTAAGTCCCTTTCTGACAGATGCCATCAAAAG
>OZ038488.1:21010423-21075423 GCA_964036315.1 Acanthosepion esculentum
AAGGTTACCGATAAATCCATTCATCTAGACAAGGGGTGGTAGAGGGTTCAATTTTTAATTTTCGTTGTCTCAGTTAATAGTTACATTTGAAAGCGGGGTTATGTTTAGGGATGGGTAGGGATGTATCTTTTAACAAATTCTGACATCCGCTAAATTCATGTCATCTGGGTTTATTTCTAACGGCAAAAATTCTTATGGTATTATTTCTATTTGTATATTTAAAGATTTTGAGGGACTGTTTAGGTTAGAATATGTTTTATCCACCTTTCTAAAAAGTTATTTTTAATATTTGATATACTATACTCCTAGTTAAAAACCAAGTAAATGTATTAGGATTACTTACAGTATTTAAAATTATTTATTCTTATCGAGTATAAGTAAATATTATTTTATTTTATTTTATTTTATGTAAACTTTATGACAATGACGGCAAAGGTGGTTAAATTATTTCACTAATTCAATAAACTTAGTATTATAAATGTATATATGTATGTATAAAGGACATTTAATGTTCAATATTATATTCTAACTTATTAATTTCACATGACTTTCGGTGTTCACTTGGATTCTTTCCAGTTTTTGAATTGCTTTGAGAGAGGTGTTATGGTTAGAGTACGTTTTATTTAATTACAATTTTAAAAGATATTTAGGTTAGAATCTGTTTTATTTAATTTCAATTTTAAAACATTTTTAAAAATTCTACTTTCAAATTTAACTTTTTAATTTTAATCGGCTATATTTCTTTATAAACCAAGTAAATGTAATATAATTATCTACATTATTTAAAATTATTTATACCCATCAAATATGAGTATGTATAATAATCAGGTAATTTTTTTTTTTTTTTTTTTTTTTTATAGATTATTTAAAGATTATTTAAAGAAAACTTTTGGCAATGACGACAAAAAATAGCTATTTCATTTCTCTGATTCAGTAAATTTTTATTTTTTATAAACTTAGTAATATATAATTTCTCATGTATGCATAAAGGACATGGGTCATTTAATGACCTACATATTCTAGCTCTTCTTATTAACTTCCATTTCACTGTAGGTGTTTTATTGGATTCTTTTAGGTGCCAAAAGTACTTCGAAAGAGATGTTTGACTTTTATACTTATTTATCCTAAACGAGGATTGATGTTGGTAGAACCTCTTTTTGAACTCATGGCTAGTGCAACCTATATAAATTTTTATGTTTTCAGGATTTTCAACAGAAGATATATTACATTGGTATACTACTGATTCTATGCAACATTTATTTTGTAAAGGACAGTTTTGAGGGTTTCTACAATTACATAATTTTTGTTCACCCTCATTAGTTGTTGTTTGTATTTTTCCCTTGTCTACAATTTTTTGGTTCTGGTATAAGTGTTTATTTAAGATATTAGTATTATGTTTCTTAATTATCTTTTCTAGGTTATCAGTACAGCTATAACTTAATTTTAGTGTATTTCTATTGAAAATGGTACTAAGTTTACTTCCACCGGGAAAATGCTTGAGTATTAATTCAAGGAATTTTTGTCCCAATTTGTTTTTTACCATTTGGTTGTATGGGGGTGTATACCAAATTATTTTCCTGCTTCTGTTTTTCCTATGTTTACCGTTTTCATTTTTAATATAAGTTAGTTTTAGGTTTTTGTAGCCACTATCTTTTAGAGCTTTATTATAGAAATTAATATGTTCGTCGAAAATCTTGTCATTTGCTGAATTTGTACTAATTCTTTTTCGGATAGATTTAGCGGATGTCAGAATTTGTTAAAAGATACATCCCTACCCATCCCTAAACATAACCCCGCTTTCAAATGTAACTATTAACTGAGACAACGAAAATTAAAAATTGAACCCTCTACCACCCCTTGTCTAGATGAATGGATTTATCGGTAACCTTGGAAACCCTCAAACTATGAATCTTTCCTGTGCCGTTAACAACCGTAAATTTTAAAAAGTAAGTTACTCCAAAATTCGCTTGATGAGGAAATGGAACTAATGTCTTTGGTTTAATAACAAAATTAAATTCAGGGGCTTTAGCTTCCATTTCTGAAACATGGTCATCACTGTGTAGCGGTAAAACCATATTTTAAATCTATTAATTTATAATATTAATGCTCTGTAAATTTAAATTTACATAGAGCACTATTGTGTAAAAATAAAAATATCTATAAGAACACCGGATTTTATATCTTACTGTTCTTTCCTTTTTATTTATATATACATATATATATATATATATATATATATATATATTATACTCTTGGTAAGGACAGCGAAGCTCGAGCTGTCGCTCTAGATATCTCGAAGGCATTCGACAGAGTTTAGTATGCTGGTCATCTGCGTAAGCTTTAGAGTTACGGTATTATAGGGCGACTCTTTGTTTTATTTCAATAATGTTTTAATAATGACGATTGAAAGTCGTTTTCGAGACCAGCGGCCAGGTAAACTTAGGGATTACTATTGAGACAGGAGCATATATATATATATATATATATATATATATATATATATATATATATATATATATATATATATCAAAGATATCGAGATAAATTAAAAATAATAAAATCGATATATGTTCACTTATCTTGTCTCTACAAGTTTCGAAGAAAGTACATCCCATTATCAGAAGACAGGATTATAAAATTTCAAAATCGATTCGCCTGACGAGTTAATGTCATCTTTATGAGTCTCATTACATCAACTGCGATGAAAACATTCATAGAAAAGACAGAGGGAGACCACGGCACGGCAGTGGAAAGTTGAGATACGAGGTCACGGCGGTGTCACGGCAAAGGTGAGATGCCAGGTCAGGACCGATAACATTACAGACCATTCTTTGGATTTTGTCGAGAATCTCGAGATGTATAGACGGAGCACTTTATATAAATTAAAAGTTAAAAGCTATACATGTTATTTTTAATACACGTGTATTGAGCACATTTAATACTACTGTTTCCTGGTCTGATTCTACTCTGGCCATTAACCATTTATGTATTTGTTGAGTCTTGACTCAATGTTGAATCTCGCCTATTGCATGGAATAATAATGCAACACAAAATGTACTTAGAACAAGAATGTATTATAACAAGAAAGTGTACACAATAAGTACATATAGTATTTCTGTATATTTCTGGGAAGACGTTCCTGGAGAATGTGTTGACTAGTCGCAGTCGATCAGAGTCTCTAGTTGGATCTCGTGATTCCTTCTCGTCTTCCGGTACCAACCACTATTTATATAGTTGGTAGTCACCTATGCAGATTAGGTGGATCCCACCACAACAGTATTATATATATATATATATATATATATATATATATATATATATATATATATATATAATTTGTATGAATATGAGTTTGTGACCCTGGGTTTCACGTTTTTGTGATCATCAGAGAGTTTCGCAAAAACGTGAAACCCAGGGTCAGAAACTGATAGACGTACAATTTATTATGTTAGCTTTATCACTGATCTTTCCTCTACGTACCGCGCATATAAAATAAAATATGATATATATATATATATATATATATATATATATATATATATATATATATATAATAAAAAAGCTCAAATATTTCATGGTTATATTTTATTACATGTATATGTATGTGTATAGATAGATAGATAGATAGATAGATAGATAGATAGATAGATAGATAGATGTGTTGTATATTTTAGATGAGGCTGTGTATGTATATGTATGGATGTGTTTGGGGGCATATAAATAGTAGGTCCTTACTAGATTAAAATGATTAAATATCAGTTAGATTTTATATGTTTCTGTTAAATTTGTAACCTGTAGGTGATATTACTTGCTTTGTCAAATTTTCTTGATTACACATCGGTTCTCTTATAAATGTCCTTCGTTTTTAGGTTGCCCTCCCCCCATCTTTTTTTTCCTCTCTCTCTCATCTTCCGTATTTTAAGTTTAGATCATATCGTCTTTTATTGTGCGTAGTGTCACTACAAATGTATCCACACGTTTCCGGTGTCGGTTTTTTAAATTTCGGCGATTCGGTAGCGAATTATACATCGAAAAACAATTCTTATTTATCTGTATCTCACTCATTTAAACCGTTATTTAACTCCTCTCTTTAAAACTTCTTCCTGTTAAATTTTAATCACCACCTTCACCTTAGGCCTTCTTGTTCTCCTTTCTTCTGTTACGCCTCTATCTAGAGCTTTCATACATTTTCCTCTCACACTTGTTTCGCACACATACACTCTCTCTAAATTTCTTTTTATATATACACGGAGTTATATTTTTCTATTTCTATTTGAATTCGTAGGTCTGATGAATTGGATCGTGATTACGATTCTAATGTAATAAATTATAACCATGGAATATTAGTGTTTGAGCCTTTTTTATTATATTATTACTCTCTCCTGGACATTGAGTTCTACCTGGATTCTATCCTCTTGGGAATTTATACATATATATATATATATATATATATATATATATATGTGTGTGTGTGTGTGTGTGTGTGTGTGTGTGTGTGTGTGTGTGTGTGTTTGTGTGTGTGTATATTGACCACTAATATTATCTATCTATATATATATTATTAGCTCTGAATTTACATTGAGCTCTCAGGATTTCATCCTCCTTAGGACTACCCATACGGATACGGATTTTCGTAACTTAAACACACACACACACACACACACACACACACACACACACATATATATATATATATATATATATATATATATATATATATATATATATATATATATTATGGACACTGTTATCTTAAGAAAAAACATTTTCGGTTGAATTTTTATAAGAATTGTTTTCATTCTTTTTATTTTAATTTGATAGTGTTTTTAAATAAAAGACTATATTTACTAATCATTAATGGAAAAGATTACTACAATTCAGCGACCCCTAGTATTTTAAAAAGAATTTTGAAAGTGTTTTTTGTGTGTATAAATGTGTCGATGTTGTAAATACTGACGCCTATACACGACATTATCAGAAAATAAAAATATGACTATAGTAAATCTGCCATTTTTACCAATTTGTAAATATTGCTAAAAGTACCTAAAATCAACATTTTTAGCAATCTGTAAATATGGTTAGAAATGGCTAAAATCTGCCATTTTAGCAATTAAAATAAACCATCATTTTAAATCAATTTAAATTAGTTTTCAAATACAAAGTTTTTTTTTGCTCATTGTAAATATTACATTTTTAATCTATTTGCTTCAAATTAAAAATAAAATAAAAGCTTCAAGAGAGATTTTTTATTTCCAAAAAAACTGAGGGATCTCTTTTTTTGAGCGAACACACAGACACATGCATAAAAGCACTTAGTTCGTCATCATTTACTAAGCTTTGTTTGGAACAAGGCTGCACTAACCTAGGATTGGGGTCTAAGTAGTAATGTTCAACCAAACCACGTTAATTATTAGCAAAAACCGTGACGCCCACACACATTGTTCATAGCTGAACTAATTGCCTTAATAATATTGTTTTATTGACTCAAGTGCTATATTTCGGTAATGTAGATAGGTAAGTGAAGTATTTTTTTAACCTATCTACGTAAGCATGTATGTTGTTTGCGTAGCTAAATCCTCCTCTTCCAGGGTTTATCTCTTTGCTAGCTTATCTAATTAACTATTGACCAAACTGATTCAATTAATCGACTCGCTTACTTGCTTTCAACTTAAGAACAAAAAAGTTCTTTGTTTTTTGTTTTTTTCTTCTGTTTCTTTTTTTTCTTTCCTTTTTACCGCAGCCACTTACTGACCTCGGAACCTGGAAAATGAAAGGAGACGCCTGGCAGTGTAGCATCGAGTCAGCAACACGACCAGCACACGCTCTCGTCCGGTCTGCGACACGCGCCTTTTTTTAACGATGCATCTCAGAACGAATTCCACTCGACATTCGACGGTGTTATTTGCCACTCAACCAAAAATGTAAGTCTCTCAGGTTAGTTAAATCGACCTTTTCGTAATTGAGCTGCTCATCATACACGTATATTTGCTAATTTAAATGTTATTCTTTCAGGAAAAGCGTTCTTGTTTGGATTATAAGATTCGACTTAAAAACTGTTAAATACAATGCTTGGTTAAATATTGTTGCCATAAGGAATTGGATGCAGAAGGCAGGGCCTCTTTTACGTTATTTTCTTTTTTTTTCTTTATTTTGTTTTTTTTGGGGGGTGGCGAGGGGGTGTTTATTTTATTTATTTATTTTTTGCTAATGATATCTTATACAATGACGTCGGATTGTGGGATTGGCGGTTGGCTTAATCCGAAAGAATGATAATTAAGCTAAACATGAGTGGCCAATAAGCACAAAAACAGACATAAAATAAAGATAAAAAGAAAAAAGAAAGAAAAATGAAGAAAAGAAACGGAAACACGTTGAGAAGAAAGAAAGAAAACAAAAGAAAAATGAATAAAAGAAATGGGAAATCGTTGATCTGAAAGAAAGAAAGAAAGAAAGAAAGAAATATAAATAAAAGATGAAGTAGAGAAACGCGGATACGTTGAACTGAAAGAAAGAAGGAAAGAAAGAAACAAAGAGATTTGAAGCGATAAAATAACAAACTAGTGAAGCAAGTGAACAGACTGGAAGAAAGAAAGAAAGAAAGAAAGAATATATGAAAAGTTGGGAAAAGATTGTCTCGAAGAAAAGAAATAAAAAAGAAATAAATTAAGCAAACGATTCATGAAAGAAAAGTAAGAAAAGATGGTGTGTTTAATGTGTTGGCACCTTTAGTCTTAACTTCCAAATTTCATGTCAAATAATAAAACGAGTATGGAAAGAGAAGTCGTCAGTGCCGCTCGTCTCCCATTTCGGATGAAAGGTGCGTGCCGAGAAGAAAGTGGCCTGTCGCCGATCAAAGGTTATCTATAATGAGTTGATTAGTTTAAAAGACGTACGAGAACGTAAGAAAATAATGAAATTAAAATAGTATAGGCCTTAGAAACAATTGCAGAGGTTAATGAAAATTAATAGCCAACCTGGAATGGAGAAAAACAAGTGAAACACAAGATAAAAATAAGTGCTAGGAGGAAAGGAAAACAAAAATATAAAAGGGAATATATATATATATATATATATATATGTGTGTGTGTGTGTGTGTGTGTGTGTGTGTGTGTGTGTGTGTGTATAAAGAAAGGACAGTCAGATATATAATCCGGTGTTCTTATTGATACTTTTTTTTATTTTTACAAAACAGTGCTCAATGTAAATTTACAGAGCATAAATACACCCCTACCCTCCATAAATTTAACCTCTTTTTCGAACGTAACTCATGATTGATACAAAAATAGTTAATAAAATTGAACACGCTACCGCCCCTATCTGAATGATTGAATTTCTCTGTATCCTTGGAAACAGGAAATTATGAATTTATATGTGCGTTTAAAACTCAGTAAATTTAAAAAATAAGTTATTTCAAAATTCACTTGAAGATGAAACGGAACTAATGCTTTTAATTTAATTACATAATTAAATTTGAAGTTTTTAGCTTCAGTTTTTGAAACATGGTTATTACTGTGTAGCGAAAAAAACATTTTTATCAGTTAATTTATAATATATATATATATATTTTTTTGTCATCCACAGACAGACTGTTTCGCAGCTTATCAGTGTGTCTAGACGTCCGGTTGCCTCTAGCTATGATCGAAACCCGACTGAATTTGCGTCAGTCGGAACTTCTCCCACTAAGCCGTAGGCGCACGGCAGAGATGTAGGTGAATTTTAGCGTGTTTATTTTTAGATTTAGATAAACACACAGTGACTGACAGTGACTCAATTCTGCCGAAGAGTCGTGCAATATTAGCTTAAATAGTCACTGTTTACAAATTCACACCTCAAACCAGAGAGCTCAACCGAAATTAATTTTTCAGGAGCCAATATTAATTAATTTTTCAGGGGCCAACTAACCTGTATATATATATACAGGTTAGTTTGACACAAGGAGTCATGGAAATAGAGATTTACACATTTTTTAAATCCTGGCGGAGTTAACTTGTATCCCTTGAAAATCAGCAAGCAAAATCATCTCTTGTAAATGATGCCAGTAAGAAAAAGCTTCTTTGTACAACCATATACAACCATCAAACAACCATATGTACTTACGGTATAATGTCGTTCGGAAAATAATGTCCGTTTTTAGGATTAAACTATTAATTATGTTCTAATATAATTATTATAATATTTGCACAAAGACATATTACTCATTCCTAATGAATAAGGTGTTCACTTTGTTAATTTTATATCACTCTCTTTGAGAATTTAACTTAAAACATTATACGGCCTTCGGACTGAACAGGAAAATAATAAGAAATACGTACACGCTTTCTGCATGTGTTCAAGTTTGGTCATAATTCCGAAGTTGCGCAGTGTTGATACGAGTCTTGAAGATCACGGTGGTAGAGGACATCCATATGCAATTGACAATCAACATCTGAAAATGCAAATCAAACAGAACCCACCACACGGTGACAGAGAAATGTCTCAGATAGTGGGTGTCAGCATGTTAACAATATCGGACCATTCTCAAGAAAATGGGCAATGCGAAGAACCACGAGAAATGGTTTCCACAATGAACTCATGACAGTCAACGAGTTCAAGATTTTGATGTGTGTTCGATGCTGCATCTGCGAAATTCGAATAATCCATTTCTTCATCGAATAGTGACTTGTAATGAGAAATGGATCCTTTGTGACAATCGTAAACGATCGGCTCAGTGGCTAGATCATGATGGAGTATCTAAAGTTTTCGAAACAAATCGTCCCAACAGAAGATTACAATGACTGTTTGGTGGCAGAGCCATTATCCATTACAGCTTTCTGGAATCTAACTGTCGAAATTTACTGCCAACAACTGAATGAAATGCACATTCTGTTAAGGAAAATGCGACCGGCACTGGTTAATCAGCGAGATCCAATTCTGCTTCATCATAATGGTAGGCCATGTTTCCAGAATGACACTGCAGAAACTCACCCATTTGGGATACGAGACTTTGCCACATCCACCATATTCTCCTGATCTCTAACTCATTTACTAAAACTTTGTGAAACAACTTTTTTTATGCCAAAAAATGTTTCCTTGAAAAGAAGATGCCAAAACTGCATTGAAAGATTTCATGACGTCAAAGGAATTAGATAATGCTTCTCAAACTGCTACCATTATTAACAGAACATGCTGTGGAAGTACGGCTGTGGTTTCTGGAGTTCCGCAGTGGGGATACGAGTTTTGAAGTTCAAGTTAGTAGAGGACGTCCATCTGCAATTGACAACATCTGTATAAAACCAGTCAAACAAAACCCAGGTGAAAGTGTCATAGAAAATGTCTCCGGAAATGGGTATCAGCTTTTCAACATTATTGGATAATCTCAAGAATAATGACAAGATGAAGAAACTCTATAAATGGGTTCCACATGAACTCGGTGAAAGTTAAACCCTTCAGCCTTTTGAAGAGTGTCCGTTGCTGCATTTGACTTCGACTCATCCATTTCTTGATCAAACAGTGAATTGTGGCGACAAATGGATCTTTTTATGACAATCGGTTCAATGACTTGATCATGACGAAACACCCAAGCACTATCCAAAACCGAAATTTCACCAACAGAAAATTACGGTGACTGCCTGGTGGCAGCGCCATTATCTATTACAGCATTCTGGAATCTAAACAGAGCCTCACTATCGAAGTTTATTGCCAGCAGCTGGATGAAATGCACGCTCAGTTAAGCAAAATGCGACCCACACTGGTTAATCGGCGAGATCCAATTCTGCTTCATCACAATGGCGGGCTACATGTTTACAAAATGACACTGCAGAAACTCATCCGCTTGGGATACGAGACTTTGCAGCAATCACTATATCCCCCCATCTCTCGCCCAATGAAGACCACTTCTTCAAACATGTTAACAATTTTTAAACCAAAAGTAATTCCGTTGCAAAGATGCAGAAACTGCATTCAAATATTTCTTGACTTCCAGATCTTTCAACAAACAACCTTGTAACTGTTTTATTTTTTTTCTTTATTTTTCGTTTTTTTATATATATCTATACACATATCAGGTCAGTTATGTGCCATGCGTGATGCATGCGTAGGCAATCATGCATCTTTCGATACATGACTGACGAGGGAGATTTTTTCCTGCAGTAGGTTGCCATTACTTTCTGCGGTAGTTGCCATCCAAGGCTCTAGAACACGGTCTGCCCTACTATTTACCCATAGATGGGGGGACAAGAAAAGGATTCGTACCTTTCCCAAGGGTATTAGCACGTAAGTGAATATAATGCATCCGACTGGAATTCGAACTCGGCTCTCCGATTCCTCAATCCGAATTTATGACGTGTGTATATGCAATTTCACCTTTGTAAGTATAAGGTTAGGTTCCAAATGCATTAGATATATTGTCTTAAATTATAATTATGTTAATATCGAGAGAACTAAGTTTATTCCATAAGATATTCCTTTAATAATATATTATAACGAGAGTTTATGCAAAAAGGAGAGTTATCCCCCTTCTTACATAGCGTGTTTACGTAAATTCAATTTTTTTTAATAATTATTTAAAATAATTGTTGAATTTTTCGTCTTTCGTACTAAAGAATTCAACAATATAAATTATAAGTAATTAAATTTAAATATTATAGGCAACAATAATAAAATAAAGTAAGTCTTAACAATTTTAAATCAACACCACGAGGCAGCGAATTTCATGATGCTTTAACGGTCGGTATGTATTTTGCACCTGAAGATTGCGTATCCACATGAAACTCCGAGTCGTGCCATCGACATAAGATAATATGTATATTTACTAATATATACTTAATAGTTCTGTTACATAACAATGAGCACTGTTTTTATAGTACCCCAGAAAAAATATATATGTATATGCAAATATATGTGCGTAAACGTATGTTTTACCATACCTACATATATATATATATATATATATATATATATATATATATATATATATATATATATATATATTACATGAATCATTCATACAAAAAATTTTGTATGAATGATTCATGTAATAAAAAATTGAACTGCACCACATACTTGATATATATATATATATATATATATATATATATATATATATATATATATATATATAATTATTTATTCGAAAATTATAACATAAATATGTTATAAAATCACTAAAAAAGCCATTTTGTTTCAACACTTCTAGTGTCTTATCAAGTGATGATTAAGACACAAAATGGCTATTCTTGTAGTGATTTTATATTATATTTTCTCTACTCTGTATTGAGCACTTGTTGTCGCTAGTATCAGCTCATCAGTGTGGCTAGATATCCGATTGCTTCAAGTCGGGATTGAAACCCGACAGATTTGGCATTGGTCGGAGATCCTACCCCTAAACTATAGGCGCACGGCAGAGAAAGGGAAATTTTAACGTATTATATACGGATGTATACAAACGCCAGCAGCTAGAGGGCTCGATTCAGTAATGAAGAGCGGTGCGTTAATAGCGGCGGCTACTGTTTTGAAATTACCCTTTTCTCTATAGTTCTCGATCGAATAACAAGAGCGTAATATTGTCATCCTGTTTTCGCTGTATCACAGTTCATCAGTGTGGTTAGACATCCGATTCTGCATCAGTCAAATATCCTGCCCCGAAGATCTTGGTGCACGGCAGAGAAAGGGAAATTTTAACGTATTATATACGGATGTATACAAACTCCAGCAGCTAGAGGGCTCAATTCATTAATGAAGAGCAGGGCGTTAATAGCGGCGGCAGCTACTGTTTTGAAATTATCCTTTTCTCTATAGTGCCCGGTCGAATAACGAAAGATGTAACATTTATAACAGATAATTGTGACCTACACGAAATTAAAAAAAAATGAATTAAGAAAACAGCGGAATCGGCAAACTGTTGAAAAATAATCTGGACAAGGCAATGAATGCCCCCAGATTTGATCATAAAAGAAGTTGTTCAAAAACAGATACTGAACAATTTCGAAGAAATTTCACCTGAAGAAGCATGGATACTGAACTAACTGCAAAAATGTACCAAAAAAAAGTATAGAATGAGAGAAAAATCATCATTGCTGTTTCGTCTTTGCATGTCAGTGTGATTGGTCATTTTCAACCTGGCTGCCTTTCATGTCCATCTGCTCATGCGCATTAGCGATTCTTCAACGCCCACAGAGCCAACCTGTGTTTTATATTGCAACTATGCTAAGCAGACCTTAATATTGTTCAAGTACTAAGCTCCCACCCAGCGCCACATACGGTTTTGAATTCAGAGCTCTTCATCTCTTACACCGGTCGACAACCATGACTAGAAAGTCCAGTCTGTCCTGTTATTTATGCACAGCTAAAGAGAGAAGGGATGGATTCATACTTGCTCCAAGGCTATTTGTGCGAAAGTAAATATATCGATCTCGAGCGGGATTCGAACTCGTCTCGCCGATTTCGCTTTCCTAGCTTTTTTTTTTTTTTTTTTTAAGCTTTTCACCCCAGGCAAGGCTGGAAGCCACTTTTCGATCTTTGTAAGTCATCATGTGGAATTATGTTTGGAAGATGAGAAGGCCTGAGGCAAAAGAAGCCGACGGTTATCGACCGTGACGTGGGCAGAGGGAATTGGGCACAGCCTGCATCATAATGTGGCCTCAGGGTTGCCCACCGGAGATGACTGCAGGGACACAAGCTTCTCACCAACTGTACATCCATGCGGCAAAGAAACACACAAAGAAGATAGAAAGTTGTAGATATTTCCCTAAAGAAGTTGAAAGATTTTTTTTTTAATTGAGGGACATCAGAGGAGACGTAAGGGGAAAAGAAATTAAGAATTCCCCCTTTTTTTTTGGTGGGGGGGTTAGGATTTCGGGATGCACATGTGTAGCGACCTTGTTTTATGGGCCAAGTAAAACTGTAAAGCTTGCCTCCCAGTTTTTCACTTTCATCTGTTTTTGACAGAACGTTGTATTTCTTTTTGTAGCAAACCGAGCGCACACACAACAAACACACACACACGCACACGCACGCACACACACACGCACGCACACTCACACACACACACACATGAATGATTGTGTTATGCGTATATACTTTTCGTATCTATCTGGGCCAGTAGTCGTTGATTTAAAGTAATTAGTCGGATCTCGACTAAATCATCAACAACGCGTGCGAGGCACTGACTTTGTTTAGACTATACTCAATGGAAAAGCAGTGATATGGGGGACACGGCGAACACTTTCAACAACAAATCGTAAACAAAATAAAATTTCTACCCATGACTAACGCCAGATTCAGGGAAACTCTGTTTTGTATTTTTCGTCAGCGCAATATCAAGGTTTAGTAACAAAACAAAAAGAATGAAAAGATTTACTATCTTAGACGATTTGAAACATTCGGTTAAAAAATATCACTTCAATACAAGCCTCGAGAGTCCGTCAGCGTATAGGATTGCTGTTAAAATAGTAATGACAAGACGTATGATGCGAACGAAACAGGAAGTACTAGGAAACGAGGATTATGGGATAGAGACGATAGTCTGGCCCTTGATTATTGTTTACCCAATACAAGGTTCAAAAACCACACAAGGCAGAGACTTAATGAGAATACGCAGGATATACAAAGATTGACTCTAAACTTGAAGAGGTTAAAATTGCACTGGTTTCTCGAGAAACTGTTTCACAAAGCAGCGGCTATGGAGAAGAAATTGTCCGAATGAAACTTCCTTCTTACCAATAGAATATGGTGGGAATGAGAATGGTTCACTGCTGTGTACATAGTTGGAAAGGTCTGAACTGGTAGAACTAGGGAATATAGCAGCCCAGAAGGTTATTCATGGAAATAGCCATAGAGTAGCGATAGGCTTGCGAAGTTCTATCAAGCAAAGCCACTAAAAACTCAAGGGGTTACAGAATGTTAGAGAATATGAGAATGAAAGACAGAGGGCAATAAAAGAACAAGAATAAAGAAGAGAGGAAATAAAGACTGTCAATACATATGAATTTTTGCAGATCAAAGTTGATTAGGAAGAAAGAAGCCGGAAGAGAGTTCTACATCGAGAAGTGCGATAGAAGAAACTGTTAGCATAGAACTTACGGTTCTATCTAGCTATTTCAACTGGAAAATGAGATCTTGCCGACAATTTAGTACTGCGCTTAAATTCATAAAGTCTAGGTACCATAGACGAAAGTTCATCAGAACAATTACCATGAAAGTATTTATAGAAAAGCCATAGGGAAGATACATTACGGCGGTGAGAAAGTTACTGAAGCCGAGATGCCAGGGTCAGGACCCTAACATTGCAAATTCTTCTTTGGATTTTATCAAGGATCTCTAAATATATAGCAGGAAAACCAGGCCGGATGAGACAGTAATATTCAAAGCAAGGACGAATGGTAGTCTTATAAATATATAAGATGGATTCTGGAGAGAGAAATTGTCTAGCGCGACACACTTAGCAATTGATTCAATATAATCTTTCTACTTCATGCCAGGTGAAAACGTTAATCCGAGATTAGCCCAATGAGTAACTCTCCTGGAGGCTAGCAGCAGCCATGCTGATAGGAGGTTAAAAAAGAGGTTCTCTCAGAGCAGTTTTCGTTTTTGAGGCGTTAATATTAAGAAGCCATTGTCCCATTTAACAACAGATTGTAGATCATCTTTGAGATCGGCTGCCAATTTGAATTTATTGAACCGATCAGAGTTACTATTAATTAAAAATAAATAGTTGTACCATCAGTATAAATTATATATACTATTTCTCTGACCCCGACAAAAAATGGACGGCTCCTTATACCAGTCCAGAAGGTTTCTGGCTCTTTCTGTCTAGCTCTTTACAAAGAAGATCAAATATTAAGTATTGCAGCCATATCTGGGATGGCCCTTTCCAACCTCCTCTTTCCGACATTGACAGAGCTCAAAAGCGCTTACACGGCCTTGTGGGTGATTAGTTATTCACCACGCTACAACTCGTTCCCCACAGATACAAAGTCCCAAGTTTCTCGTTAGTCTATTTTCATGGAAAATGTTCCGACGAGCTACATTGCTTAGTTTACTCGTTCAGATTTTACAAGTAAGAACCGCCATGGCGTGTACACAGGGACTAACCATCCTCGTTTTCGTCCTATTCCCGGAATAAGAACGATAGTCTTTTTGGACAGCTGCTTCCCGAGAGCGATCGCTTTGTGGAAGAGACTCCCGAGGGAATGCTTCTCTTCTGCAATCTTAACCTATACAAGTACACTATCAACCGTTATCTATCCTACATATCATCATAATTTACAATTCTTAACGCCTCCGCTTGCATCCTTGAAACTGCATCTGAGTCTGTAAACCTCTACTATATGTTTAGCATCCCGATATAAACTTTCTTAGCAATGTTGAATTTTGTACAAATCTGTGCAAAAAGTGAATCAAGAGCTTCATACATATTTTCAGGAAATATCAACTTCTAATTGGTCAATAAACACACAAGTGGGCGTTGCAATCCACCCACGTACAAGTCACTTTCCAGCGCGTGAACAAGCCAAGTTTTCCCGCTTCTTTTTCCAGGGTCCTACCACGTGATTAAATTAATTATAAATATCAGACACGAGTTCGTTCCCTCTCTTTCTTGATGTCATTCGCCTACGAAAATGTAACCTTAAAGGAAACTGCGTTGCGACCACATTGCGGTCGAACGCTGAAAACATATTCACACATGCACGTACGTACGAAATTATCCAAACTGCATTACAAACATACGAAACATTTCCAAACCAGCAACAAGAACTTTTCTCTTTAAAAATATTTTGATCAGTATGCGTTCAAAATATATTTAATTGAATGCATGCATTTGCATTCAAAATATATTTAGTTGAAAGCAGACATTTGCATTCAAAATGTATTTATTTGAATGCATACAACTGTGTTCAAAATATGTTTAATTTAATGTATACAGTTGTATACAGTATACAGTTGCGTTCAAAATATATTTAAATGAATGCATACAATTGGGTTCAAAATAAATTTACTTGAAGGCATGCAATTGCGATCAAAATATATTTCATTGAATGCATACGATTGGGTTCAAAATATATTAAGTTATACTATTGGGTTCAAAATATATTTAATTGAATGCATACAGTTGCGTTAAAAATATGCTTAAATGAATGCATACAATTGGGGTCAAAATATATTTAATTTAATGTATACAGTTGTATACAGTATACAGTTGCGTTCAAAATATATTTAAATGAATGCATACAATTGGGTTCAAAATAAATTTACTTGAAGGCATGCAATTGCGATCAAAATATATTTCATTGAATGCATACGATTGGGTTCAAAATATATTAAGTTATACTATTGGGTTCAAAATATATTTAATTGAATGCATACAGTTGCTTTAAAAATATGCTTAAATGAATGCATACAATTGGGGTCAAAATATATTTAATTTAATGTATACAGTTGTATACAGTATACAGTTGCGTTCAAAATATATTTAAATGAATGCATACAATTGGGTTCAAAATAAATTTACTTGAAGGCATGCAATTGCGATCAAAATATATTTCATTGAATGCATACGATTGGGTTCAAAATATATTAAGTTATACTATTGGGTTCAAAATATATTTAATTGAATGCATACAGTTGCGTTAAAAATATGCTTAAATGAATGCATACAATTGGGGTCAAAATATATTTAATTGAATGTATAGAATTGCTTTCAAATCATATTTAGTTGAAGGCATACAATTGCGTTCAAAATATATTTAGTTGAATGTATATAATTCCGTTGAAAGCATATTTAGTTCAACGCCTGCATTTGCGTTCAAAATATACTTAGTTGAAGCATATTTAGATTTCGGTATTAAATAACCCCAGTGGTTGATATGCGGCTAAACAAAATAAACTAAGCTATATATTTATAGAACATACATTTATAGCTGAATGTGTAGAATGATGGAAAATATATATTTTGTTGAAGCCATGAAATCGTGTTCAAAATATTTAGATTTCGACATTAAACAATCCATAGATGTTGATATGGTGCCAAACAAAATCAACCATCCAAACCAACGCCGACTCCGAGTTATCTCGTGTCTACTACGAGTTATCTCGTGTTTGGTGTTTTTTTATGCATCTTCATCTGTGGTCGTCAAGAACGAGTTTATTCGCTGTGATAATTTTAGTTGAAAACAATGTTAAGACTTCAGTTAAAGACATGAATAAATTATATATATATATATATATATATATATATATATATATATATATATATATATATATATATATATATATATATATTTTATTGCCTAAGGTGGTTATTATGAATTTGCTGTTTGGAGACAGATTACGCAATTGACCATCTGGAGATCAACACGTAAAGACTTATTAATTTCCATTAGATATTATTTTCTTAAAAAAAGGTTTTTTTTTTAAATAATCATTTTAAAAATAATCATTTTTTACAATTTTCCTTTAAAAATTATTACTTTAAAGTTCGAATTCCAGTCGGATCCATTGCATTCACTTAAGAGCTAATATCCTTGGAAAAGATATGTATCCTCTTCTTCTCCCCCCAGCTATGGGTAAATAGCAGGACAGACTGGGTTCTAGAGCCTTGGGTAGCAACCGGTCTTAGAGAAGAAAAACTATGAATTCAAAACCGGCCTGGAGAGGGTTGGGCTCCTTCAACTTATCTTGTCCAAGAAAGTGACTACAGTACATGTGGTGCCCCCACGACCCTACGGGTCACGGGATAAAAATAATTTAAAAAACTATAAAATTCCTTTTAAAAAAATTATTTTCTCTTAAAAAATGATCCTATGTGTTCAATACTTTTGTTAAAACTTTTTTTTTTTTAATATGGGTAGGATTGTATAGATATAAATATGTATAAAAAATGTGTACATATGTGTGTGTGTGTGTGTGTGTGTGTGTGTGTGTGTGTGTGTGTGTGTGTGTGTGTGTGTGTGTGAATAGAAATATGAACATGAATGCAGGCGTCATATACATCGTTGAGGAAGGCAGGTGTATACATGTGTGTAACGTTGATATATTATATGTCATACCAGCCAGTTGCGAACGAATGAACATTGTGTAATATTAGTCAGCGTCCTATTTTAACGTCGATCTCATTGATCCGAACCAGAAAAATAATAGAGGGTCCCCTCTTGCACAAACCGAAACTGAGAAAGCAGTTAGAACAACAATAGCAAAACAACGCCTCCCGCAATAGAATCCATCTCCCGACACATTCGTACAGAAGCTAGCTTCGCAGGTATTTTATTTTTGTTTCTCTTTCTCGGGCTGAATGAGCCCCAGGATCAAATACAAATACCGTAGCATCTCACATTCTTGGAAAACTGCACTGAGAATAGAGAAATTTCAACAAATTAAATGCTTGAACTGAGTTTGATTTGACTTTGTTTTCACAAACTAGTCCTGGGTTTTATATTTCAAAGCTTCTCCGCTGTGACTTTGGGAGAATTTTCGAAGGTTCAAATTCTGCCTAGGTTGTAATTGGTAGGGATTATTCCAAAGAGGACTTTTAGTCCACATGAGAGCTCAGTATATGATACAGGGCAAATTATAATAATAACCAGGAAAAAACGTTAAAAATCCATTGTCAGTTATAAATTTATTTCGATAAATATAATCATATTCATCTTATCAGACCGACTACATTGTCTGAAATGGAATGTATTTCATAAAATGTAGTCGGTCTGATGAAATGAATATACTTATATTAATCGTAATAAATTTATTACTGACAATAGATTTTTAAATATATTTCCAAATTATTATTATTATTATTATTATTATTATTACACACACACACATATATATATATATATATATTTGTGTACTTAGGCAGCAATCCTTCTTTCATGCCCATTTCATTGAATACGACAGACAAAGTGCTTTTATTTAGTTTTTTATACACTTTCTCATGTGTTCTAATAATTTTGTTCTTTTCAGATGATAAATTATATAAATGTTCTTTTTATCAGAGCGCTTTTGGCTATACATTTAGTCATTTTCAAGGATTATATTTTAACTGTTAAAATAAAAAATAGTTTGTTGTATGTATGTTTAATAAAATGTTTTCATTTTTCAAAAGACGATCAAGATATTGTGTCCATGTTCAAAGTAAATGTTATTAAGTGTTGTTTTTTTGTTTTGTTTTTATTAATAAGGCTTCCAATATTTTTAGCCTTTTTTGCATGTAGATGATGCTATTATATTAGTGTTGTCAACAAGTATGTTACGAATTGTGTCTGGTAGGTCTCCATGAATATTTAATTGAGATCTAATTGAGCTATGGTTAGAAAGGTGTAGAGTGAGTCTGCGTGTCAAACATGTTGTAGTGTGGCCTATATAATTATTTACGTATGTATGTATATATATAATAAATCAAGAAAAACCTTAAAAATCCATCTCGGTTACAATTTATTTCATAAATATTTTTATATTCTTCTCTTCAGACCGATTTTTTTTTTAGAAATGTATTTTCAAAATACTTTCGAGCTGAAGAGATGAATATTAAAATATTCATGAAATAAATTATAAACCAGGTGGATTTTTAAGGTTTTTATTATTTCTTCTTCTTCTTCTTCTTCTTCTTATTATTATTATTATTATTATTATTATTATTATTATTGCTCTGTAACTTACATTGAGCTCTCTTTGGATTACTGTCCAATAACAAATTAATATTATATATATATATATATATATATATATATATATATATATATATATATATATATATATATATATATATATGTCTCTGTGTGTGTGTCTGTGTGTGTGTTTTTGTGGAAGAATATAGACATATTGTGTCTACTTATTTCTATATTGATCCTTTCTAGCTGACTAATTAATTTCTTGATATTGAGATGGAATCCATCAAAGAAGACACCGTAGGTTTTTGAACCCAAGAACTTTCGACTTTTTTTAAGATCATCTTCAGGGCTATATTACAAAGATAAACATGCTATTGTAACTGCGATAAACTGAAAGACACATGTTTTTGCGTAGTTATGCTATTTTATTTTCAAATCTGTGTTCCGTTGTCATAGTTATTTTTTAAACAAGCGTGAAACGTGACCTGGTATTTTTTTTTTTAGAATTTTTTTATTTTATCCGTTGTAGTTATGGAGCTTTTACAAAACAAGCAAGAAATGCAAAATGGCATTAGTATATAGTTGCTACATTCTTAATAAATGTTACTGATTGTTGTTTGGTCGATTTTGATATAGAGAGCCACGAGAATTTGGAGTTTCTGTTTATTATTTTCGTGGTGTTATCGACAAATATTTTTCTGTAATGTGAAGGTGAATAGGAATGTGTTTTTACACGTTATGCAATAGACCTTGTATCCAACAAATGAAGTGTAAGATGTCATGATAATGTCGTGGTTGTAATGCCAACATATGTACTTATTCAACAAAACATGTTTAAATGAATATATCCGACCTAAATATGCATATATATATATAAATAATAATATAAATGTCTCTAAAATAAATTGTCGGACAATGTACAATTCTAAAATATATGACGTCAGTTGTTTACATTTGATACGCTAGAGCAGATATGAATAGAAGAGATTCATGGAAGATTTAAGTTTAAAGATAGTAAAATCGACCTTGCTAACCAGACGCTCATCTGTGGCCGAAAGGTTAAGGCACATCACGCGAAATGATGGTTCCGTATAGGATACAGGTTCGATTCCTGTCGGAGAGCGAAAATTTTCTATGAAAATGTAAATGTTATTTAATACTGTTTATTATAAAACAGAGCATTTGCTTAAATACTTGTATCTATAAAAAGAACGTTAAACATAATATAAATGTCTCTAAAATAAATTGTCGGACAATGTCCAATTCTAAAATATATATATATATATATATATATATATATAAAGTGATCGTGGTACGTAAACTAAGAAAATAAAAAGAAGCCAAACGACATATATATATATATATATATATATATATATATATATATATATATAAGATGCAGAAGATCATTTTTAGACATATAATGTTAAATATAACAGACAACGAATGTCTATTATGTTTGATGATGAGCCGTTCCAAGCATCTCTTCTGTAGACTCACCTGTCACATTTTTGATCTCAGTTTCATTAAACAACATTTTTTTTTAGAAAAACATAGCCATGTACATAATATTAGACAGATATTAGCTGATAACACAACAAGACTCACACATACAAACAGTAAAAAGAACCTTAAGATATTGGAGGACATCTACATTAAAACAAATCAACCCACACTTACATTTCAAACCAGTCACAACATATTACAATGCATTTAAACATATGGTTCTGTTGATAACATTTCTTTCTATCACGTGGTCATGTACGACGTCAGAGAACCGCATTACGAATTTACGACCTGCGTCTGCTATTCCGTAAACAAAACAGGATGTCATCTTTGACAGTGCAAATCTCTGTTGTTATGTCCATATAACCACTCTGACGATGGCTCCTTTGAGCCGAAAGCTCAAATCGATAAACAACATAATAAAGAAATATCCAAATTTTGGACAATTTTTGTCTTTATTTTCTTTTGAAACTGAAGCCATTATAAGAAGCTTGGAACAGTTCATGATAAAACATTCGTTAGTAGACGTTCGTTGTTTGTTATATTTAACAATATATGTCACTCTCTCTCTCTCTATATATATATATATACATATACATATATATATATATATATATATATATATATATATATTATAATATTTTTTTAAAAATATGATTCCTTCGCTACATAAGAGTTCTCATGTTTCAAAAGCGAGAGCCGAGACCCTCAATATAATATATTATATTGAGGGTCTCGGCTCTCGCTTTTGAAACATGAAAACTCTTATGTAGCGAAGGAATCATATTTTAAAAAAATATTATAATATAAGCTCTACTTCTGATGGACCACTGTCTTTTTAAAAATAAAAGCAAAAATACTAAGGAACTCCGGATTATTTACCTAACGTGTTCTTTCCTATTTTTCTGCATACCTGCACACACACACACACACACACACACACACACACACACATATATATATATATATAGAGAGAGAGAGAGTGAGAGAGAGAGTGAGAGAGAGAGAGAGTGAAAGAAATAGATAGATAGATAGATAGATAGATAGATAGATAGATAGATAGATAGATATGATTTTAGTAGTTATAAAATAATTTATATGAAATTTGATAAAACTACTTCTGAAACAATAAATGATTTAATACAAAATAATAAGTTAACACTTGAAGGAGGAATTTTGTCTAACACCTGTAATAATTGATACAAAGAATATATAGGAGAAACTTCGAACAATTTAAATAAAATATTATACGGACACAGGAGGAGTCTAAAAAAAACAACACAACGCATTACTTCATCAGCGTTAATCGCTATTAGGACTATAAGTGTGTGTGTGTGTGTGTGTTTCTCTGTGTGTGTGTGTGTGTGTGTGTGTGTGTGTGTGTGTGTGTAACAGGAAATAGGCAACATCAGAAAAATAATCCTAAAACTACCAAAGGATTGCGGATTCGAGATAGACTTAAAAAAATTAACCTAAAAGAAGGGACTTTTCCTAGATGTCATATTTAGAAAAGATACATATCAATATAGAAAACATATAGAAAACCCAACGAAAAACCACTTTACATACACACATCTTCCAACCATCTGCCATGAATAACCAAGCAGATCTCACAATCAATTAACTGCAGGTTATCTTACAATTCTTACAGTGAAACCATCTTCAAAGAAACCAAGAAAGATTAGCAGACAGCCATAAAAGATAGTGGATATTCGGCAACACTCATATACAGAACAAACAGCCCCAAAAAAAACAAGGAAAAGAAACATCATATGGTTCAACCTACCATAAAACAAAAACTTAAAAACAAACGTAGGAAAAATATTCATTAAACTCATAGAAAGACCCTTCCCCCATCAAACACTCTCCCAAAGATATTCAACAAAAACTCACAAATCCGCCAAACTTGCACCGAATACATGACACAAATAATACATGACAGAAATAATAAAAACGCACAACCAACAAAGCACTTGCATAGATCAAATCCATATGTAACATCAGAGCAAAGAATGAATACAAAACAATATATATATATATATATATATATATATATATATATATATATATATATATATATATATATATATTTAGGGTGTATCAAAAATACTTTTACAAATTTTGGAGGCTGGTCCTTCACGCCAAAACAAGAACAAAATCCGTATAAACGTATGTCCGCGAAGCGTTTGTCTTTGAGTTATTAAGTTTCAAGAAAGTTTGCGGTGGATGTCGCTTTATTGCCATTTAGACCAGGTTACATTTATCATCCGTATAACTTTGTGGCTAGTCTGTTTTCAACGTTTAACGTGTGTAGTAGTGAGCTAACCGATAAGTGTTCCGTTTAACAATGACAGGAAATTCATATTGTGAGCAGGCAGATATGGCTTTTTCATACGGCCGAGCGAATGGTTAATGGACGCGAGTCTGCACGTCTCTATCCGATTGCGTTTCCAGACCGAAGGCAGCCGAGTCATCCGACCTTTGCCGCTGTTCATCGACGCATTGCTGAGACGGGATCCGTGGCACCGCAAACTATGGTAAGGGGTTGTATCTTGAATTGTACATTTAACAGTGTCTACCGTAAACTTTAGATTTGATAACTCAAAAACGAAGGATTTGCAGACATATGGACTTTTGTCCTTGTTTTGGTGTGAGGAACTCGCCACCAAAATTTGTAAAAGTATTTTTGATACAGCCTATATATATATATATATATATATATATATATATATATATATATATATATATATATATATATATATATATATATATGTATGTATATATACATATGTATATATATAGGCTGTATCAAAAAAAATATATAATTGTAAGATCATATATATATATATATATATATATATATATATATATATATATATAATTGTAAAATAATATATGAATATATATATATAACTGTAAAATTATATATATATATATACATATATATATATATATATATATAACAAGAAATAAATATTTGTTCACGTTAATGCTCTATTCCTTGATACTGACGATTGCATCTAGCATGAAACAGACTGTCGCCTCTAAGTGTTGACTTCTATGTTCACTTTTATATATATATATATATATATATATATATCGCTAACATGAAATATAAAATTTGTCTCTTAATTAATTGATGTTAAACACAGCCCACAGACTCCAGAGTTTCGTAGACGAATATTTTTGTAATCGTTTGGTCTACTCGTCAGGAGTCTAGAAGTCCTACCGGGATTTATTATTTTTGTCTGACACAATCTTAATAACATAAGATATGCAGATGTAGATACAGAAAATAAACTGTAAGTGTTCCTAGAAAAGTTAGTAAAGAAAATCGAGAAGAAAGAACTAATCATCAGTTGTAAGAAAACAACATGTATGGTTATCAGCATGAGAAACTGTCCAAGACGCAAAGTATGATTTGGACACGCCAAACAAGTGCGAAAACTTAGATATCTAGGAAGTTTTTGAACAGAATATATGACACCAAAATCAGAAGTCGCATTGGAATAGTGAAACATGCCTTTCAAGGGCTTAACAAAGCATTCAGAACAGGAAAATTCTGTTATGAACAAAGAAAAGAGTGCTGAACTGTTCTGGAATATCAGTCGTCATATACGGCCGTAAATAATGGACAATGTCTTCACGAAAAAACTTGAGGCAAGAGAAGTGTGGTTCTACAGAAGGAACGAGGGAATTTTAAGGAAAATGGAAAGTTTCAATGAAAATGAAAATATAAAAACACTTATACTTAGAATCAGAAAAATAACACTGAAAATTTCAAAACATTATGAGGAAAGAGTATTTGAAGAAATGGACACTTCCAGATACTGAAGGTAAGAGAGAAAGAAGGAAACATCGAATAACCAACCTTTTATAACTTTTATAATGCAATTGGATTTTTCTTTTTAAGCGCCATGTCCTTTCAAGACGTATGGCTCTCTACCTCTCTCTATCAAGTTCCTTCCTTCAGCTCTCCACCCCCTAGACCACGTTCTGTCATCCACCTGCTCAAGCTCGCCAGGTATGTCACGCGCAGCTTCCCCTTGTCTCTTTTTCCTTCTATTCGACCCGTGAGTATCAGCTTCTCCAAGCCCTCCTTCCTCATTATATGTCCCAGAAACTTCAGCTGCCTCTTCCTGATGTTAAGTATTAAGCCTTCTGTTCACTTACAACCTCTCTAAGACCTCATCGTGGCTCACACGCTCGGTCCATGATATCCTTAGCATCCTTCTGTAGAACCACATCTCTGTCGCCTCGAGTCTCTTCTTCATCTCCGAATCGTCCAACATCCGATGCCATAAAGAAGGACAGATGTCACGTAAAAGCAGAGTATTGTTTTCTTTGTTACAAAAGAAATCCTCCTGCCTCGCAATGCTATGCCCAGCTTTTGGAATGTGTCCTTGGCCATCCCAATAGGTCGACGGATCTCAGTGTCGCACATACCGTCCACTGTCAAACTAAGTTTTATTCAGATTTACTCAGATCTATTAAATTCGGTTGTATAGACTCCAGTGATAAAGTAAGAGGGACAGAATGGAACAGCGAGTAAGAAGAATTGGAAAATTCAATAAAAAATAAACAAACCTCGTCGGTTGAATTTAATAAAACGTACATATATATATATATATATATATATATATATATATATATATATATATATATATATATATATATATATATATATATATATATATATATAATTTATTGGAAAATTATAACATAAATTATGTTATAATTTTCGAATAAATTATATTTGCTTTACTCTGTATTGAGCACTCGGCTAAGAATAGTATTTTTTTGGTTATTAGAATTTATTCCGTATACACCAATCCTATACCTGGATATATATATATATATATATATATATATATATATATATATATATATATATATATATATTCAGTTTCAACTTTTCGGTATCTACAGGAGATCTGGGCCAAAATCGCCTGTAGATACAGTATCAAGGTAGCGTGATGGTCTGATCTCCTAATTTTTTAAACTTAGTAGTTCTGTATGGTAAATTTTTATTTTCTTTGTACGTGTATTGAGCACTTTTTAGTACTACGATTTCCTGGTCTAATTCAACACGGCTAACAACTGTTTTATAATTGTGTGTGTGTGTGTGTGTGTGTGTGTGTGTGTGTATGTATTTAGCATATATCGGTCACGTGAGACCAAGAATCTGCAACCAAAGAGTTATCGCTCAACTGCTGATGGCAGTACAGCATCTGTTATGGCTGTAAAGGCCCTCACGGCAGTTACAATCGCGGTTGCAACGAATGCGTGTGAGGACGCACTCCCTCGATGTTACCGTGTTTTTATCTTTCCGTCGATCGCGCATTTCTCCGGCTGCAAAACCCCGTTTCTCCTCTCCTCGCTCCAGTCCTCGGTGTAAATCGCGTCTCTAACGTGATCGAACGACACGTTTTCCCACTTCGCGATATCCATGCCCACCGCCCTCTTGTCCCCTGTATAAGTGTTGTTAAATTCAAGCGACGACGTTTGTTTATTTTCATTGTTTTTTTTGGGGGGGGTATTTTCCAATAATTCTTCTTGTGAGGCAGGTGACTTGCTGTTTCATTCTCTCCCTCTTGCCTTATCACTGGGTCCTATACCATCGAACTTAACGTCCTACACTGAGAAAATCGTCATAAAACCTATTACCCCATCTTCTGCGTTGCTTGAGACTGCAAATATTGTGATTTCTGGTCGTACGACTTGTTGGAAAATGTTGCAAGATATCCAGTTGAAAGAAAACGAAATACTGGAGCTACAGCTCGTTTTGATGCGCCTTAATATATAAGAATATTATCAGAGCGGCCATAGATAGTTTTTATATGTGTAGGTGAAATAAGCTTTGAAATAAGCTTTGGAATAAACGAGAATTCTTTTGATACATCCTTTTATTAGAAAAATACGCACTCATATTTTTAGCGATTTTGCATTGTCTTGAAGATTATTTTCTCCATTTAGCAAGCTAATCTCGCTAGATAAGAAGCTAGCATAGTGAGTTCAATCCTCACTGGTGCGCCAGTATAAGTGGTCTGAAGCCAAAGTGGGTTTAGCTCAGTAAACATTTATGAAGTGGAGCATTGTTTCCCAAACTTACCTGACAGAACAATGCAACAATGGTAAATTTGATTCTCAATATGTGTACAACACTTACGGTTTAATCAATAATCAATTATAATAATCATCGAAAAATATATTATGCATAGAGAGAGAGAGGGGGAGAGATAGGGGGAGATAGGGAGAGAAAGAGAGAGAGATTGTAAAAGGCAAAGAGCTAGTTACATAAAAATGCTACAAAACTACATGAAAAAACACTATGAAAATACATTATTTGAGTTAAACAGGAAAAATTATATAACTAGACAGGAATAGCTATACAAATATATTATTTTGAATTAGATAGATAGATAGATAGATAGATAGATAGATAGATAGATATGAACAGGCTGAGATAGATAGATAGATAGATAGATAGATAGAAAGAAAGATAGATAGACAGATAGATAGATAGATAGATAGATAGATAGATAGATAGATAGATATTCTGACAAGTGTTTAACAAAGTATTTTACTATTAAACGACGACGTTCCGATCGCACTAAGGACACACACACATAGACGCGCGCACACACACACATATATATATATATGTGTGTGTGTGTGCGTGCGTGCGTGCGTGTGTCAGTATGTGTTAGTGTCAGGTATCTGTGGTGGGCTTGGTAAACTCACTTTCCTTCTATTATAACATATATATTTTCAGCTTTATTTTGCCCACTAAAAGTCCGAATTTCCTCACTTAATTGCTTTCGTTTTATATTCTTCCTCACATTTTTTTTTTCTTCTTTTTAATGTTCATCAAACAACAAGAGCTCTCTAAGTTTGATGATGAGGTAATCAACGGGGATGCGCTGCCGGTAGGATTTTTTTTTTTTTTTAACTGACAAAAGCAGACGACAGCTGCCTTCATTTTATACGTTCGTATAAGTTGCTCTCTCTTGAGGAGCAAAAAAAAAAAAAACAAATAACAAAATAAAAGAACAATATCATTATTGTTCATCTGTCGATATGACTGATTCATTTTTCATTTTTGGCTTTTCTTATTTCTTTCCTTACGTGTTTTTTTATTCCCTTTTTTTTTATCCTATTCTTTTTCTTTTCCTTTTCATCTTTGACTCCACACTTAACTCTCTGTCTTGTATATATTGGAAGAAAAACTCGATTTTTTTTCTGTTTTCTGCTTTGCTTATTGCTTCTATTTAAGTAATTATTACTGAAGTATCATCAAAGTCTATTGGGGGGCACATCTGGGAAGAATCACGGGTGATGAGAAAATATTAACCTTAAACAACCATTTTAATGTATATTATTAGTCCTTTCTGTTATTGTGGCTACACAAATACTGGTAGTTTTAGTAGAAGTCAAAAAAGAGTAGTTTGCGATGTGAGTTATTGTAGTGGAAATAACCTTGTTTATATTAAATAAATACACTTGCAGAAATACTACGGATGTTGACAAATACGATTTTGTTTTATCTCCAACATCTGTTCTTTTTTCTTTCTTCCTGCTTTTTCCAGTATCTTCATATCTTCTCCCTTATCCCATTCCAAAATCCATGAAAATTTTACAACTAAGATCATCTATTATCTCCTGCTTCTGGTCTTCTCCAACCCTTTTCCAGTGTCTTCATATTCTCTCCCTTATGCCATACATAAACCCGTGACAATTGTACAAGTGTTACTATTTTTATGCATGTACTAAATTCGTTTTCTCTCCGTATGAGGGTGGATCTTTTCCAGGTTCTAGATTATTCTAACATCTTTTCAAAAAATAGATCTAGATTTCCGAGTAGATCAAAAAGATCTTTGTACCGTACTTTGTCAAATGTTTGTGCCTAATCTATAAAACATATGCGGGCACCATTCTGCCTTTCTATTGCTCTCTTCCGTATAAGGACGGTCATAAATATCCCATTTCTTGTTCCAGTTGTCTAGCGTTACAAAATACCCCATAAAAAAACACACCCAATACTAACTATCGCTTTAAGGGTGGCGTTCAAATCCCACTCGTCCTGAGTAGGGAGTTCGATCCTCAACCAGTGTCCCTGAACTTCCGCTCGTACTGTGATCTCCTGCAAAACTAAGCTACGTTCCTGTATATCCTCACTTCACAGCCTTATTCAAAAACCTTCAGGCGGCCTTGGTGGGGATGACTTATTTTCCACACACAGGCTCTCGCAAGCCTATCGCTATTTCCATGGCCAATATTCAGACGAAAATCGATTCTTAAGTGCCAGGCGTACAGACGTTTACAGATAAGACAGGCCTTGCTACATCCACAGAGTTGAATACCCAACATTATATAAGCATTCCTTTGGTAAGAAGAGGATATTGCTCCGAGACATTCTCCGAAAGAACAGCTACTTTCTCCCGTGTTGAAGCTTCCACGAATGCTACAATCTTAAACCTCTTCAAATCGATGACCAATCGTTATATATATATATATATATATGTGTGTGTGTGTGTGTGTGTGTGTGTGTGTGTGTGTGTGTGTGTGTGTGTGTGTGTGTGTGTGTGTGTGTGTCATATGCTCGTAATCTTCATTTCCTAATTTCTTCAATCGAGCTCGTACCATTTAGGTACCCTCTATCTTGAGTGGCTCATGGGGCTTGTACTAGGTATAAAAATTCCACCAGTATTGCCAACTAAGATTGTCTGTTATCTCGTGTCTCTGTCAGAATGTCAGATGATTTAATAATTAGGATTAAGCAATGGCTGTGGCCGTGTTCCTCTCTTTTCCAGTATCTTCGCATTTTCATCCTTATCCCATAATACTGGAGGCTTACTGCTATATCAGATTGAAACACCGGTTTTCCTACGATCACCTAAGTTAAGCAACGTTGAGCCTGGTCAGTGCTTAGATGGGTGACCGTTTTGGAATACCAGGTGCTGTAACCTTGGGTGTGCGGGTAGTAGGTAACTGGTCGGAATTGGAAATCGGAGATCTGAGTACCAGTTCCAGTCGGGTTCGTTATATTCGCTTACGTGCAAATACTCCCTGGAAAAAGTGTGAAACTACCTCTTATCCCCCCAACTATGGATTAATTAGTAGGACTTGTATCAGTAAATCGCTATTATCGCCAAAAAGTTCTTACGATCTAAAAATATTTTCTGGCTTTAAAATAACCTGTAAAAGATTGATAAGCCGTAAAAAAACAGTCTAAACTAAAGTACTGGGTGAAAAAGAAGGCTTGCTTGTATCTCTCCTCTCGTAAACTTTGTTAATTTGTGAGTGATTTCGATTATGGAAAAAAAAAACTTGATTTTCATTTTGTATATCTAAAGCTGTTATTCATTTTTATGGCTACAAATTAAAACAGTCCAAATTTATGAATTTCTAAACCAGGCCTACACAATTACAAAACATGGCGGAAATCCACTAAGAGTGAAAAAGATGGTGGAATTCACTAATGCACCCCAAAAGATGTATTTCATAATCAAACACAAATATTAGCTGAATAATCAATAAATGAAATAATAATAACGAATAATAAAAAAAGAAATACAATTTTCCTATGATACTAAAAGGAAAGGAACCGGAAATATGATTACACCACTTAGCTTCGTCAAACGCTGTTAGGTGACGCTCTTCAAGTCTATAAAAAGACAAAAAATTCCTGCTTCACCCTTTTTCTCCTCCTTGCTCCAAGATGTAACAGTACTTAGAAAACGGACAGTCCCGCTTGAGCACGTTAGTTTCCTCAGTCCGCATGGCGTTCGCAAGTGGCTTCCAAAATATCAACATATGAAGTAAGTAAAGCTTTATCTTTGGTTGTTCCAACTCAGCGCAAGGATGACTTGAGCTCGACGATGCTTATCCTTACTTACCCTAACTCCTGGAACAAAGAAAATAGAACGGACGTAACCAAGAAACATTGACAACTTTCTTTCACTGCAGTGTATATATAGAAAAAGAGAATAAATTATCCGTAGTAGAAAATCTAATTTTTTGCTTGCGTCTTTAATTACTTACATGTGGACACACACACACAGAGATAAAATACATACAAGCACGCAACCTTTTAAATTCCTGCTTCCATGAAACTGAATTTTTTTATACGTGATCAGACGACGAATTTATTCTGTTGATTACAAAAATGTACTATTTTGCGAACCCCTCGCGGACCACACTGAGTAGTTTTGAGGTTTGCTTGCGGCCCGAGCTCTAAATCTCTAATGATGCTCTAAATTAATGTTTGTTAACACGTAAATCATATGGAGGCCTCATTAATATGAAGAGATGTCGACTAAGCATACCGACAGGGTTAAGTCGCGGAAATAAGTGCCATTTGAGGTAGAAATTGTTGTAGGGTGCGAGGAAGGCAAAAATGATTGGGTTGTTTGATGCTTTTAAGTACGAAGAGTGTGCAAAATCAGTACTGAGGGGGTTGAAGTGGTATGTATTAGGAGGGTGCAGCTGTTGGGAAACAAAGACAATGTGTAATGGTGAACAAAACACAAAGAAACAAACAAACAAACAAACAAAAAAGAAAGAAAGAAAATACGTTAATGCGCGAGTAGGTAGGTTATTAGATAAAGAAAGAAAGGGAAAAGTTCTAATAAAACAAAAGAAAAAAAAACTGAAAACTGAAATAAAAAATCTCAAACAAAAAAATTCGACAGTAAGAAATCTTCAACCTCCCGTTCAAAGATCAAAGGTCAGCATTAAAAAAGGTAGAACCTCGTTATCCCCGGCGGACATTTTTCCGCTGATAGTAGGGAACTATGTCATTAAGTGTGTAATTTTTGTGATGTCAACGAACACACGTTGCCATTTTTGTGATGTCAACGAATACTCGTTCTCACTTTCGTAAATGTTCATTGTAGTAGAGACTCTGTAATCGCACATACAGCGATAGTACGCCGTTGAACAATACTGGCGTCAAACGCCTTCGAATAGCACTCGCACTAATAGTACTTGCTCGATTATACTCGCTCTAAAGGTAACCACCATATTGATCCAAATAGAGAATAATGTAGAGAAGAGAGTAGAGAATAGCGTTGCGTATAGTAATAGAGGATAGAGGAGATCAATTAGACACAATCTCCAACATATGCGTTTCCTCAATGGTCACGTATCTACTTAATTCAATAATGGGGTCGCCCGTATTTGCTCACCGGCGATCTATGTTCATACTCAATTGTTGGCAGCATCACTTTATTCCTATACAACAGTAATTTGGTTTTAAACAAACAAACAAAAAACGATATTCCCTATTTTAAATAGCTAACTAAACTTTTAATGCATTCTGACGCAAGACGTTGCCATCAATAGAAAAATGGTTTCCGTTCTTTTCCACTCATAGATTGAATACTTTTTCCTTTTCCACTCACGTTTCACGTACTTATCCATGAAAAGCGAAACATATCCACAGTATCGGATTTCTCATTATTTTTACTGACCCATACCCATACCCGTACCCGTTCTATAAACATTTTCTAACCTTCTGTGAATGTTTGCAGCTATTTCTCTTACAGAAACAGAGATTCTACGACAGCTCTTTACTTTCAACGGATGTCCAAAGGGACAGTCATTTTGGAGGCGGATTATAGAGAAGGTCACTCAATAAATGTTTTCTCTAAGCTTCTAGGCTTCTAGCTTCTAATTTATTATTTATAGTTAATTTTGAACAACCATTAATGATTCTAAAGGGCTGGGAAACTTTACTCGGTATTTTTATTATGTTGAGTCATGATCAATTTCTGGTTCTGGTTATCAATATTATTCTTCAAAAGATAAATTACAGTAATATTTTATCCAATTATCCTTATTTTCAATGACATGTTGCTTCATATCAGGCAGAGCTTCGATATTCTTTGAGTAAAGATCTGTACAAACTCTTGAATCTGGCTTTTGACAAATGTAATAATCAGTTGGTGGATGCAAGTTGAGGGAAATATGATTTTCCTGTGTTATTCTTACTGTGTGCTGTATTGGGTTGTCATGGAGTATAACAACATTTCCCTATTAACAAGAACAAGGTGCTTTTCGGCAAAACTTGTATGGATACGTTCTGCATTTCATTACTCTAAATCAACGCTTCTTCAACTATGGATCGCGACTCCATATGGGGTCGCGAAGCGAAATACTGCCATCGAGAAAATGAAATTCAAACCCTTGAATTTCAGTTTATATGTTATTTCCCAAACGCCCAATATTTAACGTGATGCGCCCCGCAAGCGCTGAGGTAATAAAACGCGCATGCTGCGCCGATGCGACTAAGTGCAGTGACAACGTCTGTATTTTCAGTGTAGTCGGTTAATATCTGCAGCCGCGAAAATCTTGTCATGAAAAACGGGGTCATGAATGAAAAAGTTTAAGCGCTGCTCTAAATGAATAATACCACAACGACACTATCACGCGCACAACAACTTTCTTCTATAGTGCTCAACTTTTGGGTACCGTATGTGGATATTTATCCTTGTCAATCAACTGCTCCTTGCGTCGAACACTGTCGTAAGTGAACCATTGTTCATCACTTGTTATAATGTTTTTTTAAGCAACGACAGTTGGTTCCCAAAAATGGTAACCGCTTATGGTGATTTTTAAGCATAGCTTAAATATGACACAAGGCAGAAAGTATGAGGAACCTAGTGAGGATCGAACTCACTACTCAGTTGTAATTGTTCTAGTGAGACAAGCTTACTAACCATTACACCACGTCGAGGTGCCCAATTGATTTTCTAAGCGTGGATTACATGTGGCACAAGGCCGAAAGTATGGAGCACCTAGTGAGGATCGAACTCACTTTTCTGTCGTAATTGTTCTAGCGAGGCAAGCTCACTAACCATTACATCGCCTCGAGGTGTCCAATATGATTATTTCCTAAGCGTAGCTCAGATGTGGCACAAGGCCGAAAAGTATGGGAAACCCAGTGAGGATCGAACTCACTACTCAGTCGTAATTGTTCTAGCGAGGCAAGCTTGCTAACCATTACACCACGCCGAGGTGCCCAAACGGTAATTATATATGTCTCAACGGAAGTGCTACTTTAAAGAAAATAGGAATTCTAATATTTTCAATATTAAATTAGAACAGGCATTACTTTTAACCGGCCTTCGTGCATGTGCGTGCTATTTTACCTCGTCATTTTTCACCACCACTTGCATTTTCTTTCAGATTCTGGCGTGTGTGTGTGTGTGTGTGTGTGTGTGTGTGTGTGTGTGTGTGTGTGTGTGTGTGTGTGCGCGCGCGCGCACGCAAAACTCATGCAACCAGAGACCCACACAAAAATGC
Source organism: Acanthosepion esculentum (assembly GCA_964036315.1). Taxonomy (NCBI): domain Eukaryota; kingdom Metazoa; phylum Mollusca; class Cephalopoda; order Sepiida; family Sepiidae; genus Acanthosepion; species Acanthosepion esculentum. The sequence goes on from OZ038488.1 coordinate 21,044,818, forward strand.
ACCTAGTTTTCGTCAAATACGTGTATATGCACAAGCGCGTACACACACACACACACACACACACACATGCACAAAAATACCGTATAAGTTGGCGTACAAGGCGACATTTTAACCTGAGAAAATAACCCAAAATGGGGTAACGTCTTATGCTCCAGATATAAAATGTGAGCATTGAATCCTGTGGTTTATGGTAAGTTGTTAACATTGGAAATGTGTGTTTCAACAATTCGTTTATAGATCGCATTCGATAATAGTGGAACGAGTGGATGGTTAGCGGGGAAAAGTCATTCAGGCTACCGTAATAGCCTACGGAAGAAAAAATCTACTCATGTGGTATTGTACATTGTATAAAGAAAGGAAAAGGAAGCGGGCGAAAAAATGAAAGAAAGAAAGAAAGAAAGACAGAAAGAAAGAAAGAAAGAAAGAATGGGTATAAAAAGGAAAAGAAAGAATGAATGGACATAAAGAAAGGAAAAAAGAAAGAAAGAAAGAAAGAAAGAAAGAATAGGTATAAAAAGGAAAAGAAAGAATGAATGGACATAAAGAAAGGAAAAAAGAAAGAATGGTCAGAAAGAAAGAAAGAAAGAAAGAGAGAGAGAAAGAATGGGTATAAAAAGGAAAAGAAAGAATGAATGGGTATAAAGAAAGGAAAAAAGAAAGAATGGACATAAAGAAGGGAAAAGAATGTAAGAATGGGCGTAAAGAAAGAAAGAAAGAAACAAACAAACAAACAAACAAACAAACAATGGACATAAAAAAGGAAAAGAAAGCGGGAGAAAGAAAGCAAGGAAAAACGAAAGCAAGCAAGAAAGAAAGAAAGAAAGAACAATAGATAAGAGAAAAAAGTTAATTGACAATATCTCTCCACCGTTTTTTTTTTTTATTAGAATTTGAGGTGAAAAGAAAGAATATGCTTACTGAATTTATTAATAAATAAATTTAATGCAATAATTTTAAGATAGGCTTTTGGCAGAGTCGTCTTGTACAGCGAATATAGCTCGAAAACTACATTTTAACTTGAAAATCTATGTGTCGTCTTATACGTGCAGTTTCTTTGAGCGCCGGCATATATTGTACACAGTCCAACAGTAGAAAAAATGAACGCAACCATCTAAATATATACTTTAGATCTGGTGTGGGTAACCTTTTTATTTATTTAAGGAGGGTCGCATCATTTTCGGTCTTGGCGTAAATCGGGTCGTATGACTATATCAACCCGAGTTTCAAAACGTCAATATAAGTAAGAAACGTTATCTGTATATTTATTTGTTTACTGGGAACATTTTGTGAGCAGACTGCACCAATGTATGAGGAATTAACTTCATATTTACTACATTTATTGCTATTAGGGAAATTTGTGCTTTTCATAATAAGGATTCAATTTATTGTTTTTTTTATTAACTTTAAAAATAATGTTTATTGTGCCGCATAAGATTCCACGGGTTGTAGTTTGTCCACCCCTGGTCTTTGAAATGCATGACTCTGCAAGCGAATGTTTAATTTCTTAATCCCCTAATCCAATTCCTTGTCTGCTCAAGTTGTGTTAAATACTGGCACAAGGACATCGTTAAGAGAGTATGAAAATCATGTTTCACTACATTAAATAAGAGGGAAAGCTTATTATGGCCTTCGTACCTCGATTTTTCTTGATCTGCCGTCACTGCTTCGCTTTCTTCGAAGTTACGTCAGCGTCTATCAGGGCCAATTCATGACTGCTCTTTTACACAAATCTGAGATCAGGGCGATTTCTCTCCAAATGCTTGTCAGTCAAGATAGTCGTATCACACATGAGCTTCACTTGCTCATTCTCGACTATTGATGGTGGTGAATACTCTTACCACTTCTCTGTGCACTCGACGCCGTGCTTCCTACCTACATACCAATCTCTTCTAAGAGTTACTTTGCCATTGGCGGCTTCTTTTTCTTTCTTCTTTTTTTTTGTACAAGCTGAGTGCACATTAAAAAATGTGTATCATTATTATTAATAATTATTATTAAAGTGGTTCTAAAGTTCGCTTTGGAAATAAAGTATATGTTAAGTTTCCGTTTTTGTTCTTTTTTTCTGTTTTAATTAAATTAAGATTTGGGGCAAAATGTAACCAAAAGAAAACGCCAACATTTTCTTTTTATGAACTGTTAAAAGTGAAATAGTTTCTTATGCTTTTGCGGGCCGCATACGATCCCGCAGGCCGCATAATATTGCCCGGGCACTATTCGATCTCGCGGCCGCATATTATCCCGCGGGGTGCATACTATTGTCCTCCGGGGCGTATGCGATCCCACAGGCCGCATATTATACCTGCGGAACGCATACTATCTCGCAGTATGCATACTATCCCCCGAGCTGCATACTATCACGCAGGCCGCATACTATCCCGCGGAATGCATATTATGCCCCGGGCCGCATACTATCCCGTGGGATGCATACTATTCCCCTAGACGCATACTATCCTGCGGGTCGCATACTATCCCGCGGGATGCATACTATTCCCCTAGACGCATACTATCCTGCGGGTCGCATACTATCCCGCGGGATGCATACTATTCCCCAGACCTCATACTATTCCCGCGAGATTCATACTATTCCCTGAGCCGCATACTGTCCTGCAGACCGCATACTATCCCGCGGTATGCATACTATACCCCGAGCCGCATACTATCACGCGGGCCGCATACTATCCCCGCGGGATTCATACTATTCCCTGAGCAGCATACTGTGCCAGGTGTCCTTGAGGACACATAGCACAGTGGATAAAGATCCAGTGACAGGACCCAAAGAGTGTGAGTTCAATACCTGGTTAAGGCGGTGGAGAACTTGGAGAGGGGAATGAACAGGAGATAACTGATAACTGACATCCATTAGACATGGCACGTGGAACTAGACCAGTCTACCCAGTTCGACATTCCAACCACCCGAAGAAGGTCGGAGCGTACAACGACCGAAACGTTGTGATAATAATGGCAACAAAGACGAGGACAATAGTCCGAATAATGTAAATAGATTACAAATCCTTCTTTGAATTGTGACAAGAATCTCTCGAGATATAAAGCAGGAACACCAGACCAGATATGCCAGCAGTATTCAATGCACGGACGAATGGTAGGTTTGTAAATGTGCAAGATAGATTCTGATGAGAAAAAAAAAACTTCTAGCACGACACAGTGAACCAACTTTCCTAGCAGTAGATGCAGCTATTGATTCAATGTCATCGCTCCACTTCATGTCAGTGAAAGACGTGAGACTAAGAAGGTGCAGAGTTTTGCTCTCCTGAAGTTTAGCATCAGCCTTGCTGATGGCATTACTGTAATAATATAGGTCATTACAAATCTAACTTAGGAAAGAAGGAAAGGTGAGGATTAGAGTAAAAGCAAATACAAGTATTAAAAAATTCTTGGGACTCATTAGACACAAATATCTATACGCACAAAAAAAAATACATGCGTACATAATTACTATCAGAGCGGCTATTACCACTACTGCTACCGCTACTAATACGGCATCACTTTAATGTAGATATTTTACCGGTCTCTCCTTTGTCGCGACCCGCCAGGCGCTACTCTTAAAGAACCAAATATGATACAGCAATGGAATGTAGACGCCCATATGGTTTTCTTTCTGGGGATCGATAGTAGTTCGCTTATACTTGTCTTTCAACTTAGACACTTAGAAGATGACATGTGACCTTTCGGGTGAATTCTTGATGCCAACAATGACGTGTGGAAAGGTTATGAAGGAGGCGAGTGGGGTGAAGGGCGGGTAAAGGCATTCGTAGTGTAGAGGTAGATGAAATGAAGAAGGCGAAAGGGTTGTAAGGATCGGAGTTTGGATATGGTGGGGGGAATAATATTAAGAGGGCGTATGTTGGGGGATTGAAAACAGGACGCGCTCGCTTACACCACCTACTGTGTTAAGAGAAGAGCAATTGCAAAGAAAGAGAATAAAAAAAAGAAGGAAAATAGGGGATCAAGAAAAGGAAAAGGAACTGGGCGAAAGGAATTTAAAGGTAAAGAAAGAAAGAAAGAAAGAAAGAAAGAAAGAAAGAAAGAATAACAAGAGAGAAGTGAAAGAAAGAATGGAGTCAGGAAAAGAAAAAGTGAAAAATAGAAAAGAATTGGAGAAAAAAGTTTCTCAAGTAGAAAATCGAATTACTGAGTAAATAAAGAATAAACACAAAAGAAAGAAAGAAAGAAAGAAAGACAAATGTGTAGAAAGAAAGAAAGAAAGAAAGACAAATGTGTAGAAAGAAAGAAAGAAAGAAAGAAAGAAAGAAAGAAAGAAAGAAAGAAAGAAAGAAAGACAAATGTGTAGAAAGAAAGAAAGAAAGACAAATGTGTAGAAAGAAAGAAAGAAAGAAAGAAAGAAAGAAAGAAAGAAAGAAAGAAAGAAAGAAAGAAAGAAAATGGGGATAAAGAAAGGAAAAGGAAGCGGGAGAAGAAAGAAAGAAAGAAAGAAAGAAAGAAAGAAAGAAAGAAAGAAAGAAAGAAAGACAAATGTGTAGAAAGAAAGAAAGAAAGACAAATGTGTAGAAAGAAAGAAAGAAAGAAAGAAAGAAAGAAAGAAAATGGGGATAAAGAAAGGAAAAGGAAGCGGGAGAAGAAAGAAAGAAAGAAAGAAAGAAAGAAAGAAAGAAAGAAAGAAAGAAAGAAAGAAAGAAAGAAAGAAAGAAAGAAAGAAAGAAAGAAAGACAAATGTGTAGAAAGAAAGAAAGAAAGAAAGAAAGAAAGAAAATGGGGATAAAGAAAGGAAAAGGAAGCGGGAGAAGAAAGAAAGAAAGAAAGAAAGAAAGAAAGAAAGAAAGAAAGAAAGAAAGAAAGAAAGAAAGAAAATAAGAGATAATTGAAAGAAAGGAGGGAGGGAGTCAAAGAAAAGTGAAAATTAGAAAAGAACTTAAGAAAGTAAGAATTTATCGAGTAGAAAATCGTATTATTGAATAAATAAAGGAATAAGCTCAAAAGAAAGAAAGAAAGAAAGAAAGAAAGAAAGAAAGAAAGTAAGAGAAAATAATAAAAAGGAAAGATAAAGTAGAAAAGAAAAGGGAAAAATAAGCATTCAGGATGTTGATAACAGTTTGGATATAAATTAAGACTTTTTATTTGTTTGGAACTTGACACCAGTTTACTGTTTCCCTTCAGAGTTATCGTTCCTGTTATTTTTGCAATTCACTTGTTGTTATTAACTTTATTGACGTTTATTATCATAATACTTTTCTCTCTTTACTGAAATTGGTGATAATGCCATGGCAATGGTGAGATTAACATCCAAGAAACATTTAGCATTCATTGATCGAAGTCTTAGAGTTGCCGTCGGTAGAAAATTATAAAATCTTTCCCTTGAAAAGGTTTTCAAGAAAATATTCTTCTCAAGCCCACTGTCATCGCTCTTTCGAATACTGCTGGAAGTTTCCTTCCTAAATGTTTGCTTAATGTAGTGTGGAAGTCAACATCTTGAATATATCCTTATTTTCCCTTGTTCAAAGTCATCAAACGATGTGCTCTTGTTATTTGCTTCTTTTTTTTATTTTATAGCGCCAGTATGCGATTGAAGAATTATCATGTTTAATATCTTCATTCAAAGATTCATTCGCTTGAAGCCATTTTTAATCCTTGATCTGAGAAAACAATTTTAGATAGCAGATAGCTTAGCGATTTCTGAACAAGTTACATGGTTGGTTGATTTTGTTAACGTCATATCAACACCTATGTTGGTTATTTAATGCTGAAATCTAAATATTTTGAACACAATTTTATGACTTCAACTACAGATAAAATGTATTGTTGGTCTTTTTACTATAAAATATATTGTTGGTAATTTTACTATGAATATGCATTGCTGGTAATAGTTCTTTCATATTGGTTGGATGATTTTGTTTAGTGGCATATCAACCTCTATGGGTATTTAATATCGAAATCTATATATTTTATACATATTTTCAGGGTAAAAGGTACGTTTTTTTTTAGATATCTAGTTTGTAGATCATAAAATATATTGCCGGTAATTTCACTACAAAAATGTATTGCTGATAATGTTTTTATAAAATATGTATTGCATGTATTTTATATGTATTTTATGTTATATACATTGTCATTTTGCTATAAAAATGTATTGTTGATTTTTTTTGGTGGGGGCATTATTTGCCCATACCTGAGACCCTGATAGGTTCTACCACCCCGGGTCGGGATGGACCTGGAAACAACAACAGTTAAGAAGTGATTCTACGCTCCTCAAAAACCTCCAATCCCCTGATCAGAGGCCTTGCTCCCGGATGTAGTTTAACGTCATACCCAGGAAGAGAACGAGTTGGACACAATGCATAATATCCACGCGAGAGTCTAGATCTGACGTAGCTATTTGAGAACATGACTTGTGTTCTCAGATCAATCTTTTGTTTTTTGGGGTTTTTTTTTTTTAGCATTTTCCGGTATTAGACAAAACTACTCCCATCACAACTTACTATATATTCAGTTTCATTATCTCTCTCATACCAAATGACAACTGTTCCAAAAACCGAGGTATTTGAAGAACTTTTAAAATCTATATAAATTAAAATTTCGTAAAATGAACAAATTAAACAGATTCAAATTATAGCGGACACATTATTAAAACATATTCAATTAATTAATCAGTTTCAAACAAAATAGAAAACCTCTTTTTATTGAAAATTATTAATGGGATACTATATCCCTGCTGAGTGAATTACATATTAAAATTTAATTAACTTTCAATTCATGAAGAAAGATAAAATTTACACAGCATTTAAAACATACTTTAGACTAAAATCCAAAGAATCAACATATCATCAGTCCTGATCTGGTATCTCGGCTTCAGTTTCCCACTGCCGTAAGGTTGCCTCTCCATGTCTTTTCTATAAATATTTTCAAGGTATTTGTTCTGGTGAATTCTTCACTGTGGTTCCTAGACTTTTTTTTAAAAATTAAGCGCAATATTAGACTGGCGTCAAGACCTCATCAATTTACAGTTTAGCTGGTTAGATGTAGCTGTAAATTCTATTCTAACAATTTCTTTTCTCGCACTTCTCGCTTGTATAACGCTTTTCCGGTTCCAAGCTTTCCAGCCAATTTTAATCTCCAAAAATTTAACTGCAATGTCAATTTTTGTCCATTGTCCTCCTGATTACTCTTTTCTTCCCACTCATTAGTCATGTTTCTGTCACTAATTCATCCACACCTAGTAACTCCCTTGTGTCTTAGTGGCTTTACTGCCTTGCTTGGTGTGAAATCGATTGAAAATTGTTCAAATTATTAACCCGCTAAGTTTCAGCTTTTAAGCATGGATAGTTATGGAAGTTATTGGAAATGTTACACTGTTCGAATAAGACTCTGCCCAGTCGTCACTTTCCAGTCCCGATAGAGTTCAAAGGCGTCTGCACGTCCTTTTGGGTGATGAAATACCCCCTCTACAGCCACTTTTCCATAGATGAATCGTCGCAAGCCTCTCGCTGCTATATCGCTATTCCCATGGAAAGTCTTCCGACAAACTACATTCCATTGCCCCCCCCCCCAGTTCTAATCTTCCGCGCCCATTGTAACGAACCACCCTCATCCCCTTCATATTCTACTTGTTCCACTCAAATAGCTTCTTCCCAGGAACCGCTACTTTGTGGAATCAACTCGCTGGAGAATGATTCTTCGATCGCTACAAGCTTAACCTGTTCAAGGTTAACCGCTATCTTCCCCACATATACCCATAAACTGTGCCTCTTACTCAGTAACACTCTACCTCGAATAGCTCTCAGGCCTTGTATAGAGTGAAAATCATTATTAAAAAATACATATTCAAATAGAGCCGAGAGTTTTTCTGCGAAATGTTCCGGCGTATACTTGGGTTCACTACTACGTCTGCACACCAGGTATAAATCAAAGGACAACATATCACACAGTCAGTCCGAGTAATAGTCCGAGTCGAGCGGGTTTCTGCGATTAGTCTATTTCTTGTCATATGAAAACTCTCTTCACAAGCAGAAACAGGACTAAACAAAATAAAAACAATTTTAGTAAAACACCTTAACATTTACTTGAATAAAAAATTTTAAAATAAAATTTCATGTTTTTTTCTTCTGTCTCTATTTCTGAGATGAGGTATTATAACTATTTACACGGTTTACAATGTTAGGACTGTTATCCTCATCTTTATTGTCATATTCACGATGTTTCGACCGTGGTGTCTCCTAGAAAAATCTGCCCCCGTGGACTAAATAAAGTGTTTGGTTCGAAATTCCAACAAATATCACCTGAAGAAGACCGGAGCGTAAGAAACGTCGTGAATATGGCAATAAAGATGAAGAGAACAGTCCGACAATATAAATAGTGTAAATACTTTTTTTTCATTTCATTTCCTTTTTCTTTGTGGATGATTTTTTTTAGGCTAAATTTCAATCGCTTCAACCTTCCACAAATTTATAAATTCCACATTCTGAATTTTTATGATGGATTCAGGGTTTGGGGCATAACTAATAATGTCAATACCAGTGCTGGGTCATGCTAGAAACGTTATCAATATGGAACTCATTCATGATGCCAGACTCGTTCAGGAATATCTAAAGGGTCAGCTGTTTAGAACCGCTTTCTCAGATCAATGCTTAAAAATGGCTTCGAGCTAATGAAGCCTGTTCGTCTTCGCGAAAGATCACACTTCTACAAAACTTGTAGAGTGGCGCTACATAATCCCAGACAAAGAACTGTGCCAAATAACAGAAACGATATCACTTGAGGACTTTCAACAAAAGCAACACCTGAAATCGCATGAAACAAAATAATAACATAATCAAGGTGTTGTCGTCCTGGGTAATACGTTAAACTACGTCCAGCAGCAAAGCCTCTGATCAGGAGGTTTTGAGGTGCATGGAACCACTTCATAATTGCTGGTGTTCCCAGGTCCACCCTGACCCGGGGTGGTAGCACCTGTTAGGGTCCCAGCCATGGGCAAATACTTAACTATTACGAGCAATGCTTTTTTGAAAAAAATTATTGCCAGCAATACAATTTTGAAGGAAATATATTACCAGAAACAGATTTTTGACAAAACAAAATATTACCAGCAATAAAAAAAAAAATTGTCGGCATTGAGGTTGATATGCCGTAAAAGAAAATAAACCAAACCAATCTCAACCAAAGAATACATATTCTATTCATACGAATCTATCCTAAAAATGTTGTCGGCATTAAATAACCCATTGAGGTTGATATGCCGTAAAACAAAATAAACCAAACCAAACCAAACTAATGAAGGTGTTGACATTCCACACAACTTCAAACAAAATGTTAGGGAGGAAACCCCCATCAATATTGGAAAGAGCGATAACAGTTATTGGACTTGAGAAACCTATTTTCTTGAAAAATTGATTTACTCGAAAACTTTTATGAATTTCAACCGAAAGTAGCTTCTCGGTCAAGAATGTCGAATGTTTTCTTATAAGGAAACGGCTAATATTTTCATTACTATTTCTTTTGTTTTATTCGATTGGAACTTTAATTCATTTTAATTTGGGTGATTATTTACTTCCATCTTGAAGTATTTTAGTTGCTTTTTTATCACAATTTTAATCAGTACGTCAGTCGACAACAGTTAATGGAAAGTTCGGATAAAAAATAAACTCCCACTGTGATTCAAATGCAGATGCTTTCTGTTGCAGAGAATTCTACTAAATGCCTAGTTGCGTTAACTTATCATCAACAAAAAATATTGTTGTTGCATAATAATAATAATAATAATAATAATAATAATAATAATAATAATAATAATAAACATTTCATTTCTCCCTTCAATTTACGAATTCTCTATTTCTCCCTTCAATTCACGAATTCTCTAGTTGTCGTAATTGTTTTTACACCCCTGCTGTTAGCGGCAGTATTATTTTTCATATATATCCTTTTTTCTTTAGATGAAGTATTATTAAATACTATTAATAGTTTATACTACTATTTATTTCAGTCTCAATTTCAGTAGTTGAAAATTAATCTAAAAATATAATAAAAATAATTCCGGAGTTTCAATTTCGTTTTTCGGTTTTTGTTTTTCCCTTTGCCATAAACTTTTTGAAGTAACCAAATTATTTTTTTTTTTTTAAATACCAGAAACATAATTTTCATCCTAAATCGCACCCAATAGAAGTCTCGAGAGTCAATCAAGTTAGAGGATTACAGTCAAAATGGTAATGAGGAATAAAGTGCGAGATATGAAAGGAAGAGAAGACGGTAGGAAGTGAATGTTAGGAGTTTAAAGATGAAAACTGACGATTGACTCTTGACTTTAAGAGGTCAAGATTGAAGTGGTACACGGAGGAAATGAGGATGGTTCGGCTCCGTGGAAGTTGCCTGGCGTGGTTCAGGCTGTAATTGTCTGAACTGGTAGAACTAAAGAATGGATCTATATTCAGTTGAAAACGTCTGTTCTCGTTATGCTGGATTGTGAATAAAATGTCAAATCAACAGTTTGGAACATAAAAGAAAAATGACAGTTTCCCCACCACACACCACCCTTCTTTGCCTCTCCCCCCCTCCCTCCCTCCCTCCCTCCCTCCCTCTCTCTCTCTCTCTCTCTCTCTCCCTCCCTCCCTCCCTCCCTCCCTCCCTCTCTCCCTCCCTCCCTCCCTCTCCCCCCTCCCTCCCTCCCTCCCTCTCTCTCCCTCCCTCCCTCCCTCCCTCTCTCCCCCCTCCCTCCCTCCCTCCCTCCCTCCCTCCCTCCCTCCCTCCCTCTCTCTCTCTCTCTCTCTCTCTCTCTCAAATGGAAGTTTAAAACTAAGAGAATGTATTATTCATCGGTAGACTACATTTTTCTTGTCTCTGTTACATGTAAAATCCTCAATTCCCACGGTAAAACACAACTTTCACTGCTGCCTCAGTTATGTTGTGGACGCTGGGTTAGTGCAATTGATGCTCGGTGGGGCCGATTGACGGTGGGTTAGTGTGATTGACGCTGGTTTCGTACGATTGACGCAAGATTAGTGCGTTTGACCCTGGTTCAGGTCGACTGACTTTGGATTAGTGCGATTGATGCTGGCTTCGTAATATTGACGCTGGTTTAGTGCTATTGAGGCTAGGATAAGCCGATTGATTCTAAGCTAGTGAGATTGACGCTAGGTAAGTGCGATTGATACTGATTTCGTGCGATTGACGCTGGTTTAGTTTGATTGACGCTGGATTAGTGCAATTGACTCTGGTTTAGGTCGATTGACGCAATGTTTGTGCGATTGACGCTGGATTAGTGCAATTGACTCTGGTTTAGGTCGATTGACGCAATGTTTGTGCGATTGACGCTGGATTAGTGCAATTGACTCTGGTTTAGGTCGATTGACGCAATGTTTGTGCGATTGACGCTGGATTAGTGCAATTGACTCTGGTTTAGGTCGATTGACGCAATGTTTGTGCGATTGACGCTGGATTAGTGCAATTGACTCTGGTTTAGGTCGATTGACGCAATGTTTGTGCGATTGACGCTGGATTAGTGCAATTGACTCTGGTTTAGGTCGATTGACGCAATGTTTGTGCGATTGACGCTGGATTAGTGCAATTGACTCTGGTTTAGGTCGATTGACGCAATGTTTGTGCGATTGACGCTGGATTAGTGCAATTGACTCTGGTTTAGGTCGATTGACGCAATGTTTGTGCGATTGACGCTGGATTAGTGCAATTGACTCTGGTTTAGGTCGATTGACGCAATGTTTGTGCGATTGACGCTGGATTAGTGCAATTGACTCTGGTTTAGGTCGACTGACGCTGGATTAGTGCGGTTGATGTTGGGTTAGTGCGATTGTGAAATAAACCTACATAGACGTGGGCACCTCGATGTGGTGTCATGTTTAGCAAGCTTGTCTCGCTAGAACAATTACGACTGAGTAGGGAGTTTGTTGCTCACTGGGTGCCCCTTACTTTCGGCCTTGTGCCACATCCAAGCTACGCTTGGAAAATCACTATACCTACATAGACGTCCGGAATGATTAACAAGATTTGATGAGAAAACTCAATAATAAATTTATATATTAAAACAATTGAAATACAAAAAATAGCCTTGAAAGAAGACAAGAGTGGACAAAGTTGTTTGCAAATGAATTAAACTCCGTCAAACATATCTGAGAGTTTACTGGAAAAGCTCCTGCAGACATTTGTTGTCCTAGAGACCATCCGCAGACATTTCTGAAATGGACAGGAACAGGAAGACGCACCAATTAATAATAATAATAATAATAATAATAATAATAATAATAATAATAATAATAATAACAACAACAACATCAATAATAATAATAAAAATAATAATAATAATAATAACAATATCAACAGAGACCGCAAACAAAAAAATTGCCTCCTTATTGATATGCCAGTCCCTGCAGACTGCAATGAATTTTTGAAGATCTTGAAAAACTATCAAAGTACAAAGATCTTAAAATCGAAATCTCAGAAATGTGGCACATGAAAACATCAACAACTCCAGTTGTAGTTGGAGCCCTTCGATTGGTTGGAAATTATTCCAATAGACTCATTGAAGGGACCCCTGGTAGCCCATGCCTTAAAGAAATACAAAAAATTGTATTCACTAGCACATGCTACATCTTACGACGGGCTTTATGTATCTAAAATATGTGTTTGTTTTTTGGGGGGGGTGAGGGGGGCATTTTGTTTAATTGTTCAGTGGAAAATGATGCTATTTCTGACCTTAGGTCTCTGTTTGGGACCCGGAAAGAAATGAGTACACACCAGAAATCAAAGGAAATAATAATAATAATAATAATAATAATAATAATAATAATAATAATAATAAAGGAAACTTGAGTCAATTTGCAAAGAATTCTCTATATTAAAATCAAATTTGATTAAATATACCTACAACTTTAACAAAAAGCCCGATAAGGAACCTCGGGACGAACAAAGTTCAGTTAAGATCTCTCATTTTGCAATGTTATTATAAACGGCAGCTTTAGTGACATCGCCAACATAAATAATATAGAGACTCTCCTCTCGTTTGTTTTTGGGGCTTTTTTATTAATTAATACATTACACGTGATTAATGATTAAAATGACGCCAGTCTCTCTAATCAGCGTGTATGATATATAATATAGAGAATGAATACAAATATAAGAGGAGAAGTGGGCAGTAAAATGGCCTATCCGTGTCTCTTCGGTGGGTCAGCGTGCCAGCAAAAGTTGAGCCGTGTAGAATGGTATTCTTTGATTGTCGGCAAGCAATGGACTAAACCTTCCAAAGCGAGTGTGGTGACTCGCTTTGAGTTGCCGAATACGACATTTTACCTTCTCTCGGAGGCTCAAGGTTAAAGGTTCTGAGAAATAAATTTTGGGTTATTTCATTGGCCCACTATAAATCCTTCTAATTACGTTCTTACAAATCATCTGGGAAGAATTCCTATAACTCTGCGAGTATGTGTTGATCCTTAATTTGGCATTGTCTGGTGAAATTTTGTAGGTACAACTGTTATCATATCAGATAATCTCAAATAATAATAATTATTATTATTAGTAGTAGTAGTAGTAGTAGTAGTAGTAGTAGTAGTTATTTTCCTTTTTAATTCTGGTCTTAATTGTAATGGTAACATTAGCCTTTTCTTTATAAGGAAACATTTGGAAATTCATTGACCGAACAGCCAATGCTGCAGTCGGATGAAATTTATAAAACCTTTCTGTTAAAACAATCTTTTAGAAAAAATAGGTTTCTCAAGTCCAGTAGCTGTTATCGCTCTTTCCATTATTAATGGAGGTTTCCTTTCTAACATTGTATTTGAAGTAGTGTTGAATGTCAACATCTTGATTATGTTATTATTTTCTCTTCGAGTTACACGTGCTATCCATTTTAGATGTTGCCGCTGTTGAAAGTCCTCAAGTGATGTGTTTTCTGTTATCTGGTACAGTTCTTTGTTTGTGATTCTGTAGCGACAGTCGACAATGTTTGAAGCGCTATGGTCTTCGTCAAAACCCACTAGTTTCTTTCGCTCAAAGCAATTTTCCCATTAATCTTAGAAAGCGGTTGTATTAGTTGATAATCGAGATATTTCTAAACATATTTGGCACCATGAATGACATCCTTATGAAAGTCTCGATCTGACGAGGCTATTTAAGAATATGACTCAAGTTTTCAGGTTGATGTTTTCGTTTTGTAACAATTTGCAATGTTGGGGGAAACTATCTCTCGCACAACCTATTTTGTGTTCAATCTCCTTATCTCTCCTATCCTAAATTTGTTCTGAGGCTGGCATCCCGTTCCCACCCCTTCACCGTTGAAACTGTTAGATGTAGACGTATCTTCTACTCCAATAGCTTCATGTCTCGCACATCTCGTCTGTGGAACTCCCTTCCTTATTTCTGTTTCCCTGACAAATACAATCTCCAACTATTTAAGTGTAACGTCAATCGACATCTCCAGTTGCCCTGATCTATCCACTTCCCTTCTCCACATCCTTTCACCTCTCATTCCTATCTGCTCTCGCTCCAAATCTTCTGTAACCCCCTTGCCTTGATCGATCCACTATCTTTCTCCACATCCTCTCCTTTACCACTCCTATCTGCTCTTCCTCCAAACCTTCAGTAACCCCTTGCGTGCTAGTGGCCTCCAGCCTTGCTTGGGGTGATAAGCTTTAAAAAAACAAACTGATCCATCCACCGGGGTGTTTGAAGCGTTTAGCATTTATTACTTCCAAATCCTGAATTTTCATGATGGATTCAGGATATTCCCCATCAGTGCTTTCCTTCCAATTCCAGATCATAGTTTCTGTTTTGGAAATATTTATCTTCAGTCTTATTTCTTAGAATAAATGAAGTGATTTATTTATAAAATGGGATTATTTAATATTGTTTCAAATATTGATATTTTATCAGATTTTTTCTTTGCTTTATCGTTAACGTGCTGAAATGCTCATATACCCCGAATAATTGTTAAAAAACTGGTTTGTTTCACGAATCCCGTAATCCATTAAGAGGCTAAGTACATGTACTACAAACGTAACAGTCGTGGGTGTATCTTGCCTGACAGAGCACATCCTTCTTCAGGTTGGTTTTGAATTCAGATTCGCCCTTTTTCTAGACTGGTGACCTAGCAAGTCTAGAGAATTGTCTGCCTTACGCAGGGATTTAACGTATAGATGAAGTGGTGGAGAAAAGACGGAGAAGTGAATGTAACAGTCTAGCCCGGAATTTGAACTCGGTTCGCTAAATACACATTCCGCACATCCAAAAGAAACCTGGTTAGAATGATAGAAAAAAAATGTTTCTTTTGTACTGATGGCGTGCTGGTCTGTTTCATGAAACAAAACAGAATTAAATTCGCTGTCGATAGTTTTCTTGCACGAAGTACGTAAAAATAGGTGTCTCTATCTTATTTCGTCCATAAAAATCATTATTGCTATGAATCTAGTTTCATTTCCGGCGAGAAACAAAACAAAAAATAAACGTAGAGCCTGGTCGGTACTTAAATGGGTGACCGCATGGCTATACCAGGTGCTGTAAGCTTGGATGTGCGGGTGGTGTAATGAATAATGGTTCGGAATTGAAAATCGAAAAGCTGAGTTCCAGTTACAGTCGGTTTCGTTATCTTCACTTACGCGCAAATAGCCTTGGGAAAATTATGGATCCACCTTTTCCCCCACCCCCGAATATGGGTTAATTTTGTAAGACTCGTATCAATAAATCATTCTCTCAAAATAAAACTCTTACAATTTAAAAATATTTTCTGGCTTTAAATAGCCCGCAAAAGGCTGATAAACGGCAAAATAAAAAATCAATGAAAAAAAGAAAATAGATTTCATTTATTCCTAGACACCCATATGAAATAAAATAAATCAATCTCCACTTTGTCCATGAAGAACAAAATATATTTTCGTTAAAACCTACTCCTGGATTTAGTAAGTATTTATAACAGATTTGTTGGGGTGTGCATATAAAGGTGTGACCTGTATATAGGTTAAAACAAACACTGCCTAATTACATATACATAAACTTTTCTCTGTACCTAGACTTTAAGAATTTAAGCGCAGTACTAGCTTGGCATCATTTTATAGCTAAAACGGCTAGATGTAACCGTAAGTTCTATGCTAACAGTTTCTTTTCTCACAGTTCCCGCTTGTGGGATTCTCTTCTGTCTTCTTAATTCCCAGTCGTCTTTGTTCTTCAAAAATGTAAATGCAATGTCAATCGTTATCTTCTACCTTCTTAATTCCTGTTCTTTTATTGTTTTATCTCCTTAAGAGTGTCTTTTTTTCTTTCATATTCTCTAACACTCAGTAACCCTTTACGTTTTAGTTACTTTATTGTCTTGCTTGTGATGAAATGCTTATATGAACATTGTTTGAAAAAAATTGATCGAAAACAATTATTTGAAAAAAATTTATTCAAATTGTAAATTGTTTGAATGAAAATTAATCGAAAGGACAATTATACTAAATGATAATTATTTGAAATGCAAAATTCTTTATTGCAATAAAAATGTAAAAATTAAAAGAGGAAATACACAAATGATAATTATTCGAAATACAACTATCGTTAATAAAACAAATTTAGTAAGAAAAAAATCCTGATAACTTAAGTTATATGATACTGCACGCAAATAGTCAACTACTGAAGAGTACTCCTTAAAGGATGCCATTAATTGTTTTAAGTTTTCCATTTACGTCGCGGCATTTCTTGGCGATCTTGATATTTTGGCAACCTGCTCTTATTTTTGCAATATGCATTTTTTGCAAGTCCTGTTCTCTTTTAAGAGCGTCTAAGAATTTCCATATTGTGGGATAATGGGATGATACTTGCTGCAAAAGGCCCTGTGCCATCTTTCAAGGAGGTTATTAGTTCTAGGTAAATGAGTATTGACTCTCTGAAAGCAAGACTGCATACGTATTTCACACATAGGTAATTTGAATAATTATCATTTAGTATAATTGTCCTTTCGATTAATTTTCATTCAAATAATTTACAATTCGAATAAATGTTTTTCGAAGAATTGCTTTCGAATAATTATTTTCAAACAATTTTTTTTTTCGATACGGAGGTGAATTAATAAACAAAAATAAGTGGATGTGTTTGATGAGCTTTTATCCCTGTTCAGAGTCGTTTTGAGCTCAGCGTTGCCTGTCTTCTTTGTTGCTATTTACGGATATTTGAATGCACAGTTTTATTTTCAAACCCCTACAAGAGAGTCCAAAGTGCTATGTTATTTAATCCGCAGCTGAAGGTGACCTGATTCATCTCCATTTCACCCCCCCAAGGGAAGACATATATACGATCAATCGCTAAAGATCCTGCAAAGATTCCGCGACTCCTTATATCGATCCAGAAACTATCTTAATCTACCTGCTCAAATCTTTAACAGAGACCAAAAACAGTGCATTCCTGTCCGATTTAGAGTAGAGCTGCTCAATCCTCTCTTTCAGCCTTGACAAAGATCAAAAGTTTTTACGCGGCCTTGTAGGTGGATAATGATTTTCAGCCCTTCAGCTCCTTTTTCCACAGAGGAATTGTCGCTAACCTATCGCGACTTTATCTCTTTTTTCTTGGCAAATGTTCTAACGAGCTACATTCCTTGATCCCCAAATTCAGACTTTTACAGACAAGACCAGATATACAACGTTTTCTTCGTAATCCATTCGCAAGAAGGAAGTTCCATTGAGACAGCTTCTTATCGAGAACCGATACTTTTGTGGAACAGACTCCCAAGAGGATGCTTCCCCGATCAAAACAATCGTAACAGCTTCAAGTCTAGGGTCAACCGTTATATATTCTACATATCCTCGTAATCGGGATTCACTTCCTTCTCTTACTTCAGTCTGTAACACTCTATTTTAAGTGTCTCTTGGGCCTTGTATTGGGTGTATTATTTAGAAAAACAATCAGGCTAGGTCGGAACTGGAGCTCGACACTCCGATTCTACATTTGGTTTGGTTTGTTTTGTTTTACGGCATATCAACACCTCAATGGGTTATTTAATGCCGACAATTTTTTCCTGGTAATATTTTGTTTTGTCAAAAATCTATTACTGGAAATATTTTTTACTCAAAAATGTATAGCTGGTAATATTATTTCAAAAAATGTATTACTGGTAATTTTTTTTTTCAAAGATATATTGCTTGTAATAGTTTGTTTTCTTCAAAAATTTATTTCTGGTAATAATTTTTTACAAAGTATTTCTAGTATTAAAACCTATTTTTACACTTTCATAATGCTTTTTACCTCAGTTTCGGGGTTAACTATTTGCCCATAGCTGAGACCCTAACAGGTGCTACCACTCCGGGTCAGGGTGGACCTGGGAACACCAGCAATTAAGAGGTAGTTCCAAGCTCCTCAAAGCCTCCTGATCAGAGGCCTTCCTGTTGGACGTAGTTTATCGTCTTACCCTGGACGCGGATGTAGTTTATCGTCATACCCAGGACGGTCTACATTTGATATCGTTTTATCGTCTGTTTGCCTACCACATAAACACTACATTACTTCTTGAAAATGATTAAGAGTTAAAAGTGCTATGAATAAAAGTTGGTAATCGAATAACAAAATGGAAGAAAATTAGTAAGGCGTTTCGTCTCGAGCAGGTGTTTCTACAGACGATCGATGGAGTTAGACATATAAGTACAGGGTGCGATGGATAAATTGTTCACTAAATTACACAAAAATGAAAATAACACAGACACCTCATTTTAACAGATATATTTACCGAAATTACACAAAAATATCTTGAAACCCTGAAAAGTAAATTTATTCAATAAAATCGCCATTGACTTCAACCACGGCCTCCAGACGACTTCGAAATCTGAAAATCTTCTGTTAATCCATGCCTACAGTTCATATTTGGTGTTACAAGGAGTTTTTTTTTTTTTGGTCTCTCGATCAACTGTGTCCCACACATAATAATAATCAAGGGGGTTGGAGCATAGGGAGAAGAGTGATATCGTCCCAAAAAATTATCTGACATCCATGACTGGGTTCTCCTGCTTGTGTGGTAGAGTACTATTGCCAGACATAGGGTCTTCCAGCACCCACCCTCTTGACCTAGAGCAGCACTATTTCCACAAGGCACTTGATGTAGACCTCCTTGTTAAGTCTCAGGGATTGTGAGAAGATGAATGGAGGCATAACGTCGACATCAATAGTGATCACTTCAAACACCTTCGTAATCACCATTAGACTCATCCAACTCTTTCCGAATCCTCTACACTGTTCTCAGATTGACACCCAAACACACTGAAGTCTTCGTATTGGAGCTATCGGTGCGAATGCCAAACAGTACAGGATGCCGTTTCCAAATTTCTGGCGGAATAAAGTGCGTCATGGTGTTCTTTTTCTTACAGACGGTGCCTAACTGACCCTACTATACAGTGCTGTTGACAAAATCAAAAACAATTAACGCGCATGCGCGAAATTAAAAATATAACATGGCGACCATTTACCCATCGCATTCTCTATATTCTACGAAAGTGGGCGCAGGTTTGAATCCTGCCAGAGGAGAGCAAATTTTCTTCAATGAGCTTTCTCGAGTGGGCAGTTTGGTAGACGAAATAAACACTGTTTGAAATAAACGCATCATCGACTCAAATATGGATATCGAATAAAATATAAGTAATAAAAATATGTTGGATTAAAAAAATACAAAAATTAAAAATCCATTAAATGAGAAAATTCAAAAATAAAATTCATTAATTATCTAGAAATATATATATATATATATATATATATATATATATATATATATAGAGAGAGAGAGAGAGAGAGAGAGAGAGAGAGAGAGAGTTAGATAGATAGATAGATAGATAGATAGATAGATAGATAGATAGATAGATAGATAGATAGCATATTTTCATTCAAGCCTGTTTAAGTAATTTAGACATATTATGTATATCTATTTTAGGTTTAATCCTTTCAATACTACGAATTAATTTCTTGCAGGCTGCAGAAAATTGATTAAGAAAAATTCCAAAACGTTCTTTCAAGTAACTTTTATTTTCCCAAGTACTTTCAATCTCATCCGAGACCATCTTCAGGGGTTGCATATCTGTGGATGAGATATGAGTTAACACCGTAAATTCAAAATATATTTTTTACCTCTATGCAAGTCTTCGTATTGGAGCTTGTGTGGTAGAGTACTGTTGCCAGACATAGGGTCTTCCAGCACTCACACTCTTGACCCAGAGCAGCACTATCTCGACAAGGCACTTGATGTAGACCTCCTTGTTAAGTCTCAGCACTGTTTATAATTATATAATTATATCTATAGGTTATTGAGTAGGTTGATCGAATGAAAATGAAAGTAAAAGGCTTCGATTTGTATTATCGAATATATTTCTAAACATATATATACTTATGTGATTACTTTTAATTGTAGTATTTTAATTTAACATTTTTTTTATATAACATTTTGCTGCTACAAACATTTAAGAAATTTGTTGCTATACTCGCAGTTGACTTTATTTTCTCATATAAAGGGCTTGCATAATTTTAAGTTGTTGCTTACTATTATCTTGACGGAGCACTGATGTATTTTCGACGATCTGTCTAAACTGTGAATGTGGACATGAGTGTTCCTTTAAATATGATACTAATATTCCTTTACATAGAAGCTTATGTTATAATGCATTTCACCATTAAAGTCTTCCTCAGATCCGAAAACGAAAAAAATGAAAGGTGTGTATATGTATTTGTGTGTATGCTTAAATAATGAATCTTTTTCATACAAATACACATACACACAATTCATTCTTTCGTTTTCGGATCATCAGGAGCCTTAAATGGCGATTTGTATTATCGAATATATTTCTAAACATATATATATATGTGTGTGTGTGTGTGTGTGTGTGTGTGCGTTTCATTAAAGACGACACCTATCCGACTACAGCTCCATCAAAACTCATTTAATCACACATACACAAACCTACCAGATTCCATCCAGAAAATACAAGCATAACAACCTCATATGCGTGTAAAAAAGATTTAAAAAATAATGGAAGCCTTAATAATAAAAAAAAGAAGAAAAAACCAACATTCAATAATATTAACTACGAATACGGCCACAATGTGCTGACTGTGTTCGGAAAATAAAATATCCCTATAACTCTAGACGCATACACACAATCCATACATCTAGTTAAAAGGTAAAATATAAATCATCGCTGATAATCGGTAGGATTATAACCGGAAGCGCTCGGAATTACAGAACATTTGGACAGTTTCTACACACTGCCTGTCCAAAAAAGAAAACACTTGTTCAAACACAAGAACAATTAAATAAAAGGCTTAATGAAACATGTATAAATGAAGAATTGCTGCCTAAATACACAATATATATACATACATTTAATGTTCATTACTTATTGAGGGCCGATTCAGTTTCATAATTCGACAAGTCGAGTGATTGAAAAATTACAAACCTCTGAGTCGGCATTCGATAAATATTGAAAGTTATTAAATCTTATTCAATAATAATTATCTCTCTAGGTTATTGAGTAGGTTGATGGTATGTATAAGTTTTATTTTTGTTTCTATTTTCTCTAAAACTTTGTCGTTGCTCGCATATTCGGTCCGTGGTATCCTCAGCATCCTTCTGTAGAATCACAAGGATTATGGCAACATTCATCAACTGAAACAAGGAGACCGTCCAAAAGAGATGCAGGAGATTTCGACATCGTCTGGAGGCCGCGGTTGAAGCCAATGGCAATTTTACTGCATAAATTTACTCTTCAGTATTTCAAGATATTTTCTGGATAATTTTGGTAAATATATCTGTTAAAATGAGATGTCAGTTTTTTGCGTAATTTAGACGTGTTCCATCCGAAAATACAAACAAAATAACCTCATCCACATGTAAAAAAAGATTAAAAGTAATGGAAGCCTTAATAATAAAAAGCCAAACATTCAATAATATTAACTACGAATACGGCCACAGTGTGCTAACTGTGTTCGGAAAATATAATAACGCTATAACTCTAGACACATATACACAACCCATACATATAGATAAAAAGTAAAATATAAATCATCCCTGATAATAGGTAAGATTATAGCCGAATGCGATCGGAATTACAGAACAGTTTCTACACACTGTGTGTCCAAAAAAGAAAACACTTGTTCGAACACAAGAACAATTAAATAAAAGGCATAATCGCAGTAACTTGTCTGTCGTCTTTAATGGAACATATATAAATGAACGATTGCTGCCTAAATACAGAATATACATACATACATTCTGCAACCCCCTTGATTATAATGTGTGGGGCGCCGTTGAGTGAGAGACCACCAAAACTCTTTGTATCAACAATGGTGAACTGAAGGCAAGGATTATGGCAACATTCATCAACTGAAACAAGGAGACCGTCCAAAAGAGATGCAGGAGATTTCGACATCGTCTGGAGGACGCAGTTGAAACCAATGGTAATTTTACTGAATAAATTCACTCTTCAATATTTCAAGATATTTTTTGTATAATTTTGGTAAATATATCTGTTAAAATGAGTTTTTTTGCGTAATTTAAACGTGTTCCATCCGAAACAAACTAGTAGAAAATACAAACAAAATAACCTCATCCACATGTAAAAAAAAATGATTAAAAATAATGGAAGACTTAATAATAATGAAAAGAAAAAGCCAACACTCAATAATATTAACTATGAACACGGCCACAATGTGCTGACTGTGTTCGGAAAATAAAACATTCCTGTAAACCTAGAAGCATACACACAACCTACACATTCAGTTAAAAAGTAAAAATATAATAATCCTTGATAATGGCTAAAAGTATTACCAAAAGCGCTCGGAATTACATAACTTTTGGACACTTTCTACACACTCTGAGTTCAGAAAAGAAAACACTTTCTCGAACAAAAAAAATAAATAAAAAGCTTAATCGCAGTATCTTGTTTGTTGTCTGTAATCAAACATGTATAAAAGAGGAATTACTGCCTAAATACACAATATATATATATATATATATATATATATATATATATATATATATATATATATATATATCGGTGTAACAGCAAAATTGTGCAAATCGTGTTACAGTATAACTGTCCAGCCCATGAAATGTTTAATATCTAAAAAAATCCATTAGAGTAATTGAGTTTCTTTTTTCCAGGTTTTCCGATAAGATGTTTAGCCATCTTGACACCATTTTCGTAATAATCACTGAAAATTATTTTGAGTTATTTAGCTAGGAAATGAACATTTTAAAATCATTTCGTATCAGAACCCACTGTTTTCTCAACGGTCAAATGGTGAGAGGAAAAAGATCATTCAGGCCTTCAGTAATGGTAACAACATTCATATTCTGGTCCCACCTTCGAAGTCCATTCAAGAACCATCAAAAGAACGGTGAATGAGTTTAGAAAAGAGGAAACAGTAGAGGAAAACTGGATCATGAGGTCTCAACAGCAAGAAGGATCATCATTTCAACTCAGAGCTTATGAATTGAGTTGGATCTTTTCTAATTAATCTATAGATTAATTAGAAAAAAAACAACTCAATCCATAAGACATTTGGCATGTGAGAGGAGTTTCACCTATGGCTGTCAGAAGAGCAGTGAAAAAATAATTTAAAATGAAATCGTACGTGAAGCCTGTGACGCAACTTGTTACTCCGGGTCAGAAATTTCGAAGGTTAGAGAGGGCGAAGATCATCTTGAATAAGTTTGAAAATGATCCTAGAATAATATAATTATATATATTTGAAGTTTATTTCGATCCTTCATCAGTTCCCGATCCTTAGCTATGATTAATTAATGACGAACATCATCATCATCTGTTAAGCTTGGAGAGCAATTGTACATTATTATTGGTCAAAGTAGAGCCCATTAGTGGTATAAAAACGTCGGAGAATTTCAGTAAGACACCTTTAATCGTTTTTAAGATACAACGGTTCAAAGCTTAATCTAACAAATGGACAATTTTGGTGTTACAACCGGTACTTATATATATATATATATATATATATATATATATATATATATATATATATATATATATATATATATATGTATGTATGTATAAAAGTGAACATTGAAGTCAACACTTAGAGGCGACATTCTGTTTCATGCGAGACGCAAGTGTCATGCCTGACAATTGCGTCTAGCATGAAACAGACTGTCGCCTCTAAGTGTTGACTTCAATGTTCACTTTTATATTTACACACGCTCTATCGCTGATATTAAGCACTTTATCTCATAAATATAGCACACCTTAAGAGTATATTTCTTCACATATATATATATATATATATATATATATATATATATATATATATATATATATATATATACGCTCACACAGACACATATATATAGAGTAGCCCGAAAGTCTTGTCACCCCTAACTCTCTTGAAATGTATATTTGTGTGTATGGTAAAATAATGAACCTTTTTCATACAAATACACATACACGTATTTCATTCTTTTGTTTTCGGATCTGAGTAAGTCTTAAATGGCGATTTGCATTATCGAATATATTTTTAAATAAATACAAACACACACACGCACACACACACACACACACACACACACACACACACACACACACACACACACATATATATATATATATATATATATATATATATATATATATATATATATATATATATATATATATATATATATATACATGTTTCATTAAAGACGACAAACAAGATACTGCGATTAAGCTTTTATTTAATTGTTCTTGTGTTCGAACAAATGTTTTCTTTTCTGGACACAAAGTGTGTAAAAACTGTCCAAATATTCTGTAATTCGGATCACAGTCGGCTATACTTTTACCCATTATCAGGGATGATTTTTACAACTTTTACAATTCATACAATACACATACACGCATTTCATTCTTTCGTTGTTTTGTTTTTTTTTGTTTTTATATATAGGAGGCGAGGTTGGAGGTATATATATATATATATATATATATATATATATATATATATATATATATATATATATATATATATATATATATATATGCGTTGTGGGAGGACAGCTACAAGCCCTAAATATACAGGAAAGATTTCGCTTTGAATTCAAAATTTGACATTTTAACTTCCGTTGTCTCAATTCATTCTCTATCCAACCTTATTCTGATTTGTTTTGTTTTTTTTGTATTTAATATTTTTATCGCGTTTCTTTTTTATTATCACAAATTGTATCACCAATAATTTATAACTGAAGGAATATGTTTGATATGGTTCCGAAATCATTGCACTGCCAATACATTTACGCCTTAATATATTTTTCTTTTTTATTTAAAACGCCTTCTTAAGTTAAAATTATAGTCAAAATATTACAATGAATATTTAAAGCAGTTTGTGTCTGTGTATTGTATGTACCTCCTCAGATTCGTTGAAAATGAGCATACCATGGTGAAAAATGCTTCAATCTTAATAAAAATAAAGTTTAATCGTCAAAATCTTTATGTTATTATTAAGAGACAAGTGCAAAATATCTTTTGATTATTAAATTATATGTTTTGATCCTTTATAGAATTTTCGAAATTTTAGTTAAATATTTTGTTTTCTTGCGTCAGCGGGAAGCTAGGATGGCAAAGATTAGTACAGGAAATTTTAGCGTCATTTTTACGGTGAAAAACGCATAGATTTGGAAAAATTTACAAGAATGTTTACACTTTTTTAAATTTAAAGTGGCTTACATTGTGATGACAGATGGCTAAAAATGGCGATAAAATCAGCGATTTTAGCGATTTCAAAACAAAAACTCCTTTCAGTTAATTTAAATTATTTTTTTAATACAGGAAGGTATTTTTCTTATAGGAAATATTAAATTTAATGTATCAGCTTGAAATTAAAACTGAAATAAAAACTTCACGAAAGATTTTCCATTTCTTAAAATTCATTTAAAAGCGTAGGTATGGCGTTTCTGCGGGGTACGTTGTATATTATTGTTGTTTTTTGTTTTTGTTTTGTTTTTGTTTTTTTTATTTTTTGTGTACATATAACCATTTATTTAAATTCATACATAGCTTATTTTTTCGGATGTTTATTTTGTAAAATCCAAATTCAGATATATTTTTTCTTATTTTGATGTTTGAGTTAATTAAATCTCTTATTGCTTCAGAAGCAGTTGTAAATATCTTCAGTGAAAATAAATTCGTTTGAACTGTATATATATTATATATAATTATTTATATATTTATATTTTGTACAATTCAAATCCAGATTTATTTTTTTATTATTTTGATGTTTGAGTTAATTAAATCTTTTATTGCTTTAAAAGTTGTAAAAAATGTTATCTTCAGTATAAATAAAATCGTTTCAACTGTATATTATATATAATTATTTATAGATAGATATTTGGTAATTATTGCAAATCGTGGTTTATTTCCATAGTTAATTATATAATATCTTCCATAGACACATCTATCTAGCTATGCATACACACACACACACACACACACACAGAGATATATATATATATATATGTATACATATATATATATATATATATATATATATATATATATATATATATATGTTTTATGAACAGATGTATATGAATGTACATTTAACTGTGTGCATCATTTAATTTTCTTTCTAAATAAAAAAACAAAACATGTTGAAATGTAGATAGATACTATAAATAAACATTTTATATTCAACTTTTTGTATAGCGTAAATGTGGATGTATATATATATATATATATATATATATATATATATATATATATATATATATATATATAGATAGATAGATAGATAGATAGATAGATAGATATTTGGCAATTATTGCAAATGGTAGTTTGTTTCCATAGTTAATTATATATAATATCTTCCATAGACACATCTATCTATACATGTGTGTGTGTGTGTGTGTGTGTGTGTGTGTGTGTGTGTGTGTGTGTGTGTGTGTGTGTGTGTGTGTGTGTGTGCAAATATATAGAAAAATAGGAAAGAACACGTTAGGTAAATAATCCGAAGTTCTTTAGTGTTTTTGTTTTTATTTTTTAAAACAGTGTCAAATACAAAAGTAGAGCCTAAATTATAATTATAATTATTTTTTTAAAAATATGTTTCCTTCGCTCCATAAGAGTTCTCATGTTTCAAAAACAAGAGCAAAAATTAACGATGCGTAAATTTCAAGATTAGTTGTTCCAAAAATTTCGCTTGAGGATGAAACAGAGCTTGATACTTTATTCAATTTAATTTTAATAATTATATTGAAGATTTTGGCTCTTGTTTTTGAAACATGAGAACTCTTATGTAGCGAAGGAATCATATCTTTAAAAATAATTATAATATATATATATATATATATATATATATATATATATATATATATATATATATATATGTTTTATGAATAGATGTATGTGAATGTACATTTATGTGTGCATCATTTATTTTTTGTATTAATAAAAAAACATGTTGAAATGTAGATAGATATGATAAATAAACATTTTACGTTCACCCTTTTGTATATCGTGAATGTGTGTGTATATATATATATATATATATATATAGAGAGAGAGAGAGAGAGAGAGAGAGAGAGAGAGAGAGATAGGTAGATAGATAGATAGATAGATAGATAGATAGATAGATAGATATAAATGCTTATAGACAGAATCTCATTCAACTAGATGGAAAAAAGTTCAAAGTTATTATTTTAAGGTCACACTTGGTTTTCATAACATCACCTTTTTCCAGCTCAGATAATGCATAAACAAACTAAATTAATTACTTGTTAAAAATTTCACAAGATTTTAAATGAAATTTTATACGTTCTTTAACACCTATATATAAACATAAATTATATATTCTATTAAAAGTATTCACTACATTTGGAACTTTAGGTATCTTATTTTTCTCCCCGTAACTTTCATTAATTTTTTTTTATTTTCCTATATCTAACTTCATATTAAAATATTTTAAAAGTTTAACATTTTCAAAAGCGTGGAAATTTCATTCATTTGCTTACGGATATATTTTAACATTTTATTATCTGCTGAAAATGTTCAAAATAACCATAAAGTTTTTATGTAGCATGGTTTGCCCTGCTAACGACTTTTCACGACTATCCTTAGCTATAGATTTCTTATTTTTCTCACCAATCTTTAGCTCATTCAGTTTAATTTTACTATGTTTTCTCGGATATATATATATATATATATATATATATATATATATATATATATATATATATATATATATATATATATATTGATTGATGTTTTTATCAGCTGTTAGAATATTTCAAATTGATTGCAGCGTTTTCTGTAGCGGGATTGCCAAAGCAATATATTTCAAAGAATTTTTCATTAGAGATTTTGATTACTGCAAGGCTCTTGGGTGAACATTTGTATTATACATATATATATATATATATATATATATATATATATATATATGTGTGTGTGTGTGTGTGTGTGTGTGTGTGTGAAGAACGAAAAAACTTAGCACATCATCGAAGAATTCGTTCCTTCTTGATGTATATCGTCTTGCTGTGTATATCAATATATTGAGCTCTCTTCATGGATCTATCTTTTTAATATTTTATACTAAAAAGACTTACTTGTCTTATCCTTACCACTGACGGATTTGATATTATCTATTTATATATATATGCGTGTGTGTGTTTGTGGGTTGTATGTAGGCAGCATATATTCATCAGACATGTTTCAATCAATAATATACACAGAGTGTTTATAATAACCCTTTCCAATTCACTAGATAGATAGATAGATAGATAGATAGATAGATAGATAGATAATGAGGTATTTATATAATTTCTCTAATCTGTTTCTTGATGTTAAGATGAAATTCATCAAGTAAGGCGGCATAGTTTTTTTCAGGGGTGATCTTGGAGGTTATCGAAAGTACTTGGTTAAGAAAAAAGTACGGCCCTTTCCTTTGATGAATTTTATCTTAACATCAACAAAATGATTAGAGAACCGGGAAGGATTATTATGAAAATAGACATGACATAATATGTATATATTATTCAATGAAACATGTTTGAACATTTATATATATATATATATATATATAGTGTCATCCACAGACAGACTGTTTCGCTGTATCACAGCTCATCAGTGTGGCTAGACGTCCGGTTGTCTCTAGCTAGGATTGAAACCCCACTGAATTACCGTCAGTCGGGGATTCTACCACTAAGCCGTTGGATGAAGCTGAAATTAAGTGTATTTATTTTTAGATAAACACACAGTGACTGAGAGAACTCGATTCGATTTACCGAAGAACCTTGCATTATTAACAGTAATAGTCACTGTTTACAAATCCACACTTCCGCCCCAGAGAGCTCAACCGAAATAAATTTTTAATGTTCTCCTCATACAGAGCGCAAGAACCACAAGAATGTTAATGAAGGACTTTGTTTTGTGAGTGGTAAGACAGTTACGAGAAGCAGTTTATGAGGATATGAGGGATAGATAACGGTTAAACCTAGACTTGAAAAAGGTTAAGAATATACTTCAAATTTAATTATATAATTAAATTAAAAGCATTAGTTCTGTTTCATCTACAAGCGAATTTTGGTTCTAAAATTCGCTTGAAGATGAAACAGAACTAATGCTTTTAATTTAATTATATAATTAAATTTGAAGGTTTTAGTTTCGGTTTTTGAAACATGGTAATTCCTGTGTAGCGAAGAAACTATCTTATAAACTTTTAAGTGTAAAATATGAAAGAACTCTTATACTCGCGCTGGAGCATTTACAACTTTTGTATTTATGTATATTTTAATCATTTTTTTTTTTTGACGCACTCCAAACCTTCTTCCATATTACTTATCTATTCATACCAAAACCAAAACTAAAATTTAAACCTCAAATTAAACAGCATATGAAGAACAATTCGAGGAAAAGAAAAAAATACGATTTCGTTTAACGGACATAGACGTAAAATGTTAAGTAGGGAAATTATTTTTTAAGTTACTTACTAAACACTTCCCCCAAAAATTTAGAATTGCATAAGATATTCAATAAAACCACAGTTAAATTAAGCTACAGTTGCACTAGTAATTTAGAAACAATAATAAATAGACAAAACGCCAGAATTCTCAAAAATAACGCACAGCACGATATAGTTAATAGTAGTAATTTATGCAACTGCAGAAATAAGAATAGATGTCCATTAAATAAAGCTTGTACAACAGAAGCTATAATTTATAAAGCATAAGTAAAATATATTAATGGCCAAAATATAACGTACATAGGATGTATGGAAGGTACTTTTAAACGTAGATGAAACAATCATAGATCATCGTTTAAGCTAGCAAATCTTAGATAGTCTACCAAACTAGCTATGTGTGGAATTTAAAAGAAAAAACAACAGGGATCCGTTTGTTAGGTGGAACATTTTTCAACATTTTTGCAAGGCCTTACAACTATCAGAATAATATTTGCAACCTCTGCCAACAGAAAAATTAGAAATTATGACATTTCTGGACCCAAAGAAATTTCAAACCAGAAATCAGAAGTCTTAAGACCTTGCTTACATATTATAAAATTTCTCTTAAGCACATATGAGGCTGGATAAAAAAATGTACATTTCAATTAACCCATCCGCCACCGATACATTTACAATATGCTTGTTTTTTTCTTTTCTACCTCCTCCTCCTTCTTCTTCTCCTTCCTTCTTCACATCCACCTCCTCCCTTTCTATGAC
>OZ038488.1:21080423-21145423 GCA_964036315.1 Acanthosepion esculentum
TTTTCGTTGAATTTTTTTTATATCATTAAATCGAAAATAAGCATAAAATGTATACTTTATTTGTTCTTTTTTACCTGCACATTTAATTAATCTTACCCGAAACTGAAAGTATTGGGCACCCAGTGAGGCTCGAACTCACTACTCAGTCAGAATTGATCTCGTGAGACAAGCTGACTGACTATTACGCCACTTCGAAATGACCCAAAACCCGTTCTTTATTTTTTAATGAAATATGGAGCTATTTTTACGACGCTTGTAATGTTCTATATATATTTAAACTGAATGTTTTTTTTTAATTTAATTTTAGCGTATTGAACAGTGTTTAAAGATATTTTAACTAAGAAACGTTTAAGTCTATAAATACGTGTTGCAAATATGAATGTATTTGTAGATGTATTCATGTACGCACACATATGTAAAGTGTGCGATGGATAAATTATCTAAATTACGCAAAAATGAAAATAACACTGATATCTCATTTTAACAGATATATATTAACTAAAATAACACAAAAAATATCTTGAAATACGAAAGAGTAAATTTATTCAATAAAATCTCCATTAGCTTCAACCAAGGCCTTCAAACCATTTCGCAGTCTCCTACATCTTTTCTGGACGGTCTCCTTCTTTAAGTTGGTTAATGCTGCCATAATCCTTGCTTTCAATTCATATTTGGCATTACAAGGAGTTTTGTGGGCCCTGCACATAATAATCAAGGGGGGGTGAAGTCTGGTGAGTTAGGTTGTCAGATCTAAAGGGTGATGTGGTCGCAGAAATTGTCTGACAGCCTTGACTGTGTTCTCCTGCTTGTGTGCCATGGTGTAGAGTCCTGTTGCCAGACATAGGGTCTTTAAGTAACCCCCCTCTTGAGCCAGGGCAGCACTATTTTCTCACGGCACTTGATGCTGGCCTCCGTTTTGAGTCTGAGGCCCTAATTAACAAATTCGGGAGTTCTTTTCTTATCAGAACGATCAGAGTGAGTTTTCCAAGCGTCCGTACCTTTGTAGTCACCATTAGTCCCATCCAACTCTTTCCGAATCCACCGCACTATCCTCGGGTTGACACCCAAACACTCTGAAATGTTCGTACTGGAGCTTCCGGCGCGAATGCCAAGCAGTACATAATTCTGTTTCCAAATTTCTGGTAGAATGAATTGCGTCATGGTGCTCTTTTTCTCATAGACGGTGCCCAACTGACCTTACTATACTGTGCCGTCAACAAAATCAAAAACAAACAACGCGCATGCGCGAAATTTTAAAAGAAATTATAAAATGGCGACAATTTACCCATCGCACCCTGTATGTTTGTCTATGCGTATATTACATATGCATGGACATGTGGGCGTGTGTGTAAGGGGTGATAATTCGGTTCCGTTCTTTTTCTGTGTGTCCATCAAGCAGCGCACGAATATTAACGTTGGCGTGGCAAGGACACTTTCATGACAGACGTCTTTGAAATCATTTGAAATGTAGCGAAAATATCACCGGGACTTTTTGGCGTAGAAACGATGATGAGAGGGGAATAGAAAGTTTAGTGGATGGGGTGGGGTGGGGTTCTTTAGAGGGGGCACTCATAAGAAATGGATGAAACCAAATAAACTTCTCTTCTGCATTTTTGTGTGATGTTCGGTATTTTGTTATTGAGTGTCACTAACCTTTCAACGTTGTGAAGTCAAAAAAGAAATAAAGTAAAGAAAAGAAAGAAAAAAAAACCCAATGTGTTAAGAATAACGAACCCGACATTTCTGACGTGTTTCTATTTCTCTATTTATTTCTGTTTCTTTCTCTTTTGCGCTCACCTTCTCTCTCTCTCTCCCTCCCCCTCTCCCCTTCTATACCCTCTTTCTCTCTCTCCCTCCCCCTCTCCCCTTCCATACCCTCTCTCTCCCTCTCTCTCTCTCTCTCTCGCCCTGTGTTTCTTTTTTTCCTTCCCTCTCGCTACCATTCTATATATCCATGTCTCATTCTACTATCTATTATATCCTACCTTTCTGAAGCGCCTTCGCGATTGGATCCCACTGTCTTTCATTCTCCCTCCCTTTTCTTCTTTTTTATTTTCTTCTCATTCATTATTGCTCCATAGCTTTCTTTCCCTGATTCATTCTTTCTTCTTTTTTTCTTTTTACTTTCGTTTTTTAAAAATTTTGACTCAGTCTATCAGTACTTCTTTATCCCTCCTTTTTTCTCTATCACTCTCTCTTTCTCTCTCTCTCTCTCTCTCTCTCTTGTCTCTTTTCGATTTATTTGTCTCTCTCTCACTCTGTCTTTCACACAATATTTTATGTACCATATTCTCTTCCCTTTTCTTATCTCACCTTTTCTATCTATCTATCTATCTATCTATCTATCTATCTGTCTGTCTGTCTGTCTATCTATCTATCTATCTTTTTACACTTTCTAAATACATACATACATATATTCGTCCTCATTACATTCGAATATACAGTGCTGTTCGATAAAAGTGACTCACCTGATCTTTTTTACTTAAACATTTTTTCGCCTATTGTTTTTGGGGTCAAACTAATTTTTAATCTTACTAATAAAAAGACCCCTTCCCGACCACCTAGTAAACAAGTTTACTCACCCTAAGGTATTCTATTGATAATTATAATTTTGGATATAAATGAGATTTAGGGAAAACTCTGTGCAAAAAAAAGTAACTCACTTATTTCCTGCAACTAGTAATCAATAGAAACATAACCGAACAGCTTTAAATAAAGAATAATAGAGGTATAATTTATTTATAATAGGTAATATAGTTCGAAATATTTAATAATCTATGGGTCCTCCTTTATTTTGAATAACCTTTTCAACACTTTTCGGCATTCACTTGATTGGGTTCTGGCAAATCTCATTTCCAAGCATTGAATTCCATTCGGATATGAAATTCACGATCAAATCCTCTTTGTTGATCAACTGCTTTCCCGAGAGCCTGTACTTTATAATGCTCCATAAGTTTTCTATGGGGTTGAGGTCAGGAGATTGGGGCGGCCATGTCATAACACTCACCTGCTTCTCATCAAAGTATTCCTTCATTAATTTTGATTAGTGACAGGGAGCATTATCCTGCATAAAAATGAGCTTGGTGGGGTCGATTTGCACCCTTTCAGCAGAAGGGAGCAGACAAGACTTTAAAATTCTCTTGTACTGCTCGCACCTGAGGGTCTTTTCAATAGGTTTTAAGAAACCAGTTCCATGAAAAGGAAAGCATCCCTTCTTCGGATTTTAGATCGCTTATCCTTTGAATTTAGCTCAACTTTCGTTTCATCGGAGAAGAGAACATTTAGTAAAAAAAAATCAGGTGAATCACTTTTATTGAACAGCACTATATATATATATATATATATATATATATATATTCTACCTTTAGAAACATCACTGTGGAATATTATTGTATTTCCTTCATTGTACGTTTTCTTCTTTTTTATTTTCTCCTCATTCTTTAGTAGCTTCTATCTTTCTTAATTTTCTTTTTTAATTTTGGATCACGCTGACAGGATTTTTATCTCTTTTCCTTTCACCTATTTCTCTTTCGCTTGCTCTCTATTTGCTATTTTCTTTTCCTTATAATTCTCTCTTCGTTTTTATGTCTCTCGCTTTCTATCTATCTATCAATCTATCTATCTATCTCTCTCTCCCTCTCTCTCTCTCTCTCTCTCTCTCTCTCTCTCTATATATATATATATATATATATATATATATATATATATATATATATATATATATAATTTTCCACTTTCTATTTCATCACTATCTATCAGTCTGTGTATCTGTCGATCTCTATCTATATCTGTATCTCTCTCTATATATAGATACAGATGTAGATAGATATAGACAGATATATATATATATTATATATATATATATATATATATATATATATATATGAGTTTGTTCATATCTATATATCTATCTATCTCTATCCATCTATCTATTAAGCACAGTGTTTATATATCTATCTTTGTTCATATTTATCGATATATATATATATTTATATATATCATTTTTTAAATTAAAAAATTTACTTAGTGTAAATTAATTCTGTCTGTCTATCTACATTGCAATCTATTTCAGGCTGTTCTTATCTATCTATCTATCTATCGATATATATATATATATATATATATATATATATATATATATATATATATATATATATATATATATATAACACTTCGTCCAGACGGGCTTAACCACAAATTTAACTGCATAGATAGAATTAATATATAACCCCATAAATCATGCCCTAACCACATTTACCATCCACACACGACACACATGCGGTTGCGGAGTTTTTGAGTTTTCACACTTATACACACACCCCAATACTAATATATAGGCGTACATACATCATACACACTCCCAAAGAACTAAAAGATAACATACACTTAAACACATACATCCACTACCCAGGAACCAATAAAACTAAAAATGACGAAGAAGGGAATTCTGAATCTCCCCCAGCTTCTATCTTACAACAACTTAAAAGAGGCCGTTTGACCAACACAAGACCTGACCAAAAGTAACGATAAAAAGCAAATGAAAACTACAGATAAAGTTCATTTTCTTCAGAAAGTCATTCATTCCTGCAGCCCACTGCTACTAACAAGCAGGATTTTTTCTCCTGATGTAGGCAATGCTGACCGAAACTAGTCGAGGAACCTAACTGAAATAATAAAACAAACCATATTAATATACAACCCAGTGTGTCTGAAAATTTAAAATTTTAATATTTTTATTGTTCAAAACACACACACACACACACATATATATATATATATATATATATATATATATATATATATATATATATATATATATGTAGTGTTCCAATAACTTGGGCCGATTTTAAATGTAAAGTAAGTTTAAACGTCTAATGATATTTTTTTCTTTTTCTTTCAGATTCAACAATAAGTCAGATTTAAGTATTTGGCAATTTCAACCATGGAAACAAAGTGTTAAAGTTATCGAAGTCTATTACAAAAATGGACGTTCATACAGAAATGCATTTCGCGCATCATCTCTCGAAACAGCGAAGTCAATTGGCCAGCACGATCGTGCGACTTGACACCTTTAGATTTCTTCCTTTGGGAGTCATCTCAAAAGTAAGGTCTATACCAACAAGCCAACAACAATTCAACATCTGAAGGATGAGATAATAAGGCATATTGGTGAGATCGAGGAGCAACTATGCAGAGACGTCATCAAAAATTTAGACCATCAAGTGGAGGTGTGGAGACATTTGGGCGATATTTTTCACACAAAATTGCCATGACATAAATAACATTATCCAATAGAGAAATAAATAAATTTTCACCAATAACACTGATTTATTTACAGCTGACTTTGATCCGTCTTAATGAAACACCTTTTATATATCATTCTGTTCTTTTAACTCTCACTTTTTATCTCTCTCTTTTACTCACACTCACTCTATCTTTCTATCTCTTTCCGTGCTTTCCGACATTTGTTCTTTCTCTCATAATATTTCCTCTATCATTCTCTCTTCCTAATGATGTGTTTCTTTCGTTACTCTCCCACTTTCTCTCTATGGCTCTCTATCTATCCATCTATCTATTTATATATATGCATGTGTGTGAGTGTGTGTGTGTGTGTCTATTTCCACGTTCTGTCACATCCTCTCTCTATCTGGTGCTTCGTCTCTAGAAAATGTCACTGTCTTTCTTTCACTCTCCTTTTTCTTATTTTTGATTTACTGCTCATTCTTTATTGCTACATAATTTTCTTCTTTCCTTTTACACTCTGTTTCTTTTCACTATCCCCCATCTTTCTCTCTCTCTCTCTCTCTCTCTCTATATATATATATATATATATATATATATATATATATATATATATATATATATCCGAAGCGATGAGAACGAAAGTAATATATAAATTCCAACGTTCGCAGCGTTAATTCAAAAAAGAGCTCGATACAGATAGTAGAGCAATAATTATTTATTTATTATAATTTTATCATATAGGCATAACCATTTTCGACCCTCACCCGTCGATGTGCAGTTCAAATGCACTGAAACCAAGTTGCATCTTTGTAGTGAGTAAAATGGTTTTGTGTATATGATAAAATTATAATATATATATATATATATATATATATATATATATATATATCTTGTACTCTATTCAGTTCATGTATTTTAATGTTTCTTATTCTTTCCTTCCCTCCCAATAGTTTCAATATCAAACTCTTTTCTCTTTTTCTTTTTCCTCTTCTTTTTCTTTTGTTCTCTTTTTTTATCTATTTTTTCCGTATATTTCTTTCGTCACACCCTACCTCTAACCTTTGCATTTTCTTCCCTTCAATGTTTTATATATTACAATTATTTTGATATTTTTCTTTTCTTTTTCTTTCAAATCTTCAAATTTTCTCTTCCTTTTCTTTCCTTTCTTTAATTTTTCTCACTTCCTTTTTCTGCCTTTCTTCACTTTTCTATTTTTCTTTACTTCAATTTTCTCTTCTCCTTTTCTTTCTTTTATTCTCTTTTTCCTCTTTCTTTTCTTTCTTTTCTTCAACCTTTCTCATTTCCTTTTCTTTATTTTCTTTAATTTTTATCTTTTCCTTTTCTTTCTTTTCTTCAATCATTCTCTTTTCTTTTTTCTTCAATCTTTCCCTTTTTCTTTTCTTTCTTTTCTTTAATTTTTCTCTTTTCCTTTTCTTTTTTCTTCAATCTTTCTCTTTTTCTTTTCTTTTTTCTTCAATTTTTCTCTTTTCCTTTTTCTTACCTTTTTCTTTTTTCCTTTTCTTTCTTTTCTTTAAATGTTTTTGCTTCCTTTTCTTACCTTTCTTTAAATTTTTCGCACCGTTTTCTTCCCTTTCTTCAATTATTCACTTTTCTTTTATTCTTTCTTTCATTCTGTCAATTTTCTTCCTTTCTTTTTTCTTCGCATTTACTATTTCTACGTTTACTGTCTTCCTTCATTCTTTCTTTCCATTTTCTTTCATTTTCACTCACATACAATCAGGTACACATACACTCACACACAAAGAAAATCTACCCACTTTCTTAAATATATGAAATAAATATTTATCACTTTCTGACTTTTTTTTTCTCTATTGTTCGTTTTCTTTCGCTTTCTTTAGCACCTCGGTCTTTCTTTCGCATCCTCTTTCCTTTTGCCTAATTTCTTTCACCTTTAGCAATGGAAGCAATTTTTCTTAGTTATGATGAAAGTTAGATGAAAGTTACAGGAACTATATATATATATATATATATATATATATATATATATATATATATATATGCATATATATATATATATATATGCAAGTTTGCACACACATTGCTCTGCCAAAATTTCTGGGAATTTGAATGTAGTATGAATTTCTGCCGCTATCCATTATACGTTCGCTGTAAATGTGCACAGGATGACTATTTCCATGAAAATGACAAAAAGTTGGAGCAAGGGTAATTAATTTTACGCTCATAGTCAAAATGTTGGTCGAATCTTGCATATATATATTTATATATATAAATATAAATATATATATATATATATATATATATATATATATATTTATATATATATATATATAGAGATATAGATATATATAGATATATATATATATATATATATGTGAGTATATATTTTCGAAGAAATTAATGTATTTTATATATAATCTGACATTATTCCTTATTACGATGAATGTGTTATCTTTACTGAATTAGACAGTTTAAAAAGGGCAATGCCGACACAGACACATACACCCACTAAATATACCATTTATATTAATAAGTGGCATATCAGTGTACATATATATATATATATATATATATATATATATATATATATATATATATATATATATATATATATATATATGTATATACATTTATTATTTATAACTAATTTTTGGCACAAGGCTTGATGTATGAGGCTTCCAGTGATGATCGGTTACACACTCACGCACACACACAAATATATATATATATATATTGACTTATTTTGAAATGCTACATATATATATATATATATGTATATATATGTGTGTGTGTGTGTGTGTGTGTGCGTGTGTGTGTGTGTGTGTAGCATTTCAAAATATGGCAGAATGTAGCTAGGAAATCCTTTCTCTGTAATATTGACATTAACTTTCTGACAATCACTGAGACAGTCGAATGTTTTCGAACGAAAACAGAACAAAACAAGAATTTTGAACACTGCGTCCACAATTTTCCACCGGTCAGGGAAGATGTTATTAGAAAATTGACACAATACAATAAAAAATTTAAAAGGTGGTTGATTTTATTAACAACTGCACTTTTAGTTGCAAGTTTTAGAGTTAAAATTAATTTATAAAGTAAATTCACACATTCTAGGTTGAAGAAGAAATTTAGGTATACTCAATTTAATACGTTTTGTACAAAAAAAGCCTTCTATAAAGCCCCTGGAATCCTAATCGTGGCAAATTACAAAATCTATTCAGTAATGTAACACATGCGGAAATCCCACCAAAAAAAAATTCCAATTTCATTTTTATTTCACATTGAGAAAGGACATTTATCTGTACGAAAACTCCGAGAAATGAGTATATATTTTCGAAGAAATTAATGTATTTTATATATAATCTGACATTATTCCTTATTACGATGTTAATCGTGGCAAAAAAAACTAGCCCCAAACTACAAGATCTCTTCAGTAATGTAACACATGCAGAGAAAAAAAAGCTTCACTTTATTTTTATTTTACGTTGAGAAAGGACAATGATGTTTCCGAAAACTCCGATTTATAAAATCTTTCTCACCACGCCTCCATTTGATAAAAATGCCTATTAACATGCAATATACTATAATATTATAAATATTATCACTTTTGTTGTTTTTTATCTCTCGATTTTCTTTCATCGGCGCCTACTAGATCTACACATTATAAGAAGCCAACATGAACAATCTTTCTACATTCTCTATTTAGGTACCTCCACTTTTTCGCGGAAAACAGCATAGCGTAATGAAAAAGGCCACAAACTTAATAAAAAGTAAAGTTTTATCGTCAAAATGTTTATGTTATTATTAAGATGAAAGGCCAAATTATTTTTTGATTATTTTTTAATCCTTTCAAAATTTTGGTTAAAGTCTTGTTTTGTTTACGTCATCGGTGTGGCATAATAATAACATTGACTTTTTTGTGCTTTTTCCCGTTGAAAACAAATTGATTTGGAAATTCTTGTAAAAATCAAATAATTGTCCGATTTTAATCAAATTTTCAGGACGTATTCACAAATTAATTAAATTATTTTTATTTATTTTTAAAAAATTTTGGTTAAAAATATTTTTTCTACATATGTTACCCACCACTTACTTAATTTCATGAAATTTCCTGAATTATTTTTTAAAAGTAGGACTCTTTGGAAAATGTAAATTTTTTTTCAAACTTTCACTATTCTAAATGAAAATCTGCTCTGAATTGTAAAATAATAAATACAATAAAATTATGACATTATTTAACTAGAAAAGCTTTTAATTGCTTTTGCAAATAAGTTATATTAAGGACACTATTGTCTCAGGAATTTTTTTTCCGATGAATAATGAATTTTGACAAGAATAATTACATTTTTTTTTTTAATTTAATTATAATAATTTATAATAGTTTAAGTCGTGTAAAATTCTGTATTGGGCTATTTCCTGGATGTGATATAGTAATTAAGTGGAAACGAAATTTACGATTCCAAAATTGAAAAGATTAATAAATGTAGTTACACTATTCTATTTTTTAAATTATTTTTTTACTTAATTTATTCCCTTTTTTCATCTATGAAAGGCTAAACATGACATTATTATGAAAAGGTCACGTGATCTAAGAGTTTTGTCTCTTTACAGTGAAATTAATTTAAGAAAATTTTATAGTTTTAAATTTTTTTTATTATTTTTGCATAAAGCATCTTCGAAAGGTAAATAAAAGTCAATAAATTATGTTCATTTGTAAAAATTACTAGGTAGTTAAAAACCAAAAATAAAATGCGTTCACTAGTCAGCCATAATAACTGTCATCGCTTTATCACTCAATTGCCCATCAATCATCGCCTCAGATAAACAGGACCAATCATTAACAAATGGTTTTGTATTACTTTTTTATGCTATATGTAATATTCAGTTTAATTTAACTATAAATTTTCTAATTTTACTCAAATAATGTGTCAGAAACATAGTGATTTTCCAAGCGTAGCTCAGATCTGGCACATGGCCGAAAGTATGGGGTACACAGTGAGGATCGAACTCACTACTCAGTAGTAATTGTTCTAGCGAGACAGGCTTGCTAACCATTACACCACCTCGAGGTGCCCAAAGACTTGATTTTTTAAGCGTAGCTTAGATGTGGCACAAAGTCGAAAGTATGGGGCATTCAGTGAGGATCGAACTCACTACTCAGTTATAATTGTTCTAGCGTGAACATCTTGATAACCAAAACTCCGCCGCGAGATGCCCAATGTGTCAGAAAAATATATATTTTTGGAAGAGTTTTAAAATCGATAAATTTGTTTTGTTTACAAATTTCTTAAAATTAAGAAAATGGCCGCTTTTAGGAAAATTTTAAGAAATCGAAATTAAATTTGACATTCCAATGTATACAATTTCTATCTGAAATACAATATTTTACTTACTGGAAATAATAAATTTAATCCTTTAACTTTCAATTAAAGCTAAAAATGAAATCTTCGGGGCTGTTTCATTTTTAAAATTTCATTTTAAACCTTAAGTATCGAAAATTTATGCCGAAAAAAGTGGAGCTACCTAATCTATACAATATTAAAAGACTGATTGCGTGCGTGCTTGTATGGTGCGATCGTCCGGCGCATAAATATTTAAGTCAATCTGATATTTTTTTTTAAATACTTTAAGCGAATAAGTTTTAAAAATACGAGTTGTTTATACAGTAAGTACTTTTATTTTAATTTTCTTCGAACAGACAATTTTTTTAATTAAAATATTTTTAAGTTAAAGACAGACACAAAGAGATCCCGATTTGCTGTTTCGTCCAGTTGTTTGTAGAGTAATTATTTATATTTCAGCTTTCTTTAATAAACAAACAATATTTTAATTATTTAAAAAATATTTTTTAGCATATTTAAAAAAATATTTTCACGTGAATATGATTTTAAAATATTTTCTGGCATATTAAAAATATTTTTAAAATTTAAGTTAATCTGATTTAAAAAATATTTTAAGTGAATACAATTTTAAAATACGAGTTGTTTATAAATTAATATAACAAGTCCTTTTTCATTTTGTACAAGTGTTCACATATGCCATAAATAAATGCTGTTATTGGAGTTCAAGTTTATTCCGGAAGTTCTAATCCTATTAAATGCTGTAAACAATCGCTCTCCCGTCGAACTCGACGTATGAGGGTCAGACAGATCAGTTCCCAGAAACTGAAAGCCCGACAGCCACACAGGATTTGATTATAGTGGTGAAGGCTTTGTGCAGGGACGAATACAGGGACCTGGTGCAACGGATGCCACAAGGTCCCCAAACGACCCTCCGCAGGTTTTGAATTCAGAGTTGTCCCTCTCCTCCAAGGCTATAGAACCCAGTCTGTCCTGCTATTTACCCATAGTTGGAG
This sequence comes from Acanthosepion esculentum, assembly GCA_964036315.1. NCBI lineage: Eukaryota > Metazoa > Mollusca > Cephalopoda > Sepiida > Sepiidae > Acanthosepion > Acanthosepion esculentum. Next base: position 21,092,002 of record OZ038488.1, read on the forward strand.
GGAGAAGAAGAGGATTCACACCTTTCCCATAAGTGAATGTAATGGAATCGACTGGAATTCGAACTCGGCTCTCTGATTCCTCAATCCAAGCCGTTACTCCACCGTGCCTCCTTGTATCAATAAACAATCAATAAAACGTTAAACATGAATTTGTAAACAAGACAAAGGATGACATGAACGAATTGAAATATTTAACTGAATCATAATAAAATTAACTTGCATTTCAATGGAATGCTAAAATCAACTTCAGTATTTTATAACCTGAACCGTCAGTGACCCAACGGATCACAGGTAGTCTAGTTACATATAAAGCTTTTCTTACGAGGAAAATTGTCACATATTGTAAGTCGTATTTTCACTTTCAGTTCTTAATAATTTATTTTCCCCTTATGGCCTTAGCTTTCCTTCTTCTTTTTGTCTTCAATCCGTTGATTACTTCCCTTACTTTATATATATATATATGTGTGTGTGTGTGTGTGTGTGTGTGTGTGTGTGTGTGTGTGTGTGTGTGTTTAGAGGCATATCAACTGCTATGGGTTATTTAATGCCGAAATGCAAATCTTTTTTATTTATTTATTTTTTTGTCAAACGGAGAAAAATGTCGTGCTTTGGACACGTTACAAGATACTACAGCCTGTGAAAGGCCATTATGCAAGGCACCGTTGAAGTGGACGTAGGAGAGGACACCAACGTAAAAAATGGTCGGACTATGTCAAACAATGGACAAGTACGACTATACCAGAATTCCTGATGCCTGCCGTTGATAGACCGTTGTAGAGGAAATTCAATATTGGAATCCACGCTACGATTACAAAAGTCAAGGTGATGATGATAATGATGATGATGGCGATACAAGTCTTAATAATAAAGCCAGAGCTGGGGGCGGAGGAGAAGAGGTGGATTCATACCTTTCCCAAAGGAATTTGAATCCAACTGGAATTTCAACTCGGCTCTGCAATTAACAATTCCCAACATTACACCACCAGCATATCCAACCTTACGGTCAGCGGTATTCTCAAGCTGTCGCCCATGTAGGTACTGACCAATCTCGACGTTGCTTATCTTCGGTGATCGTACAGGAACCAATGTTTCAACGTGATGTAGCAGTGATTACTACGGCAAAAACATTTCCAATAAATTCCATAGCAAAATCATTCCCACTGCATTCCTATATTCAAATCGTTTTCAATACGTTTTCTATAAAAATGGTGAAATTTACCGTTTCCATGGGGGAAAAAAATTGGCATTTATTAACCGAAGACTTTGCGTTACTGACGGCTGAAATTTATTAAAATCTTTTTCTTAAATATTGTTTTTTAAGGAAGTTAAACTCCCAAGTCCACTAACTGTTATCGCTCTATCTAATAATGATGGGGGATTTCCTTCCAAAACACAAATAAAGGGGAACAATTGTTCACAATATATCTCAAGTAATATTGTGTATAATACGCACATTTTCTAGCTTCTTAAGTCTAAAAGTAAGCAATACCTATTATACACGGGAACTAAATATTAACCTTTTCTCCGACTACGTACTGGACGATGTGATCAAATAGAAGTCATATTTATGGTCAAAATGCGTGAAAAAGAGTTTAAATCACGAACCAAAATTCTTCTTCGATGCGCAGTGTTCCTTCAGGACAAGGGCCGTCAACGTTCTTTGCAACTTCGTATGATTTGTAGTAAGTATTAGGTTGCCACATGAAATGACGCACTTTATAGGAAATGGATAAAATGCTTTTGCAATGTTAAATAACTAATTTAAAGGTATTTTCCCCACTTAGTATTCCATGTAAGTCTCACTCCACTTTTACTGTTACAATATGTTCCCCTCTTTTGCCCTCACTATCTCTTCCTCTTCTTTCACTCTCTATGTTCTCTTTTAGCCTCACTATATCTTCCTTTCCTTTCCTCTTACCATATGTCCGTCTCTTTTACCCTCACTATATCTTCCTTTCCTTTCCTCTTACCATTTCATCTATTTTACTCTTAATTCATCGCTTCTCCACCTTCGCCAGCTATTGTTTAAATAGCAGCGTTGACTCGATGGCTGTAGTTGATAACCAGTGCAGAAGAAGGACAATTCCTGAATTCAAAATCATATGTAACCCTGGCGAAGCACATACTATACATCCATGGAAAAGATTATTTAGTTCACAATTAACAGCAGTCCGGTGTTACAGACTCTATGGTCTTGACTGCGATAGATAAGATAGATAGGTTTGTGTTAGCAACAAAAATAACATTACCTGAATAATTCTTTGAAATCAAACAGTCATTTTTTATAGAAATGCCGTGAAAGATACAATAAAAAAAGCTAAGTTACTGATAGCGAATTCGACTATAAGAGGTTAATTAGAGGGGGGGAAAGACGGATGTTGAGTTTAAACGGATCAAGGACCACACAGACAAATGTCGTATCAATAATTTGTTTTATCTTCGAGCAGTCATCTATTATTTGTTCGCAATTTTACCCGTCTCACGCCCAAAACAAATCACAGAGTCAAACCCTGAAGGTGTGATCGGGGGAAGGGCCGATACCATCTCAGATGAACAAGTGGCGCTGTTTGGCAAACACTTGGCGACATTAGACAATAACACCTTCTTACAAACGTGACGATACTTTCGACGCTTCGGCTATACGCGGTCGAAAGTTGGCGGAGGATTTAACGTTTGCGCAGTCGCAAAAATGTTTCTCATTTTTTTCTTCTCGTTAACATTTTCTTTCTCCCTCTACAGCTTTTTCTTTCTTTCTTTCTCTCTGGCAAGCTCTCTCCTTCTATTTTTCCCTCAATATCTCATTTAGTCTTTTACACCTTTCCTGTGTTTTATTCATTCTCACCTATGCCATTTTATCTTTCTTTCTCTCTCTCTCTCTCTCTCTCTCTTTGTGTGTGTGTGTGTGTGTGTGTACAGAGAGAGTGATGTATGCAAGTAAATATATGTAAACTCACTGTTTCTTTCAGCCTTTTCTATCAAAGCACATTTTTCGTTCTTGTATTTTTCACTGCCTCTTCCTGTCTCACTAAAAACCCTCTCTGTCACACTATATATATATATATATATATATATATATATAGAGAGAGAGAGAGAGAGAGAGAGAGAGAGACCGGGAGACAGTGGGGGTAGAGATAGTGCGTGACAGGTAGATGCGGATGGATATATATTTTTTTCTTTCTTGCATATTTCGTTGCCTCTTCCTGTCTTGCCAAAAACTATCAGTCACTATATATTATTGGTTATATTACCCACACTTTATCTCTCTTCCCCTTTCTCCATATATATATATATATATATATATATATATATATATATATATATATATATATATATATATATATATATATATGGTGACTGATATTTTCATACCTTAAGCGTATATAGCCACACCAGGCCGCGAATACCCCACAAACAAACGCCCAAACATTGATACTAAGCTTTCCTCCGCCATGAATATACCTATTTTAAAACAATATAATTATATAAAAGTGTGAACGAAGTCCTAGAGACCATATCAATAGAAAGGAAAATTATAATTAACTTCCAGAAAAGACAGTTGAAATGTCTAGGATACATAATGCGAAAAGACGGCTTGGAAAATTTGATACTCACGGGACAGATTGAAGGATCAGAGGAAATCGATGCACAACCTCCCTGGTGAACTTGAGCGAATGGATGGTGGAGTAGGGTTTGGGAGAGGTGGCAAAATAACAAAAGTTATTAAGTGCTACGAAGGACAGGAAATTGTGGCGAGCCATGATTGCCAACGTCCTGAAGGGATACGATAAATAGAAGAACTGACGTGTGAGTGTGCGTGTCCATGTGTGCGTACTTAGGCAGCATGCTCTCTTGCTTCCATCTTTCATTAAAGACTAATTAATGAGTCTGATGACCATTTAGAGCGCGAAACTCATAGTCACAACGTAATGTTGATTTCTACGTCCACACTTTTTTTTATACCGAGGTTCACACAATATACGGTTCACTTTATCTTTACCCTTCTCTATTTCACTCTCTCTAAAACTTCTGACATATTGTGTGTGTGTGTGTGTGTGTGTGTGTGTGTGTGTGTGTGTGTGTGTGTGTGTGTGTGTCGAGATAGTTAACTCTGTCTGAATTTATGGGATTAGCAGTTATCATTATTTACACTATTTATATAAGGACTACTTTCCACAACTTGTGTCACAACCTGACTTAGTGGGGGGGGGTCAAGTAAATACACTTACTTTAACTTAAATTCAATGCAGTAAAGCTATATGTTACTTTCCTTTTTTTTTCTTTGCTAAATATATAAATATAATATAATAAATATAATATAAATATATTGGGTAAAATAAGGTATATATATATATATATATATATATATATGTGTGTGTGTGTGTGTGAGAGAGAGAGAGAGAGAGAGAGAGAGAGAGAGTGTGTGTGTGTGTATATGTAAGTACCACATCGAACCGAGGCAATGTTTGTTAAATTAGACAAATTGCAAACGTGTTTTATCGACATGCTTATGCGCTTCGTCATACTTTAATAGGCTTCTCTGGATCAGAACAAAAAAAAATAAATGTGTGTTTGTGTGTGTGTGTGTGTGTGTGTGTGTGTGTGTGTGTGTGTGTGTGTGTGTTGTTTGATTTTCTTCACAATATAGAAAATCTATCTGAATGTTTTACTTTCAACCCATTCTGAAGAATTTGGATAAGGGTTGACAACTAATTGATTAGTTAAGAGGTGCTGAGCGGATGTGCTTGTTTTCCTTATGGGGACAGACAAGGGCAGAAAGAATTGAAATGATGCGAGTTAAGTTTTGGCACAGAAGCAGATGGTTATTAATAATTATAGAAAATTAATGGGGGTAAAATAAATTCAATGCAAAATAAATTCACTGCAAAAAAGCCATAGAAATATTTTGCTTTAAACTCATTCTGAAGAATATGGATAGTGATTTACCTTAAAGTCAATGCTAAAAAGCTATATGAATCTTTGGCTTTTAACCCATTGTGAAGAATTTGAATAGGGGTTTACCTTAAATGCAATGCAGTAAAAGTGGGGGAATATGAGAAAAAGATTTCTACAAAACAAGAAAATTGAAAAGAAAAGTAAACAGCAAAAAAGTAAATTAAAATAATGGCTTTTATAAAAAAAAGTCGCACAGTTTTGTTCTTTCATCTCGACCGATGGACGTCAGCATAGCGAAAAAGTTATTACGGTTTAATATTGAAGCAAACACATATATATTTCTTTCGTTTTGATCCGAGGAAGCCTATCTAACGATGGCGAAACGCGATTTCTTAGAACTGATGATTGTGAACTGATAAGAACTTAGCCAAATCAAGTTACTCGAAACAGTATATGGGTGTATGTGTGTGTGTTTTTGTGAGTCAGTACGAGTGTATGTGTGTGTATATGCAAGTGTGTGGGTGTTTGTATGTGTGTACATGTGTGTCTGTGAGTGCAGCCATCTATCAAATCGACCGCAGTTATTCAGAGTTGTCCTTTTCCTAGACTGGTTGGCAACCAAGGCTGAAGTGCCCATTCTGTCTTTCTACGTAACCCATATGTGTGCGTGCGCGCGAGCATGTTTGTGTTTTCAATTTCTCTACAAGTACGTCATTACTTACATGTTCAGTCTATTGAACCAAAAGACTTGCACTTAGCAAATCATAATAAATCTTAGTATATTCAACAGCAGCAATAACTAAAGTGGATTTCACAAGTAACTCGAAGAGAATCCTTGAATATTGTGCACTGGCACTACAGAGTCATAAACGCTGAACTGTAGAAAATAACACAGACTATATCAATTGAGGACTTTCAACAGCAGCAACAACTAAAATGAATAGCACTTGTAAAATAATGACATAATCAAAAAGTTGATTTTCCACATCACTTCAAATAAATGCTTAGGAAAGAAACCTGGCCGCTCGATCAATGAAAGCTGAACGTTTCCTTGTGTAAACGGCTGCTTATCATTAGCATTACACAGACATTACACAATAGTTCAGTGAAAACTGAAAATTGCAGCAGAGAATAAACTAGGCTCTACGGAAGACGTTCTCAGTGCTAAAAGAAGATTATAGAACTACAGATGGTGCCTAACCCACTAGGGATGCGGAGGTCTTGGCGACGGCATCACTTCAATAATAAAGTTGCATTCTTCTCTCGCAGCCGGTGATTTGAGTCCAGAGATAAGAGAACTTCAACACAGGGAAATTTAACTTAGCTATTTTATTAACGTACATGTCGTCATGTTCTGTCAAACCCGTGGGTTCCTTTTCCCTCACTGGCTAGCCGTTTTAGGCACACGTCTACATTGTTTGACGGTTAAGAAGCAACTCACACAAAACCCTTTCTCTCTCTATCGTTCTCACGCTCATTCAGCCAATCAAAATCGACTTCCTTGTTTTGTCTTCCATCTGACCCCAAAAGTCAACCCCAGGACGTCTGAGCAAATATACCAATCACCCTAAAAGCAATAGTCAGCTAAACTTTTATTTTTAACATACCTTACCTAAACATTAAAAAATTGAATTTATGAATTTTGTTTCAAATATATTGCTCTAAAATTCACTCTACTCTTTCACGTCGGCAAGACGTGCCCCCGCATTTTTTTTTCTTCATTGGGCCTCGGTCACATGACCCCTTCTACATGCACATATGCCATTCTTGAAAAAGAATTTACATAAACAACAAAACTCTGGCCATTTTTTTTTCACGCTTCACATTTTTTTAACAAAAAAAGAATACCGGAAAATCCTTTATGCATTCTTGGACACTAGCTTCCGTGACGCTAGGCCACCGTCTCAGAAGACAGTTTGGATACAAATCACTCCAACAGTGAACTTTGACCTCTGCAAGAACAACCCAAGTCAGCAGGTACCACCTCTGCAATCCAATATTCCTGGGAAGAACAAAATGTTTTGACTCTTCACTTGAGACTACACGAAATTTGCATACAATTCACAGAAAAAAATTACTGGTACCAAAATCACACAATACATGCCAAAAGCCCCACGCCACAGCGTCGACCAATTCCACAACTGAACCACGTCTTTGCCACCTAAATTTTACACTTTAAATATACTATGATCCACACTTATTTCTTACTCACTATGACACATCACACACGGTTCATTATCACCCTATGTATTCAACCACAACAAATTAATTACTTTTTTATTTGCGTATTACCAGAATTACTTAAACAAATCTTCACAAATTTACCCCCATTAATTTTCTATAATTATTAATAACCATCTGCTTCTGTGCCAAAACTTAACTCGCATCATTTCAATTCTTTCTGCCCTTGTCTGTCCCCATGAGGAAAACAAGCACATCCGCTCAGCACCTCTTAACTAATCAATTACTGACTTTTACCGTGGTTACAAGGGTTTTCTTAGTCGACTACCACAACCTGGCATCCCAGAAGCCAATTTCTTTTTGGTTGACAGGGCTATTCCTAGACGCTCGTATCTTAGAGTATTCATTCCATATGAATAATTCACAACGTACAGCTCCCATTATACCCAAACATTGTCCGGTTTCCTGTCTACATATCAAGGTTTGATAATTCCCCCCCCACACCCCGGCCAGGACATAGACACGATCACATTCAGAAATTCGAAACTGTGCAAGCCGAATCTACTTATTCACACAATTAATTAATTAACTTAATTTTTCCACAAAAAATTAACTCACAAAAGTCACCAATTAGCAATTTACTGATTCAACCAATGAAGGCAAAAAGACACACACGCCTCTTAAATTAAAAAAAAGAATTCCACACTCTGTTACAAAAATGAACAAAACAATCATTTGTCAGTTAATTCTGATTAACAAAATAATTCTAAACTTAAAACATTTGAATGCACTCAAAACCATAATCACAAAAAAGTTCAACGCATTAAATGTACACAATGATTACAATAGGAATGTCCCGTCACAAAATGCCGTCTGTCTTTCTTTTTCGAAACAATTTTCCATTCCGTTCACGTACGCGAATTCAGGCCACCAAGTGGCTAGCAGACTGCCAGACATACAAAATAAAAGCGTGATAATCAAAATCGCACACGGTTCTAAAGTTTCTTTTCCCTACTCGTCCATTTTTTCTGTTCATCAAACCTTGATACTTTTTCCACATTTTTTCATCATTACTTCCTATTTCAGCTTAGATGTTTATGTGAGAGAGAGAGAGAACTAGTTTTTTTGTTTGTCCTCATGTCTAGATTACTTTTTTCTTTTTTCATATTCCCTTTTGAAGAACAATCCTCTCCGAACATTTCCACGTTGTCTTGTAACCCTCATCCTGCAACCCCATATGTTGGGAGGTCCTGGCCACTGCGCCAAATTGAGTCTAATGTTGTATCGCCCAATCAAAATGGGAAGGGCTTGGCGATGGCACCAATTCGATAATAAGGTTGAATTCTTCTCTCGCGGCCGGTGATCACTAGTCGTTTTGAATCCAGAGACAAAAGAATTTCAACATAGAGAATTTTAACTTAGCTATTTTATTAACGCTCATGTCGACATGTTCTATCTAACCAGTTGGGGACGCTCTCCTTCACTAGGGAGCCATTTCAGACACGTAAGAAAATGCGTCTACATTGTTTGATGGTTAAGAAACAACTCACCCAAAACCTTTTCTCTATCTACCATTCCCACGCTCCTTCAGCCAATCAAGATCGACTTCCTTGTTTTGTCTTCCATCTGATCCCGAAGGTCAACCTCAGGAAATCCGAGTAGAAATACCATTCCCTCTAAAAAAAAATAACAGTCTGCTAAACTATTATTTAACACAGAGAGTGCTAATTGCAGGACTGAAGACCCTGCGGTTGGACTTTGCATCCTGCAACCTATTGCAGGTTTCCTGGGTCGCTAGGACAACACATTTACTAACTACATAGATCCATTGCTAAAGATGCTGGAAAATGGTCGCTTCCCTGTACCGTTCCAGGGAGTACCTGACACCTGCTACCCTCTTCCTTTTCAAGAGCCAGATCAGTCCTAAAATGGATTACTGCTGCCGCGTCCTCGGTAAGACGATAAACTACATCCGACAGCACGGCCTTTGATCAGGAGGTTTTGAGGAGCGTGGAACCACCTCTTAATTTCTGGTGTTTCCAAGTCCACCCTGATCTGGGGTCGTAGCACCTGTCAGGGTGCCACCTATGGGCAAATAGTTAACCCCCAAACGAAAACAAGATATGAATATGAATGTATAAAAATACATTTTTATCGAAAAATTACCAACAATACCCCGTCCTGGGTATGACGATAAACCACATCCGCGTCCAGGGTAAGACGATAAACTACGTCCGACAGCAAGGCCTCTGATCAGGAGATTTGGGGGAACGTGGAACCACCTCTTAATTACTTGTGTCCCCAGATCCATCCTTACTCGAGGCGGTAGCACCTGTTAGGGTCCCAGCTATAGACAAATAGTTAACTCTAAACTGAGGTCAAATCACTATGAAAGTATAAATGTTTTTATCGTAAAAATAACAGTAATGCATTTTCATGGTAAAGAAAAACTACCAGCAATACTTTTTTGAAAAAATAAAATTAAAAAATTACAAGCAATGCATTTTTTGAAAAAAATTTTTTTTAAATTACCAGGAATACATTTTTTTTAATAAAAAAAATTTTAAAATTGCCAGCGATGCATATTTTGAAAAAAAAAAAATTACCAGCAATACATTTTTTTAAATTTTTTTTAATTACCAGGAATACATTTTTTTTAATAAAAAATTTAAAAAATTTCCAGCGATGCATATTTTAAAAAAAAAAAATTACCAGCAATGGATACATAATACATAATGCAAACATAATAGGATAGATCAAGACTAGAAGTTCAAAGTGGAAAATGACTATCTGCGAAGGAGCTCATTCCAGGGAAAGAGACAAAAAAATCGACTTTGGTCATAGATTAAACTCTCTACGTGATGAAAAAGTGACAGCAAGTAATGCCAAGGTGTGGTACAGAGTACAGAATATTAAACGCAAATTTAAGAAAAAATATACAGGCAGACAAAGGAAGAATTTGCTCATGCTCATCGAAAAGTGGGGAGGAAAAGAAAAAACGGGCGCCACAGATATCGCAAAATAAATAGAAGAATAAAAAAAATAAGAAGACAAAAGATAGGATGCGTAGAATTGAAAGGACGCGGATAATAGAGAAAGAAAAATACTTCAAAGACGGAATCGATAGATCGGCGCGATCTTCAACGACGAGAGAAGCAAAATCTCGCACCTGAAATAATAATGTTTGAGGTATGATCGACACAGCAGGAAAATAAGCAGAGGTACCTTATAAGATTGTAATAGAAATGCTATCAAACTTTAGTGAGTTCAGTGTCCACAAAATTACGGAAATAATAAATAAAATATTAAACAGTGGTAACTTACTCGAAGACTTTAGTAGATCTATCTTCCTAGAACCAGGCGTGAACGAATGTGACATTTATCGGACTATCAGCGTAATGAGCCACATAACCAACTTATCATCCGAATTCTGAAGAATAGAGTGCGTAGCAGGATTAGACCGGAAATAGGTCAAGAACAATGTGGCTTCGTTAAGTACATTGGAACAAGAAATGCGATCTTTATAACCAGAATGTTATCAGATACAGCAATGCAAATACAAAAGGATGTATACTTATGTTTCTAGACTACGCAAAAGAATTTATGACCCAAAGAACTATTTGAACTACGAGGAAAACTTGATTTATTCGAGAAATATATTAGCACAGTCCAGAGCATTTCCTTGGAACAAACCACCTGCATACGGATAGAATATGAATAAAGAATAGTAATATAGAAAATGGGGTAAATAATGATGTGCTTTCTCACCGGATTTAATCGAACATTACAATGAGGCAATCCTCAGAGAAATATAAAGATTTACTAATGGTGGACACAATCTTAAAAACTTAAAGCATTATGTGCCTCAAATGATTCTTGGGTACTTCCATGTTAACAGGGTTTTAATCAAACAAAATTTAATTTTATTGTTCTCTGAAATAAAATTTGATCAGTTTAAATGCATCTAAACATAAAAATAATGTTCAGCTCCATTAGACATTATAAAATACTCTTTAAATTTCGTTCATGTTAACAAAAAGTTAAAATTCGGACAGAACTTATGGGATGACCTAATATATATATATATATATATATATATATATATATATATATATATATATATATATACATTCTTTTTTATAGATAAATATTTAAGTAAATGCTCTGTTTATAATAAACAGTATTAACAACCTGAATGGCCGAGAAATTGCTATAGAAAATATACGTCCTCCGACAGAAATCGAACATGTATCCTATACGGAACCGTCAAATAGCCTGACGTGCTTTTACCGATTTCGCCACAGTAAAATTTGAATTAAAATTAAAATAAAATTAAATATTAAAAAGTGTAAAAATTAAAATTAAATAATAAAACTATAAAAGTATTTTATATTGTTGAAAAACAGGTTTTCTGTTTTAAATGTTTTATAAAGTATTTTGTTAGTTCTTTTCCTTTGCCCTTTTGCCAGACAAGACCGATTGTTGTAAGTATCTACATAGATGAATAAATAAATATCTACAAGAATAAATATTGAAGGTACTTAACGAGTAACGGAAACAAAGTAGATTTTTCACTTTACGTTCACAAGTAAAAGCTCCAACGATGTTGACGAGAAGCGGAAATCAAAATTTGGTTGGAAAGACCTAAATTTCTTCTTCTTCTTCTTCTTCTTCTTCTTCTTCTTCTTCTTCTTCTTCTTCTTCTCTCCTCCTTCTTCTTCTACTTCTCCTTTTCCTTCTCCTCTTCTTCTTCTTCTTCTTCTTCTTCTTCTTCTTCTTCTTCTTCTTCTTCTTCTTCTTCTTCTTCTAACTCCATTTTTTACTTCTCCTCCTCTTCTTTTTTCTTTCTTTCCCTCATCTTGTTTCTTCTACTCTTTCTTCTTTTTCCTTCCGTTGTTTTTTCTTCTTCTCTCCCATGCATTTTTTTTCACTTTTTCTCCCACGCTTTCTTCTTATTCTTCTTCCACTTCATCGTCTTTTTAAATTTTTTCTTCTCTCCTTCTTTCTCGTTCTCTCCTTCTTTCTCGTTCTCTCCTTCTTTCTCGTTCTTCTTCTTCTTCTTCTTCTTCTTCTTCTTCTTCTTCTTCTTCTTCTTCTTCTTCTTCTTCTTCTTCTTCTTCTTCTTCTTCCATATCGTCTTTTCACCCCTCCTTGTCTTCTACTCCTCCTTTTTCTTCTTTTTCTTCTTTCTTTCCTTCTTTCTTTCTCTCACATCACCCCTTTCTTTTATTGCCCTTTTAACCAAACTCCTCTGATCCAAAAATGATTCCCCTCTTTTCCATTTCGCCCCTTCTCACTTTCACTTCACAACCTACACCAGCACCATCTCAAGAGTGGTCACCTCCTTTCGCCTCCCCAGCCCTGATTCCCCTCATTCCATTATTGTCATTTCAGTATGTCAGAACTCATGCCTCATTGCATCACATGTTTCACCGGTGGGTGGGGGTTTTAAATGCTGTAGCCACCGCAACACACATATGGCCGACGTGTGCTTCACTGCTTTATGACGTGCTTCATCTTAGATGCCATCATCCGGCAGCCGCTTTTATTACTGCATCTATTTCAAGTCTTCCCTTTCAAGTATCTATTGTCTGTCTCGTTGAACGTCTGTTAAGTGTTGGACGGCCGACAGGTTATTATAGATGTAAAAACATGCAGAAATGAACTTATGAACTTCGTGTACGCACATACACATACACACACTCACACACATGTGCGCCCATATACGCAGCCACAAAGATGGATATATATATATAAACAAACTAATATGGATATTTACAAAGCTTCGATTTCCAGCACAGGAAAAAGGCGAAAGAAGGAAGATCATGTTGCGTCATTCTTTTGAAACTTGAATGTAATTTTGGAGGCATAATTACATTTGTAATTCTGTTGTGCTTCATTAAATGGAGAGATTTAGTTAAGCGATTAGATTTGTATGTGTCGGTGGTATAATAACGACCCGGAATGATTTCGAATTCCACTCGAGTTCGTTAAATTCACTTATACTTTAATACCTTTGGGGAAGGTATGACTCTATCTCTTCCTCCTCGCAAATATGGGTTAAATAATAGAGCAGAATGGTCTCTTCACTCTTGGTTGGTAACCAGTACAGGAAAAGAACAACTCTAAAATTCAAACCAGTTGAGCATGGAACTAGCAACTCTAACCCGTAAAAAGTTACTAGTTGCGATGAGAACCACAACAGTAATACCTAGCGTGATGAGAGCTGTTGCACCATACTCCTCAGGAAGCCTACGGAATATGAGAGCCTTGCACCATAGTCCTCAGCGAGTCTACGGAACTTGAGAGTTGTGTCTCTATACTCTTCAGTGACTCGACAGGACTTTAGAACTGTACCCCCCATAGACCGCAGATAGTCTACGGAACTTGAGAGCTGTAACTCCATGCTCATCAGGGAGTCTATGGAAATTGAAAACCATGACTCTATATTCCTCAGTGAGTCTAGGGGGCTTGAGAGCTGTGGAATCATACTCCTCAGAGAGTCTACTGGTCTTGTGAGCAATGGTACCATACACCTCATGGAGTCTACAGGACTTGAGAGATGTGTCCCCGTACTCCTCAGGGAGTCTAAGGGACTTGAGAGCTGTGACCCTATACTTTTCAGGGAGTTGTGGCATCATAAACCTCAGGGAGTCTACTGGACATGTGAGCAATGGTACCATACACCTAATGGAGAGCAGTGACCCCTTACACCTCAGGGATTCTACGATACTTTAGAACTGTGGCACCATAGTCCTCAGGGAGTCTAGGGACATGAGTGCTGTGGCATCATACTCCTCGGGGCTGCCCAGTTTTGTGTGCCTTGTGTATCTTTTCCACCATAAGATATATTTGCATACAGGCGATTAGTAAAGTAACTACTGGGTTTGAAAGCGAAAATATAAAAGCAAAATGCTATATAATGCTAACGGTAATATTAGCCGTTTCCCTACAAGGAAATATCTGGCATTCATTGTCCAAGGATCCAGTACTCATTTCGGTTGAAATTTATAAAAATCTTTCTCTTAAATCATTTTTACGAAAACACGTTTCTCCGGTCCAGTAGCTGTTATCGCTCTTTTCAAACCTTTTATTTGAAGTGGTATGGAATGTTAACATCTTGATAAAGTCATCGTTTTCTCTTCGAGTTACGAATCATTCATTTTAGTTGTTGGCGCTGTTAGTAGACTTCAACTGATGTGGTTTCTGTTATTTGGTACAATTCTTTGTGATTCTGTAGTGCCAGTTCACGCGGATAAAAGAAAATGTATTTTTTATACTTTCATAGTGATCTGATCCCAGTTTAAGGGTTCATTTTCTGCTCAAACCTGGGACCGTGACAAGTGCTACCAGTCCGGATCAGGGTGGGCCGGGGAAAATGCAGCAATTGAGAGGTGGTTCCAGGCTCCTGAAAACCCTCCTGATCAGAGGCCTTGCTGTCGGATATATTTGATTTTCATAACCAGAACGATGGTTAGGTGGTATTCTATCAATCTAACTCATGATTTCTCTTCGATCGTAACTAACTTTCTGATGGACTTATTGAATATTTTGTATTACAGTGATAGTATTATGTTCTCGAATTGAATGCCAGTAACGAATTTGAGTCTCAAGCTGAGCGCTTCAGTCTCCATTTTTGATAGTTATGTGGTGGACAGGTTTTTATATAATGTCTGGGCGTCCTATATGATTCTATTTATTATTTCTGCATAAGATCCTTGATTTCTGTTTGTAGGTTATCGATCTGCCTGTTTTATTTTTATTGATACTTCGATGTAAACGATCCGAATCTTAACAAGATGTTATTCTGTCGAAGTTCCAGTCCGATTTTTATTGCTTTGTAGATATTTATTTTGTTTTCACTTGTGTCGAGCTCTTCTGCAATGGACTTAAGGTATTCGTGAACATATCCGGGGAATATGTGATTTGATGTTCCTGGCATTCTGTTTGCTCCTTGGGATGACTTTTTTCTTGAATGTAGTCTCCAAGTCTGTAAATTAGGAGATGATAAGCTTAGTTAATTTATTTGATTTATGATACCCACTTATTCTTAGATATCCCAAAACATTTTCTCACACACAGTTTTCATTTCTTTCATTTAAGCTGAAGAAGTCAAGGAGAGCATACGCTTCTCCGGCGAAACGCGTCTAATAAAATGTTCAACTTTATATACATTTTCGTGTGAAATATTTCCTTCTTTAGGAATTCATCGGACTAGTGAAGTTTTCGTTAATCCGGCTACACATGTGCTGTACTGCTTGGAATTCGCACCGGAAGCTCAAATACGAACAAATTCAGAGTGTTCGGGTGTCAATCTGAGGAGAGTGCAGAGGATTCAGAAAATAGCCCAATGGTGATTACGAAGGTGTATGGCGTAATCACTAGTGATGGCGACGTTATACCTCCATTCATCTTCCCATAGAGCCTCAGACACAACACGGAAAACTACATCAAGTGCATTGCAGAAGTAGTGCTGCCCTGGGTCAAGAGAGTGGCTGCTGGAAGACCATATGTCTAGCAACAGGACTCTGCACCATGCCACACAAGCAGGAGAACACAGTCATGTCTATCAGACAATTTCTGCTGCCACATCACCCCTTATTCACTAGGCTGTAACCCCCTTGATTATTATGTGTGAAGTGACGTCAAGGATTATAGCAGCATTCGTTAACTTAAACAAGGTGACAGTCCAGAAGAGTTGTAGGAGATTCCGAAGTCGTCTGAAGGCTGTGGTTGAGACCAATGGCGATTTTTTGAATAAATCTACTCTTCAGTATTTCTAGATATTTTTGTGTAATTTTGGTAAATATATCTGTTAAACTGAGATGTCAGCGTTATTTTCGTTTTTGCGTAATTTAAACGACAACTTATCCATCGCACCATATATATATATATATATATATATATATATAGTTGCCTGACGATTGGACTAGCATGAAACAGACTATCGCCTCTAAGTGTTGACTTCTATGTTCACTTTTATATTTACACACGCTCTATCTCTGATATTGAGCACTTTATCCCATAAATATAGCACACTTTAAGACTATATTTCTTCATATATATATATATATATATATATATATATATATAGGTAGTAATCCGTTGGTATAATTCAGGCGAGTCCTATTAACATAGAATTTAAAAAGGCTCCCAGTGTTTATTTTCATTAAACAGACCAAATTTTCTTTATAATTGGAATTAAGATACCTTTAGTTAATGACCATTTTCACCTACGAATTTTAATTTTAAAATTCGCATGATTTTTCAATATGTTTATGGTACCAATTTGTAGTGGGATACTGGTTAGTTGGAGAAAGAAAGAGAGCAGTCGTTATAGGGGAGCTCCCATAGGAACGTCAAAATTCCCTATGACGCCCTTTATTATTCTCAAGTAAGATAAGTAGTCGACTTCGAAATTCTAGTTGCTCTTCTGAGTTGCTGCTTCCTTTTTTTTCTAATAATGTCTTTTGTTTTTTTCCTAAGAAATTCCACATTCCATTTTGGACAATTTTGAGATTTCTGTGCATAAAGATCACAGATTCTGAAAGAGTTAACAAAATTTCTTTATAATTAGATCAGTCTCGGATTATGTCGAAATTAACGCTCATTAATAAATGAAATAATACCCTTATTTTATAGATGATGCAAAAGCGTTTCATAAAGTACGTCTCAAAGTACTGTAGAAACTGCTAGGTAACCTTGACATATCTCGGAAGAATATTAGAATAATCCAGAAACTATATTGTCAGCAAACCGCCTGCAAACGCTCAGAAAATGAACTCAGTAAATATTAAAATAGAAAGTGGTGTAAAACAAGAATGTGTCTCCTCAATGGATTTATTCAATCTATACAGAGAGACAATTTTGAGAGAATTATAAGTCCTAAGAACGGAAAGTACAACAACACCTATATAAATTACTGAAGAGAAGTGAGAAGAAAGGACTAAACATCAAATGCATGAAAACAGAATATATGGTTGCTAACAAAAGAAGCAGCACATTATGCAAACAACAAAATGGCGATACCAAAATCAAGTGAGTACAAACTTTTAAATAACTGGCACATCTCGCCTATGGAACTCCCTTCCCTATTACTGTTTCCCTGACAAATACAATCTCCAACGGTTTAAGTGTAGCGTCAATCGACATCTCCAGTTGCCTTGATCTATACACTTCCCTTCTCCACATCCTTTCATTTCTCATTCCTATCTGCTCTCACTCCGGATCTTTTGTGGCCCCCTTGCCTTGATCGACCCACTGTCTTTCTCTTTCTCCACATCCCCTCCCTTGCCACTCCTATCTGCTCTTCCTCCAACCCTTCTTTAACCCCTTGCGTGATAGTGGCCCCCGGCCTTGCTTGGGGTGATATGATTAAAAATATATATATATATATATATAAAAAGACATTTTAATGTTTAACATTCTTTTTATAGATACAAGTATTTAAGTAAATGCTCTGGTTATAATAAACAGTATTAAATAACATTTACCGGCCTGAATGTCCGAGAAATTTTCATAGAAAATATCCGACAGGATTCGAACCTGTATCCTATACGGAAGCGTCATATAGCCTGACGTGCCTTAACCGATTCGGTCACTGAGGATCGTTCGGTTGGCAAGGTAGAATTTACTGCTTATAAATTGCTATCTTCCATGAATCTCTCACGTACATTCAAAACTGCTCATGGTGTATCGAATGTAAACAAATGACGTCACACATTATGAAATGGACAATTATTTTTAAGACATTTTTATGTTTAACATTCTTTTTATAGATACAAATATTTAAGTAAAGTCTCCGTTTATAATAAACCGTATTAAATAACATTTACCGGCCTGAATATAGGTGGATAGATACGGACAAATATATATATATATATATATATATGTGTGTGTGTGTGTGTGTGTGTGTGTGTGTGTGTGTATATACATATATATATATATATATATATATATATATATATATATATATATATATATATATATATCGCTTTCGGTTAATTTTTTGTTAAACTTGTATAATAAACAATCTATAAGTGCTACTGTACATCGTATAAAAGTTAATGAAAAGCACTGACACACCATTTTTATAGTAGTATAACTAAAAATAATAATTGAAAATGACTAATAGTTTTGGCATTCATTGAGCCGGGGAAAAAACACATGCATACAAGAAAAACGTAAAAAAAAATTTTTTAAAAGGGCATTGCCAGTTTGTTTCAGCGAAACATGTATTAAAGAGGGATTGCTCCCCAAATACAAAACTATATATATATATATATATATATATGTGTGTGTGTGTGTGTGTGTGTGTGTGTGTGTGTTCGTGTGTGTGCGTGTGCATGTGTGTTGGCACTTTTGTTATTCCATAAGAATGTTCCATAAAAACGGGCTGTCATAAAAAAAATCCCTGTCATAATCTGACATTTCGCCAGCGCCCTTAACCACTCACTCGTTTTTATCGTCCATTTCTTGTTCGCTTTCTTTCTATCTGTTTATCTATCTGTCCACTTTGTTCATATATGTTTATCTATCTGTTTATCTGACTCGATTCATATCTACCTATGTCAGTTTATAATCTATCTATCCATTTATCTGTCCCGGTTCATTATCTATCTGTCTCTCTCGGCTCATTGTCTATCTATATATGTGATAAAAGTGGACAGATAGATAAATAACAGAATGAAATATATATATAGATAGATAGAAATAGAATGAGATAGATAGATAGATAGATAGATAGATAGATAGATAGATAGATAGATAGATATGAGCCGATCGAGATATATAAATAAATAATGATTATCTATCAGTCTGTCTGTCCACTTTGATCGTATATATTTATCTATCTAGTTACCTCACTCAGTTCATATCTCTCTCTCTCTCTCTCTCTCTCTCTCTCTATATATATATATATATATATATATATATATATATATATATATATATATATATATATATATATGTATGTATGTATATACGTCTATCTATCTCGGTACATTATCTATCTATTTCTTTTCATTATCTATTTATATATCTCGATCGGTTCATATCTATTTATCTATCTATAGCATTCTATTTCTATCTATCTATATATATATATATATATATCATTGTGTTATTTATCTATCTGTCCACTTTGATCATATATATTTATCCAGCTAGTTATCTCACTCATTTTATATCTATCTATCCATATCTCTGCCTATCTCTCTGTTACTGTATATATATATATATATATATATATATATATATATATATATATATATATATATATATAGTAAGAGAGAGAGAGAGATAGAGACGGAGAGATGGATAGATAGATTTGAAATGAGTGAGATAACTATATATATATATATGTGTGTGTGTGTGTGTGTCTATCTATCTCGGTACATTATCTATTTGTTTCATTATCTATCTATTTATCTATCTCGATCGGTTCATATCTATATCAGTCTGTTTCTATCTATATATCTCATTCTGTTCTTTATCTATCTATCTATCTCTACATATATATCATTCTGTTATTTATTTATCTATCTATATCTATCTATCTATTTATCTGATGATTTTATCATACATTTGTCAGCATTCAAAATTGTCCGAAGTTTTAATACTTTTGCTTGCGTCCAACATCATGATGTTCAAGATACCCACTCATCTACGTGTGTAGTCTTCAATATTAGTCGTAGTTATTTGTTTATTTTTCATACAAAAAACATAACCAAATTTATTTCAGAAGTAAATTATCAACATAACCCCTCCGGAAACTGAATGGTGACCATTGAGTCTTATCCGACACGCTCATTATTCACACCCCGCTCTTAATTTACAGCAGGTCGGGTGGCGTCAAATATGTGCTGCCAGTTTCTCGTACCATGATTTACAAACACATTAAAATGAATTAAATGTCTGAAAAAAGAAAAAGGAAACACTCTGTGGTTCGGATGATTCTCATTCATGAAATACCTTGAGTCTGCTACAAGGGAGTCTCAGAATTCCTTATCTAAATGATAGCAATCCAGTGAATGTAAAAAAAAAAAAAAAATGTCATCCAAACAGACTTTTTCTTTTAAGTTCCATGTTTTTTCAGGACACGGTAGATTATGGCCCTCAGCAACCTCCAGTCTTTGTTGCTCTAAGTGTATTTTTTTTCCTTTCCTCTCCATCTATGTCGTTGTTCTGACGTCTATTCGAACTTTTACTCGCTGTTTTCGCCATGCTTTTATTGCCTTCAGTATATCTTATGCGTGTTAAATTCTCTAGAGCCTCTTTCCTCATTATGTATCCAAAAAAGTTTAGCTTGATTTCCAATTATTATATCATTTTCTTTGCTGTTCCTATTTTCCTAAAATCTTCCTTCGCTGCTCATGTGATCTGCCCATTGTATTCTCGGCATTTGTCGCTTTAAATCTCTACTTTATCTTGCAGCTTTCACTGCCCAGTGGGAGGTTAGATACTATATATAACAGAGATGAGAATAGATATCATATAAGGGAAAGGGAATTAGATATATAACAGTAAGGAGATTCGATATTATATAACAGAAAGATTAAATGTTATATAACAGAAAGGAAATTTGATATTATAAAGCAGCGAGATTAGATATTATATAGCAGCTAAGTGATCAGATATTATATAACAAAGAGATTAGATATTATTATTATTATTATTATTTTTATTATTATTATTATTATTATTATTTTTATTTTTATTCCACCGCATACATTCATCCTAAGGCAGATGCTGATCGTCTGTATGTATCCAAGTGTTTCTTTTTCTTTTCATTTGAAATTTTTGGGAGAGTCTTAAATATTATTAATACTTCTAAGCATATTAGCACAAAAACAAACCAAAGATTTACGGAAAGGTTAAATCTAATTTTTAACTAGAGTATATTATTATAATTTACGATTCACACACACACACACACACACACACACACACACACACACACTATATGCCAAAAATCTGAGGGAATCGTCAGGATTTCGAAGAATCGCATAAAATGTGAAGGTTACCTGCCTTCTTACAATAGCTCACTTCTGACAGGAGTGACTTCTTCTTCCTGAATATGTAACATATAGTCAATGATAATAATAATACATATAAATAATATGTATAATATATATAATATAATAAATATAATGTAAATAATACATATAGTCAGTAATAATAATAATAATAATAATAATAACGAGATTGCATAAAGTGCTTTCAGAAATTTTGCCTCTTTTTATCGAATCTACTTTACTAGATACTGGTAATCTGAAGGCTGACAGATTTTAAATTTTAGGTAAGCCTCAAACCTAAAAGATTGTATGCCATGTATGCTAGATTAGTGGAATTGTATGCCATTCGGTATCCTAGATTAGTGGAAGTTAATTAAACCAAAGACAGTCTGAAAACCATAGGGGACTCCCCAAAGTTTTAACATATAGGGTGTATATATTTAAAGTCTATTGAATTTTATTAAAGTCGACTGACAGGAACTGTTTAAATTTCACTTCCAAAATTTGAGCTTGTAGTTTACATATATATATATATATATATATATATATATATATATATATATATATGTGTGTGTGTGTGTGTGTGTGTGTGTGTGTGTGTGTGTGTGTCAGTCTGTCTGTGTCTGTGTGTGTGTATACATATATATATATATATACATATATATATATATATATATATATATATATATATATATATATATATATATATATATAAGGTGTATTTCGGCAGCAAGAATTGTTAAATAATGTATTCAAGTTCTATCTATGAAATTTTTAATTAACTCTTTCAAATTTCCGAAGTTGTTTTTTATGTCGATAAATTTGCCAAAATTCATATATATATATATATATATATATATATATATATATATATATATATATATATATATATATATAAATATATATATATATATATATATATATATATATATATATATATATATATATACATACATATGTATATATATATATACATATGTATATATATATATATATACATACATATATATATATATATATATATATATATATATATATATATATATATATATATATATATGAAGACGAGCTAAAGAGTAACCTCTCAGCTGTCAATGTATCTCATACTAACTTCGAGCGAGTTCCTCTGATTAGAAATAACTGGAGATATTTGTGCCAGAGTTGTATCAGAAATTTCGAAATCGGTCGTATTGACCAGCTAAGAGACAAAAGACAACTGCAAAAAGCGTCACCAAATATTGCTATGTCCCGAGATCCTCGTTGTTGCACAATATGTGGAACTGTAATGCAGGTCAAGAGCGAAATTGAAGTTGCACATACGCCACAAACATAAAAACTGAATGAGGATGTCAGAACCTCAAACGCTGAAATCAACGGGAGAGTCTAACAGGGGAGGGTTAAGTTTTCCAGGCCCTCTTTCCTCATTATGTACCCAAGGGATTTCAGCTGACTTTTCCGGATTCTGAGTAGAAGTGTTCTTTCTGTTGCCATTTTTAAAAACCTTCCTTGTTGCTTTCTTTCTCCCTCCACGGCATCCTCACTATCCTTCTGTAGAATCATATCTCTGTTGACTATAGTTTTCTTCTCATCCGTGAGAAGATTGTCTCGCATTCACTAGCATATAAGTGAGTAGATATCACATAGCAATCCAGCACTCTTTTCCTGGTTTCTAACGAAGTATTTCTCTTTCTCATCACCTTGATTAGCTTTTGGAAGGCTTCTTTCGCTAGTTCAATGCGTGTTCGGATTTCGGTGTCGCATTGTCCATCCACTTCTCAGATATTTTGCGCCTGTTTGGTGTTTATATCTATAATTTGTAATTCACATCTTAGGCTTTTTCTTTTGCTGGTAACTAAACATTTCTGTCTTCTTGCACTTGACGGTTAGTCTTTTTTTCTCGTTTTCTTCGACGAGGTGGTCCTGTAGTTTCCTTTCCGAGTCGACAATCAACACAGTGTCATCTGCGTATCATATTTTGTTAAGATTGTAAGTTCTGGATTATTCAAACATCTTTTCTAAATAGAGTTTTCCTAGCTGTTCAAATAGTTCTTTGTGCTGTATCTAGTGAAATGCTGACAAATATGATATGCAATATATAAATATGGAGTCTGACCGATATTAATACATCCTATATTTTAGAAGCTTTGCAAAAATATATATATAATTTAGCTCTTGAAAATATATTTCAATTGAGCACTGTTGAAAGATAGGCTAGTTCTATAAACAATAGCCACCTGCGCTAATGCAAAGCTCTTCGGTAAAATGAATTGGAGCCCTCTGACTGATTGGCGTTTGTTTACATTCGTAAAAACAATACGCTAGAATTAGCTGTTTCTCTCTGCCGAGTGGAGATAGCTCAGTGGTAGATACTCTGACTAACACCCAATCGGTTGGGTTTCGGTTTCTGCCTTGAGGCGTTCGGATGTCTAGTCGCAAAGAGGAGCTGTGATACAGCGAAACAGTACTGTCTGCGCATGACATTATATATATATATATATATATATATATATATATATATATATATATATATAATGTCATGCGCAGACAGTACTGTTTCGCTGTATCACATATATATATATGAAGAAATATAGTCTTAAGTTGTGCTATGTTTATGGGATAAAGTGTTCAATGTCAGAGATAGAGCGTGTGTAAATATAAAAGTGAACATTGAAGTCAACACTTAGAGTCGACAGGCTGTTTCATGCTAGACGCAATCGTCAGGATACCTGACTATATATATGTATATACATATATATATATATATATATTGCCATATCCATGTATATTCTGAAACTATATTGCCCATGTTACTAGGATAAGTATATTTCATTTTGATCAACGGGGTTTCCCAGAGAGCACAAACCTGATATTCTTCACTTTGATTTAAATTAAATTCAAATTTGAACAAGGGAATGATTCCTATCCAAATATAATTGGAGAAAGCCAGAAAATGGAGGTCACATCGGCAAAATCAAAATGAGATAATATGATCGTCAAATTGAGCAATAAATCACCAAACAGTGGATATCGCCATAATACATATTTGCTGCGACAATTCAACTGTCATATCAAAACTGAAATCTGCTTATAAATTCATTCAATCAAGTATTGCATCAAATACATATCAAAGGGGTCGGTTCAAGTTGTTTTTGCGCAAACACTGATTTTTTTTTTCTTTTTGACTTAAATTATCTTTAAATTTGAACAAGGTAATGACTCCTATTCAAAATATAGAAGGAGAAAGTTAAAAGATGGAGGCCACGTCAGCAAAATCATAGAATAATATTGAATTACATCATTTTTCTCCACAAATTATAATAATGATTAAAAATCAATCATCATTTTCTTACAAAAAATCTGTTATACGCAGCAAGGCGCGGGTAATTCGGCTAGTTGATCTATAAATGGGATCATTTGCTGTAAATCCACTGACACGAAGTGGAGTCAACTGAGTTAATTGCGCGGTCGACTGCTAGAAAAGTTTGTTCATTTGGTCGACACAGAAAATTTTTCTCGTCAGAATCCATTTTGCATATTCATAAATCCACCATTTGTCCGTACATTGAATATTACTGCCATATCTGGTCTGGTGCTATTGTATATCTCGAAATTCTTGACAAAATTCAGACAAGGGTCTGTAATGTAATCGAAACTGACCGGGCAACTCAACTTCAGTCACTTTCACACGATGGCTTCCCTCTGTCTTTTCTACAAATATTTTCATGTCGATTGTTCTGATGAGCTCTTTCCTCCTTCGTCCCTCAACTAAAGCGAGCTACTAGATTGGCAACTATGTCTCAGTTTTACTATTGTACTAACTAGATACAACCGCCACTTCTATTCTACAATTTTTCTTTTGCACTTCATGCCTGTGAAACTCCCTTCCGATTTCTTGCTACACTGCCACATATATAATCTTCAAAGATTAAATGCAACGTTAATCGCCATCTTCTGTCTAACTGTTCCTTTATTATACTTTCCTTGCTTATCCTCTATAGAGTCTTCTAATTCTTTTCCCTCGCTGTAACCTCTGCATTCTTCTGGCATTGTCGCCTTGCTTGAGGTGAAGCGATTTTTTTAAAAATAGGCCCGCTTTTCACGCGATTATAAAAGTAAACATAGATATAGTTTACCCTAGAGTTAGACATAAGTCAGTTTCACTGAAGAGTCAAAAAGGTGGAAATCGGTTTGGTTTGCAGTAGAATAAAACATGTATGCATAGGTCCGGTTTACACGAGAGTTAAAAAAGGTAGGCATAAGTTTGGTTTACATTAGCTTTCAAAAAAGGTAGACATTCTTGTCAGAATCAATGTGGTACCTTTATAAATCTACCTTTTGTCCGTGCATTGAATACTGCTGAGATATCTGGTCTGGTGCTCCATTTGTATATCTCGAGATTCTTGACAAAATACAAAGAACGGTCTGTAATATAATCGATCCTGACCTGTCATTCCAATTTAAGTCTGTTTCTCACCGACGTAACATGGCCACCCTCTGTCTTTTCTACAAATATTTTCATGGTGATTGTTCTGATGGTTTTTTTTTACCTCGTTGGTCCCTCAATTAGATGAATTTAAGCGTGAAAACAAAATATAAACACTGTACATGTTAAGAATGAGTTTGTAAATGTTAACGCCCTCAAAACAAAACTGTTTTCATTTAATCACTATTGAGATGCTATTCTTTATCTGTTATCCGCATTGCTGATGCTAAATTCCAGAAAGGCAACCCTTTATGCCATGTTTTCCTCTGACATGAAGTGGAGCGATTATATCGAATCAACTGCTACATCTGCTGCTAGGAAAGTTGGTTCACGATGACGAGCCAGACAATTTTTTTTTCTCGACAGAATCCATCTTGCATATTTACAAATCTAACATTCGTCCGTGCATTCAACACTGTTGTCATATCTGGTCTGGTGCTGCTGTTGCATGTCTCGACATTCTTGACAAAATTGGCTTCCCTCTGCTTCGCCCGCCTTTCCCGGGACGTAGCCTCATCACGCTCGGTGTCGCTGCTGTTGTTTTCGCAGTACGTGTGGGGTTGCTAGCCGAACGCCTAAACGGTTTTAAAATCAGAGTTATCATTCTAGTAGACTAGTTGCCAACCAAGGCTAGAGACTTCGGTCGGCTCTTCTATTAACCTCTAGCTGGTGGTGAATGAAATGGGTTCATGACATTCGAGATGCGTCACTGTAAGGAAAGTAGGTTCACTGTGTCGTGCCAGAAAATGTTTCTCGTCAAAATCCACCTTGCACATTTATAAATCTAGCATTTGTCCGTGTACTGAATATTGATGCCATATCTGGTCTTGCGACCGTATTGCATATCTCGAGATTCTTGACAGAATTCAAAGAACGGCCTGTAATATAATCGAATCTGACCTAGTATCTCGACTTCAGCCACTTTTACATCCACATGACGTGGCTTCTATCGCTCTTTTCTACAAATATCTATATCCCAGCGTTTGACTGTTGAACAAGTTAGATGCAACTGATTCTTCTACACTAACATAACATATATATAGTTGTTTGAAATTTGACGAGAATTGTTCATGCGTTGTTCATAAGCTGCTGTTGGTAAGGAAAGCGATTAGGTGTAAGGGTTTTACTCACTTCTCGCACTTCTCATCTGTGAAACTACTTTCCGATTTCTTGCTTCCCTGCTACACACAATCTTCAAAAATTTAAATACAACGTCAATCGTCATCTTCTGTCTCCCTGGATCCTGTTCCTTTATTGTCCCTTCCCCATTTCTCCTTACGAAAGTTTTCTCATTCTCTTTCAATCTCTGTAAACCCTTCTGCGTCTTAGTAGCATTGTCCCCTTGCTTGGGATGAAACGATTTAAAAAAAAAAATTCAAAACCATATCCCGAGTACGTTTAATTTTGAACAAATATATATATATTTTTTTACACTGACATAAACTCTAGTGCAAGGCTCGAGAGACACTCAATATAGAGTTACTGTTAAAATGCTTATAGTGATTGAGGTGTGTGATATGAATAAAAAAACAAGGTGATAAAAGATTTATGAGGATAAGAAGGATAAGTAACGACTGGGCCCTTGAATTGTAGAGAAGATTCTAATGCTCAGAGAAGCAGTCACGCACAAGTCTGTTCTACAAAGTGGCACTTCTTCGGAAAAAAAAGCGGCCTGAATGAAATATTTCGTTTTTACATTTAGAACAAGTTAATCGTTATCTTTCGTCTTCTTAATTCCTGTTGTTGTATTGTTCTCGCTCTTTAGTAATGTTTTTCTTTTTTCTTAGTGGCTTTATTACCTTACTTGGAGTGAAATGATTAAAAAAAATTAATAGGAAACTTTGGTGCGACACAATCTTCCTATAATTAATAATCCTGATGATTGGAAAATCATTTATCATACAAGACTAATATTCATTTTTCAGCATAATTTCTTTCCCTGCTAATGCACTTAATTCAGTAGTAGATATTGAATACGTGGATCAATCATTATACAGTGAATATTTCAGATTAAAATCCGACTAATTTTAGGCTATGGACTTATTGATTTGCTATCATGTATTTTGCTTTTTATGCAGAATTTTTTTTTTCGTAAGTTACTTCTTTTATTATATTAAAAAAATAACAGGGTTTATTTTTCGTTTTTGCTTATTTTATTATTTATATTGTTTGAAACATTCACTTTGTCTTTTCCTGCTTTCCATTTTTATTGCTTCGTCAATGATAGTTTAGTTTATTCCGTCCGAAATAATTTGTCATAATCCATCAACATGCAGAAGTCTCGCGTTTTCCTTCGCTTTACACGAGAAAGAGTATGCATGGCAATCATTGGGGAAAATGACTCACATTTCCAAGTCGATGGGAGTTCATGGAAACAGAGGACGTCTTCCTCCTAACCGAGTGAATCGGAAGAACATTTACATATTTGTGATTTTCTTTGAGAGCAAGAAATGTAAACAAGTGATGCTTGGCCCTATTTGTTTTATTATTTGTTTGTTTGATTTTTTTTTTTGTTTTTTATTTGATTTTTTTTTTTTGGTGGGTGAGAGTGACTGTGAAAGTAGCGTGGCGTGTGAGTGATGTGAAGGCCTGAAATGAGGGAACCAAAAAAATGGATCTCGTCTGAACATTTACTACGGAAATAGCGATAGAGGCAGATGATTTTTCGTCACAGCAGATTGGAGAATATCTCCCGCTAAAAATATCTCCCGCTATCAAAGACGAAAAGAGATCATTGGGCCGCACCAATACATATTTGGCAACAATACTCCATTATTTGGCCTAATCTGACTCTTGTCAACGTTGTTGCAATTGCAATATTATTTCGTTGCGGACATCTTCGATGAAAGAAAGCTTGTCAGGTTACTCTATCAAAACATCAGCTGGATTCTCACTATTGTGGCCTTGTGCTAAACTTAGTCAGGTTCAGAAAATATTTTGATTTCATCATCAATATTTGCAAAAAATTGTCTGGCATTCACAGTCGTGTATATATATATATATATATATATATATATATATATATATATATATATATATATATATATATATATAAAGAAAGAACAGTAAGATTTATAATCTGGTGTTCTTATTAATTATTTTTATTTAAAAAAAAACATTGCTCAATAAATTCCGTAGTGCATAAACATTGTAAATTTCCTAATTTAAAAATATGATCCCATCGCTACACAGGAATTACCATGTTTCAAAAACGGAAACTAAAACTTTAAATTGAATTATAGAATTAAATTAAAATTCCTAGTACTGTTTCATTTTCAAGCCATTTTTGGAATAACTTATTTTGAAATTTACTAAGTTTATAAGCACATATATTCTTGATATTAGTGGCTATGGTTACGGGAAATTCAATCATTTTGATAAGGGGTGGTAGGGTATTCATTTTCATAGACAACCTCTGTATCAAAATATGACTTACTTTCAAGATGCAATATCAGTGCAATATCTCATCTACTGAGCATCCAGACAAATTAAAAGCCTACATTGGATGCACAAGACATGAATTCAAAAGGCGGTGGAACCAACATCAAAGTTCTTTTAAAATTAATAAATACCGAAATCAGACGTCCCTATCTAAATATTTCTGGCACTTAAAGGAAACCAATAAAACACCTACTGTAAAATGGAGATTAATAAGAAAAGCTAGAGTTTGTAGGTCATTAAATGACCTATGTCGTTTGTGCCTACATGAGAAACTATACATTATTAAGTTTAGGAAAAATAAAAATTTACTTTATCAAAGAAATGAAATAGATATTTTTTGCAGACATTGTCAAAGATTTTCCTTAAATAATGATTAAATGGCCAAAAAAAAGAAAAAAAGATGAAAAATGAAACATACGTATTTATACTTGATCTTTGAATAATAATATTTAAATAAGTAAGTAATTCTAAAATATTTATTTGTTTTAAAAATGTATAGTCTATTAGTAATTAGAATTAGGAATAATAATTTAAAATTGTAGGAATAGATTTTGAATATTAAAAATACGGCGTACTCATATTCAAACGACCCTTAAAAAAAAGTCTTTGTGTATACAATTATAAATTATACGGCAAAATAAAAATGGCCAACAAATTTTTGTCATTGAAAAAAACCCAGTCGACATGCAAAAAAAGGATGTCACTATTTGTTGAACAGGCACCCCTACCCTACCTTAACTTAACCTGATTTTGAAAGTATCTCATATTTTGATGCACAGGTTAACTATGAAAATGAATAACTTACCAACCCTTATCAAAATGATTGAATTTCCCGTAACCTTAGCAACTAATATCAAGAATGTATGTGCTTATAAATTCAGTAAATTTCAAAATAAGTTATTCCAAAAATTGCTTGACAATGAAACAGTACTAGAGATTTTAATTTAATTCTATAATTAAATTTAGAGTTTTAGTTTCTGTTTTTGAAACATGGTAATTCCTGTGTAGCGATGATACCATACTTTTAAATTAGTATATATATATATATATATAGTGTTTCAAATATATTTTTACAAATTTTAGTGGCGGGTTTGTTTTTGAGTTATTAAAGAAGTTTACGGTAAATGACGCAGTGTTGCCACTTAGACTAGTTTACATTTGTCATTCGTGTATATTTATTGCTAGTCTGTTTTGAACGTTTAACGTGTTTAGTAGAGAGTTAACTGAAAAGTGTTCCGTGTAACAATGGAAGGACATTCATATCGTGAGTAGGCAGATATGATTTTACATAATGGCTGCACGCTGTATCAAATTACGTTTCCAGGCCGAAGACAGCCGAAGACGGCCGAATCATCCAACCTTTGCTGCTGTTTATCGTCGTGTTGTTGAAACAGGATCCGTGGCACCACAAACTATGGTAATAAGTAATTTTGGAATGTATCTTGAATTGTACATATAACTGTGTCTACCGTAAATTTTAAACTTAATATCTCAAAAACAAAGGATTTATGAACATATGTCTCTGTAGACATTTGTCCTTGTTTAGTCTGAAGAACCCGACCCCAATGTTTGTAAAAATATTTAAATATTTTTGATACACCCTATATATATATATATATATATATATATATATATATATATATATATATATATATATATATATATGATAAACTGGAAATTTTCAAACATTTCTAAACATTTACAACAGCATATCTGTCCACATTCGAAATTCAGAAAAATTCTTTTTGAAAACACATCTATACTTTTTCATGAAAATAATAAGCATAAACTAAAAATTCTTGAAGCTGCCTTGAAATAAACAACACCCTGATACTAACTGAAAATAAGTAGAGAAAACTTGTCTAAATTATTTAATGAAACGTATATATATATATATATATATATATATATAATGGATTAATTTTTCCGACATTATTATTTTTAGTATAGAATTGCTTACATTAATAAAAAATAATGTCGGATTAAAAAATACATTTAAAATTTAGCCTTACTGTATACTGCCTGTCTCCCATGACTAAATTGATGACGGTACACTTCCTCTATAGGAATGGGTTTCCTGGTTGGAAAAGGGAATAAATTGTCGATTCTTATCTAGGCACTCCTTTTTGTACGACATCTCGATCTAAATAACATGATATTAATTTCACTGTTTAGAAATGTTCATTCAAACATGTGTAACCACTAAAATGCCCAGCATATATAAATAGTCGAGCCAAAACACGACACACATGGTCTGAAGATTGCGGTGTCCGCTCTTGGTTTTGACCTCATTGTTCACTTTTATATATTCAATGTTCACTTTCGTATCTTTCGTATATATATATATATATATATATATATATATATATATATATATATATATATATATATATATATATATATATATATGTATATATATATACGCGAATCTAATGAGAAGGAAAATAATATATAAATTCTAACTTTCATAGCATTAATTCAAAAGAGGGATCAGTACCGATATTAGAGCAATAATTATTTATTATAATTTTTTCATATAGACAAAAAAGTAAATTGTTTTTGCTTATATGAAAAAATTATAATATACATATATATATATATATATATATATATATATATATATACATATTTATATATATATATATATAAATTATATATATATATATATATACATATTTATATATATATATATATATATATATATATATATATAAATTATAAATATATATATATATATATATATGAAAAATTTCTCAGAGGTAACCTGTAGAAAAATACAATATTTATAAATGTAAAATACAATAGGAAAACGAAAATGAATTTATTAAACCAAAGTACATAGTAATAACTAAGGACATTTTGTTTTGTTATTATTAGTTACTTTGTTTTAATAAATTCCTGTTGTTTTTGCCTTGAAAAAGTGCACATTGGACGGAACGTCTCGGCTAATATTACAGTTTTCCTATTGTCTTTTACATTTATAAATACATATATATATATATATATATATATATATATATATATATATATATATATATATATATATATATATATATATATTAGACAGCCATCACATGGGTGTCTGAAACTCTTTTCTTTGTTTCTCATATTTTTCAGTCCCTTACAATATTTCTCTGTTTATGAAAAGCGTTGTTCGGTATTCCTATACGTTTTGGGATTGTTGTGGCTTTAGTAACCCGATTTTTATTTGATTTTGACTAAGCTATACTTAGTAAATATTTCGAATGTCACGTCACAGTGAAGTCGTAAGCAAGCTGGCCCTACAATCTTCACAGGGCGCCTCATAATTGTTGCGGTATGCCAGGCTAAAATTAGTAAATATCAGTTAGAAATACATATGTTTTAAATGGGGTGATCTGCAAGAACTACGCGGTTATTGTATGAGGCAACGTCTGTTAACCCTAAAGACTCATCCATCGTTTTATAGGGAAGCAGTTTCATCACACTCGGTGTCGCTGCTGTTGTTTCCGCAGTAAGTAGACTTTTACGGTGTGAAGTTGATAGCCACACGCTCAAACAGTTTTGAATTCACAGTTATCCTTCTCGTAGATTGGTTGCCAACCAAGACTAGAGACCTCGGTCGACTCTTCTATTAACTTGATGGGGAAAGAAATGGATTCATACCTTTCAAAAGGTTTTTGTGATGTGTCACTGTAAGGAAAGTAGGGTCACTGTGCCGTGCAAGAAATTTTCCCCGTCAGACTCCATTTTGCACATTTATAAATCTACCATTCGTCTGTGCATTGAATACTTTTGCCATATCTGGTCTGGTTCTTCTGCTGTACATCTCGAGATTCTTGACAAAATTCAAAGATAGGTCTGTAATGCAATTGTTCCTGATCAGGCATATTGACTTCAGTCACTTTCACACCGACGCAAGGTGGCTTCTCTCTGTCTTTTCTACAAATATTTTTATGGCAACTATTTCGATGAGTTTTCTTTTCCTGGTACCCAGACTACATTGATTTAAGCAACTAGGTGCCACCGTATTACGGCTCAACTAGCTAGAGGCAACCATCACTTCTATTCTAACAGTTTCTTTTCTAGCACTTCCCAACGGTGGAATTCCCTTCCGATTCTCAGCGTCAATCATCTTCTGTCTTCTCTAACCGTATTCCTTTTTTTTTTTGTCCTTTTCCTCAATCTTACCCATTCTCAGTCTTCTCATTCTCTTTAATAAGATTAGCGAACTCACTCATGGCAAGGTTTGCTATTCTTTACAAGATGATTGGCTTCGTTATTCTTTACATTTGAAGAATCGAGTTCGCTGCTCTGAACATGAACATTTTCGTACAAATAACTTTAAGGTTCAATAGCTGTTTTCATATACTGGTTTTAATTTACTCATTCAGATATCCAGGAATCCTCAAAATAGACAGATTTACGTTCACAGAGGTTGTGAAGCCATTACTCTGAGGAGGATAGCTTATCAAAGATTAACTGGATGAAGAATAAATTATTTATTCGACGGGAATTAAACTGTGAATCGTGTAAATGAACAAAGTGCAGTTCCTCTCTGACGACAATGCGTGGAAGTGCCAGATAACAGACGGCAATTTTCTATCAGGTTATTGAAATCAGTACATGTGGATACGGTTAACAGGTAACTGGGGTTCTGTAATGCATTCACCATACAATATCCTTTCAATAACTTAGTTAAAATAATATATACCGGGTGTAACAGCAAAATTGTCCAAATCGCGTAACAGTATGGGATAATTGTCTATCCCACAAAATGTTTAATATCTAAAAAAAAAAAGAAAAAAACACTAAACTAATTGAGTTTCTTTTTTCCGGGTCTTTAGATAAGACGCTGACCCATTTTGGCACTATTTGTCATGAGAATCACTGAAAAACCCTTTGAGTTATTCAGCTAAAAAGAGAACACGTTAAAATCGTTTTGTGTCAGCCCCACTATATCTTCCCAACTGAGCAATGGTGAGAGGAAAAAGATCATCCATGACTTCAGTAATGGTACCAACATTCATACTCTTGCTTCAAAGTCCATTCAAGAACCATCAAGAGAACGGTGAATACGTTTTAAAAGAGAGAACAGTAGAGAGGAAAACTGGATCATTATGTCAAAACAAGAAGAGGGGTCATCATTTTAACGAAGATATAAAGAGATTAAGTGGAAAAGAACCAACTTAATCCGTTCGGCACGTGAGAGAGGAGTTTCAGTTATGACAGTTTACAGGGCAATGAAAAAAGACTTGAAAATGGATTCCTACGTGAAACGTATGAGGCACCTTGTTACTCCAGGACAGAAAGCTAGAAGGTTAGAAAATGCGAAGATCATCTTAAATATATATATTTGATTTTTATTTCAATCGTTCATGAGCTTCCAATCCTTAGCTATGATTAATTAATGATGAGCATGTCATTTTCGTTTATGATCGATTTCATCAGGATCCATCTGTTAAGCTTGGAGAGTACCTATACATTTTTATTGCTCAAAGTATAGTCCAATAGTGTTATAAAAACCTCGGAGAATTCCAATAAGATATCTTTAATCATAAGATACAACGCTTCAAATCTTAATCTAACAATTGAACAATTTTGCTGTTACACGATTTGGACAATTTTGCTGACATATATATATATAACCAGTTTGTGACTGGAAGGGATAACTCAAAAGAGGATATTAATCCATGGATAGCTACAGAGCGTTATAATAATAATAATAATAATAATAAGAAGAAGAAGAAGAAGAAGAAGAAGAAGAAGAAGAAGAAGAAGAAGAAGAAGAAGAAGAAGAAGAAGAAGAAGAAAACCTTAAATATTCATTTCGGTTATAATTTATTTCGTCAATACCGAAATATTCATCTCTTCAGACCGAAATCTCTTTGTAAATTTACTAAGAGATTTTAGTCTGAAACATTTACAAAAGCATATCCAACATTTACAACAGCATATTACAACAGCATTTCGGTATTCACGAAATAAAATATAGCCGAAATGAATATTTAAGGTTTTCTTTATATATATATATATATATATATATATATATATATATATATATATATAAAGAAATATATATATATATATATATATATATATATATATATATAGAGAGAGAGAGAGAGAGAGAGAGAGAGAGAGAGAGAGAGATTCAACACACTATGAGTTGTTGCTGTATTTCCCATGTAGGTTGTTTTTTTACGTAGTAGAGTTGCTAGAATCGAATTTTAATTCAGAGATATCCTTCTCCTAGGCTGGTTAACAACCAAGTTAATGTGCTCAGTCGGACCTACTAATGATTCTTAGTTGGGTAAGGGAAAGAACACATGGATTCGTACTATTCCAAGCGTATTTGTTCAAAAGCGAACACAACAGTCTAGACTGGAATTTGAACTTGCCAATTACACTCAGCGCCGAGAACAGTTACACTATTCGCAGATCCGTATAAATTCAATTAAAAATTCAATCAAACGATTAAATACATTAGATAAACTTTCTTCTTTTATTTCTTAGTGTTATTTTGGCAAAGTTTAATATTCGTACACGCAATCCCCTTCGGCAATTTTTATTGTTTTAAAAAGTTATTTTTTACAACTTAATAGTACCCAATTTTTTTAAAAATCAGAATCACCCCAAGTAAGGCAGTAATGCTACTAAACCACATGGAGTTACAAGGCGTAGAAGAATTAGGAACAGAAACATTAATAATGAGCAGAAAGAGAAAAGAGCAATCGGGAGGACAGTAGATAGCGATTGACAATGCTTTTAAATTTTTGCAGATGAAAGTTGGCTGGAAAGCATGGAGCCGGAAGGGAGTTCCACAAGCGAGAAGTGTGAGAAATTAAACTGTTAGCATAGAACTTACGGCTACATCTAACCAGTTCAAATGTAAATTGATGAGACCTCGACGCCGTTCTAGTGCTGCGCTTAAATTCAAACAGTCTATGTGCCATAGCAAAGAGTTCATTCGAACAATTAACATTTATAGAAAAGACAGAGAGAGGCAACCTTATGGCGGTGAGAGAGTAACTTGAGCTGAGGCGCCAGATCAGGACTAATAATATTGCGGATTCTTCTTTGGATTTTATCAAGGAGCTCAAGATAAATAGCAAGGGCACTAAACTATATATAGTAACAATATTTTAAGGATGTACGAATGATGTAGATATGTAAGATACTGGAGAGAAAAAATGTCTTGCCCGACATAATTAACCGACTACCTTAGTAGCTGCTGTAATCGATAGAAATTAAAGTTAGCTTAGCGAATTTATGTACCGAGAGCAAATGAAATAAAAGCCCAGAAGATGGATTTTTTTTTTCAAAATCTTATCTATTGTTAGGTTTATTTTAATTTATAGTTCTCTTGTATTTTTGGGTTTTTTGTTTTTGTTGTTTTTTTTATTTTTGTTGTTTTTTTTATTTTTGTTGTTTTTTTGTTGTGTTTCGTTTTATTTCTTATGTTGTTTCTATCCAAAGCCCAACAGGTTAGCAACGACGAAGTTCAAGAGAAAATGGAAACAAAAAAGACACTTATACACCAGAAAGAAACGGCTGAAATTACTAGAGCACATAAAAAAAGAAAGAGGGCTTGGGAAATTTGACACTCACAGGACATATTGAAGACAAGAGTGACTGAGGAAAACAGCGTATGCAGGGTTTATGAGAGATAGCACAAAGACAAAATTTACTAGGCGGTACAAAGAACAGCAAACACTTGAAAGGACATTTTGATCATAATTCGTTTTCATTACAAGTCTTACTAAGTTAATTGGAAATCTGCTCTCCGATTAACAATTCCGAGCCATTATTCATTACATCACCTGCTCATCGAAGCTTACAGCACCTGGAATTCGCAAACGGTCACCCATCTAGATATTGACCAGGCTCGACGATAATTAACTTCGGCGACCGTACAGAAACGGGTGATTGAATGTGATGTGGCCATAAGCTCAAATCATTTACAAGGTACACTAGTTTAGCTATAGAACACACGGGGTCTGATCAAATATTATTAGTACTGATGCTATAAAAAGAAAACTCCAACACGTATCTTTTTTCTTTTTTTTTTCTTTTTTAAGCTTATCACCCCAAGCAAGGCTGGAAGCCACTAGCACGCAAGGGGTTACAGAAGGTTTGGAGGAAGAGCAGATAGGAGTGGTAAAGGGAGGATGTGGAGAAAGATAGTGGATCGATCAAGGCAAGGGGGTTACAGAAGATTTGGAGCGAGAGCAGATAGGAATGAAAGGGGAAAGGATGTGGAGAAGGGAAGTGGATAGATCAAGGCAACTGGAGAAGTCGATTGACGTTACACTTAAATAGTTGGAGATTGTATTTGTCAGGGAAACAGGAATAAGGAAGGGAGTTCCACAGGCGAGATGTGCGAGACATGAAGCTATTGGAGTAGAAGAGACGTGGGAACGGGATGCCAGCCTCGTGGGACGTTTAAATTCCTGAGGCCTAGGAACCAGCGAAAGCAGCTCATCGGAGCAATTACCGTGAAAGTATTTGTATCACTTCGGCATTTAATCTTCTTCGAAGCAGTCTCCTTCTGAAGCCAGACACTTTATCCAGTGTCGTTTCCATTGATGGAAGCATTCTTGGAACTCCTTTTTTGCGATAGCGAGCAGATGTCTCGTCGCATTCTTATGGGTTCTTCTCCCTTTCGAGTGGGATTTGATTTTAAAGAGGAAAATGTCACGAGGGGCGAAATCTGGGGAATATGGTTGTTCTTGTCGAATCTGGGGAATGTTGTTCTTGTCGAAAAAACTGCTTCACAAGACATGGTCACTGATGAAACCTCTATGGTGTGGTGGGACGATGCACACTCTGCACACTTTCCTTCCAAGCACTGCTATAAAAAAAACGGAAGCGAACGGGAACGTTATAACTTTGTGTGCATACGTGACAGAGGTCAAGGTAAATCTGGGTCAAGCGACTTCACCCAGCGTACTTTAGCTCCGTTATCATAGCAACAATCCAGATACTTTTTGATCAGACCTCGTACATGCAATTGTTTAAGGATTCTAAGGAGTGAATTTAATTTTGTTATGCTGTTATGGATAGCAGCTCGGATTGAGGAATCGGAGAACAGAGTTCGAATTCCAATCGAATCCATTACATTCACTTACGTGCTTGGGAAAGGTATGAAGCCTATTCTTCACCAAGCTATGGGTATATAGCAGGACAGACCAGGTTCTATAGACTTGGATGGCAACTGGTCAACCGCAGAAAGAAATGGCAACCTACTGCAGGAAAAAATCTGCTTCATCAGTCATGTATCAAAAGATACATGATCGCCTAAGCGTGTATCACGCATGGCACATAACTGACTGACTGGCGTGCTAATACCCTTGGGAAAGGTATAAATCCTCTTCTTCTCCACGGAGCTATCGGTAAATAGCAGGACAGACCGGGTTCTATAGCCATGGATGGCAACTGGTCTACCGCAGAAAGAAATGGCAACCTACAACTGGATAAAATCTGCTTCGTCAGTCATGTATCGAAAGATACATGATCGCCTAAGCGTGAATGGCACATAACTAACTGACTGACTGACTGTTAACGCCGTGTATTTGAATTTGGAAAATTAAGACGGAACATATTTTATGACAGTAGAAAATGTTATTGAAAACTGTCATATTGAAAAAATAAATTAATTCTTAAGTTGAATGTTAATGTTAAAGAGTACAAGTTGTTTTTTTCCAGGCCATAATTGCTCAAAATATAGATATTTACTGGATGAAATGCGATGCTAAATATTTGACAACTTACCAGAACTTGAAACTAGGATTTTTAAAGATATTAAAATGTCACTTTTGTATGCAAGAGGCTGTGTTACAAGAAAAGATTGTACCAAGAAAGAAATATTTAATAATACAAAGGAAGAAATATTTAATAATACAACTTTTTATTTTCAAGATTATGTAAATTCTTTGAAAAAAATACATCGTGGTAATTAAAAAATTCCACTGGAGATGACAGTTCGGTGGAAGGTTTTTCTGCTTTATAATGTCGAATAGAATACTTGGAGGAATTATTTCAGTAAAAAAAACTTGGTTAGTTTCTGAAATTCATTATTTCAACATAAAAAGAAGTCATAGGATTATATTGTCAAAAATATTATTTTTTTTAATTGTTTGTTTCGTTATACTAAGGCAACTGAAGAACCAGTGTTAAAAGTTTTGAAATTATCTTGAAATATTATTTCTAAGATAAAAACGTTTTAAGAATGTGCGTTGGATAAATTGACGTCTAAATTACCCAAAAATGGAAATAACACTGACATCTCATTTTAACAGATATATTTGCCAAAGTTACATAAAACTATCTTGAAATACTAAAGAGTAAATTTATTCAGTGAAATCGCCATTGGCTTCAACAACAGCCCCCAGACTGCTTCGTAATCTCCTGCAACAATTCTGGGCGGTCTCCTTGTTTAAGTTGGTGAATGCTGCCATAATCCTTGCCTTCAATTCATCTTTGGTGTTACAAGGAGTTTGGTTGGTCTCTCGCTCAACTGCACCTCACACATAATAATGAAGGGGGTTGCAGCCTAGGGGTGGGTAGGTAGCCAGTTAGAAGGGGTGATATGGTCGCAAAAATTGTCTGACAGTCATTTCTGGGTTCGCCTGCTTGGGTGGCATTGTTCAGAGTCCTGTTGCCAGACAGAAGGCCTTCCAGCAGCAAACCTCTTGACACAGGGCAGCACTACCTCTTCAAGGCACTTGATGTAGGCCCTGTGGGAAGATGAATGGAGGCATAACATCGCCATCACTAGTGATCACATCAAACACTATGGTGTTGCCTGGATATATCATCCAACTATTTCCGAATCCTCTGTCCTCAGATTGACACCCAAACACTATGAAATGTATCAGAGTTACCGTTGCGAATCCCAAACAGTACAGCATGCTGTTTCCAAATTTCTGGCAAAGTGAATTGCGTCATGGTGCTCTTTTTTTTTCTCACAGACGGTGCCCAACTGACCCTGCTATACTATGCAGTTGACAAGATCAAAAACAAACAATGCGCGAGATTAAAAATATAAAATGTAGACAATTTACCAATCGCACCATGTATGAAAAACCGTTTCATTGAGACTAAATAACGCTTTTGCGTGGCTTCATCAGGTCAGAAAAGAAAGCGCGAAATATGTATGTGCCTGTGTATTTCTTCCTTTCACTTTCGATCTGATGAAGACTAGCAAAAGGTCGAAACGCATAATCTAGTTTCATTCAAACACTTTTCAATTTGTCAAATTTGTCGGGATTCTGTATCCTATTTTATACACATAAAAAATGTCTATACAATTCCCATAAAGACGACGTAAATCAGTATTTAAAATGCGTATTTTTCCAAGCAGTAAAAATCTGTTCATGAAGCTATATTACAAAATGGCATATTTATCCATTCAGAGAAATATTTATCAGGTAATTTTTATTTTTTATTTTCCCACTTTTTACATATAATGAACTGATTAACTCGCCAAAGTATCTTGTTAAATTTGTGTTCATGTTAATCTAAATTGATTTTCAATATGATTATTAAAACTGTGTGTATTAATAAAATATTGACAGACACTTTTAGATGTGACAAAAATTACAGAATAAAATTTGCAAAGATAATCAGAATTTTTGTTGGTCTGAGAGTCAAAGATTTCGTAAAAGATTTAGTAAAAGATTTGGTAAAATGCGTTCTGATTGTATTATACAATTATAATTTCTATAGACTTATTCAATTAGTATAAATAAACTGACTCTATAATTACGCAATATCATGTAAAATATCCTTAATATTTGAGAGAAAAGTGATTTTAAAAAAAAACAATGACTTATTATGGGATGTTAGGTTTGTTCTTTCATTTGAATATTTGCATTTAAGGAAATAAGTCAGTAATAATTAATAGTTGTAGTGTCCATTAATAAAAAGTGTAGTTTCTAACTAATTACAGTACACACATACAAGCATGCATATATATATATGTGTGTGTGTGTGTGTGTGTGTGTGTGTGTGTGTGTGTGTGTGTGTGTGTGTGTATAAATAAAAAGAAAGAACAGTAAGATATATAATCCGATGTGCTCAATGTAAATTTACAGAGCATCAGAAACCATATTTTAAATCAGTTAATTTATAATATATATATGTGTGTGTGTCTGTGTGTGTGTATGTATATATATATATATATATATATATATATATATATATATATATATATATATATATGTGTGTGTGTGTGTGTGTGTGTGTGTATATATATATATATATGCATGCATGTTTGTGTGTATGCAAAATTAGCGTATATATATATATATATATACATCGGAAATAGATAACAATATATATATAGAGAGAGAGAGAGAGGAGGGAGAGAAGAAAAGGGACCGCATTTTTGCGCATATCTACATTCTGCAAGTTCATGCAAACACCCAAATACACGCATAAATATATATGTATACATACATACATATATATTGATACTATTAACATATGAAGGCAGATACATACACACGCACACACACACATAGACAGAGAGAAAGAAAGCGAGAGACGCATTTTGCGCATACTATATTCTGTGAGTTTATACAAAAATGCAGACGCACACTAGCACGAATATATATATATATGTGTGTGTGTGTGCGTGCGTGTGTGTGTGTGTGTGTGTTTACTAGCACTTGAGATAGATAGATAGATAGATAGATAGATAGATAGATAGATAGATAGATAGATAGATAGATAGATATGTATGTGATCGCAGTAGACACTTAGGAAAACCATTACATTTCCACCCTGCCGAGAACAATACTCCTTGTTCAGCTGTCGGGCCGCTTGTCACATTAACAAAGTTATTTGACTTGCCCTTCCATTTGCATTTTATCATCATCTACAAATGATGTCTTGGTAACCCAAGCTTTTATAGAGGGCCGGCGGATGGCAGCACCTACCCGACGGGGGTGCCTTGCAGCTGACTTTCCGTAGAAAATCGTGTGTGCAGTCTAAATGAAAGTTCCCATTCCAGCCCAATCTATGACGCGACTGGACGGGACTGGACTCTAAACGAGAGCCTTTACTTGGCCAACGTTATTTGTTGCACGTTATTGGTATTTTTGTTTGTTTGTTTTTGTTTTGTTTTATTCTTATGGTGATGCAAAAGTTCCCATTTACACTATGTTAGGGAAATCAGAGAGGTGTCAATGAAGTTTATTCTGTTTTCATTGCTTGTACAGTCAATCAGCGGTAGTATATGTTTAATAGAATTTAGACAATTATCTGAAATTAGGATAATATCTTGTTAAAATCTTTTTGGTGAGGGATTATCTATATTATATGACGCGTTCGGCGGATAAGGGGCGTATTCAACATGTGATAATTTTGCAGCAATATGCGTTTAAAGGTTTTAGGCAGTTTTGATCAACATTTCTTTTCATGGTTAGCCAGAAGGAATTGTAAATGTCGGACTACCTCACACTTAAGTAAAATAATAACAATAATAATATTTATTAAGAATTTATTACAGGAAATATTAAGTTTTACGGAAACATTGTCGGCAATTATGTATTTAATTACATAACAAATAAATAAAAATAATATTAATTTTGACTCTGTATTCGGTTTTTTGTTAGGTATTTTTCATTTTCTCCTTTGTTATTGGCAGCTTTTTAAAATAATGTGGATACAATGCTAAGTTTCCTAAGTTGGACAAACTGAAGCTATTTCGTGCACGCTTTGTTACTTCCCTTTTCCATTGTTGTTTTTAGATCGCTTTCTTCCGGTCATTTTGATGGGCAATAGTAAAATTCTGAAATTTATAATGATCTTATTACATCTGTCTATATCTCTGAGATGAAGTATTATGATTACTTACATTATTTAAATTATTAGGACTGGTATTCTTATCTTCATTGGCATTTTCACAACGTTTCGGCCAGTATACGCTCCGGCCTTCATCAGGTGATTTGAATTTCGAACCGAACCTTTTATTTCGTCCACTGTTACAAAATTCTTGCAGTCTTACCTTAAAGGAGCGGTAGCACAAGGGGTATATAGAAAAATCAGGAGTAGCTGACCACATATGGAGGGAAAAGTGTGATCACCGCCCACTGCAGAATGAGGTTGAAATTAATAGTTAGAGTTCATCACTGGAAAATACGAAAACTTAAGGAATCAGCACATATGCTAGAACACAAAAATCTCCTGAGCCGACCAAGGATAGAAATGAATATGAGAACCAGTAATAAGGAGTGCTAAAGAAAAGCAATAAATAACAACAAAACTTGCAATATAAGCTCTGGTAACAAAATCTTATAATAATAACAACAGAAAAAATGCTGTATGAGCACTGGTAAAAATGTATTGCTGAGACATTAGGTTTATAAGTGTCAAAAATGCATGGCGTCTTCAAGAACACATGGCTCAGTGGATAAAGACATTGGTTAGATCCAGTGACTAGACAAAAAGAGCTGTGAGTTCAATACCAGGAAACAGCAGTGGTGAACCAAACTTGAAGAGTTGATTTCGTCCACCGGGGTAGATTGTTTTTGTTTTACGTGCCAGGCTCCTTCTGGATGTCTCAGTTATTTCCCTTCAACTAAACTATCAACTTGAGTCATGGCACGTGAAACTAGAATCAATCTACCTCGGTGGACGAAATAAAGGGTTCGGTTCGGATTTCCAAATCACCTGAAGATAAGATGATAAACTACATCCAACAGCAAGGCATCTGATCAGGATGTTTTGAAGAGCGTTGAACCACCTCTTAATTGCTGGTGTTCCCAGGTCCACCCTAACCCGTGGCGGTAGCACCTGTTAGGGTCCCAGCTATGGGCTGATAGTTAACCCTCCCAAAGTGAGCTCAAAACACTATGAAAGTGTAAAAATAGGTTTTGATACCAATAATACGTTTTTGGGAAAAATTATTACCAGCAATAGATTTTGGAAAAAAAATAACAGCAATAAATTTTTGAAGGAGAAAATTATTACCAGCAATACCAGCAGTACATAGTTTGGGAAAAAAAACATTACCAGCAGTACATTTTGAGAAAAATATATTACAAGCAATACATTTAGAGAAAAAAAATATTACCAGCAATACATTTTA
Organism: Acanthosepion esculentum; assembly: GCA_964036315.1. Lineage (NCBI taxonomy): Eukaryota > Metazoa > Mollusca > Cephalopoda > Sepiida > Sepiidae > Acanthosepion > Acanthosepion esculentum. The sequence continues at coordinate 21,136,091 of OZ038488.1, forward strand.
AGAAAATAATATTACCAGCAAAACATTTTGAGAAAAAAATATTACCAGCAATATATTTTGAGAAAATAATATTACCAGCAATACATTTTGAGAAAATAATATTACCAGCAATATATTCTTGAAAAAAATATTACCAGCAATGCATTTTGAGAAAAAAATATTACCAGCAATAAAAATCTTGTCGGCATTAAATAACCCATTGAGGTTTATATGCCGTAAAACAAACCAAACCAAACTCTTAGACAAGGCGGTAAAGGAAAGCAAAAAGAAAGTAATATTAACTCTTACCAGATTTATTGACCCTCTACAGCGAGACGAATCTAATGGAACCAACAAGAATTTATTACACTACTCTACAACATGAAAGCTTCTGAAACTATAATAGCGAATCTAAAAATGTAAAAATGATATCTAAAATTGCTAATTGGCTCCAGATTTCAAGATAAGGTACTAGCATTATACGAATATTTAATCACAATTGTTGTCCTTGCCAGATTAATTATTATTTTCTAATTAACCTTATTACATGTAATTATTCTCCTAATAAACTAATTATTAGTCTCCTTTGCACTCAGGTTTTCACAAATTTAAGTAACCTCTGAATGTCTGAACAAAGCCGATAATTTCTGTCCTATGTGTGGTGAAGTGACCCTTTTTATCTCAATAGCGAAATCTAACACCTGTTGTGAGAAAAAAGTCTTAACTATATTTTGGATGCAAGATTGGAGAGCAAGGCAAGAAGTTGGCACCACGCATCTGTTGTAATACCTGTGCAACAAATCTCAGTCAATGGCTAACCAGGATGAAAAAATCTATGCCTTTTGCAGTGCCCATGATTTGGAATGAGCCAACCGATTATGTCAGGGATTACTACTTCTGCATGGTGCCACCATTTGCTTGAAGACTGCCAAAGAAAAATAAACGGACAATGCAATAACTTTTCGCTATAAATATTGCGTCACGTTCTCCATAATGAATACATACCAGACCCAGAAGCACCGGAATCGTATGAAATTGAATCAAACAATAGGGAAGACAATGAAAGCTCAGAGCCTGAAACATCAACTTCATAAGGCCAAGATTATTGTCCAACATCCATCTCTGAACCACACCTCATAATTCAAAGTGACATAAAAGACATACTCAAAGATTTGGAACTTCCTAAGACTAAAGCAGAAGTTTTATGTTCAAGGTTATGGCAGTGGTATCTATTAGCTAATGAATGAGCGAATTTCCCATTTCCGTGATCGCCACAAGGATCGAGTCCCATTCTTCGTTATGGAAGGTGATTTGGTGTACTGCAAAGATATCAGTGGCATTATGCGATCATTTTAAACATCAGTTACAACCCAGAAGTATGAAGGTTGTCTATTGATTCCTCAAAGACAAGTCTCAAAGCTGTCGTTTAATCTTTTGGTTTTATCTTTGTTATGGTACAAGGAACTTGGACCACGGTGATGGTCCAAGGTAGAACCAATAAAGAATCACTCGAACACAGGTATGGAATAACACAGATATATTACACCCAGAAATATGTACAAAGAAGTAGAAGTATTAGTAATGAACATCAGATTTGGTTAGAGTGAACTATGTTGTCTCGACAAGTATCACTATTCCAATGTTTTACAGTAATCGTCTGACTCTGACTCTGTCTTGAACTGACTCTGAACTTATGTTCAACAACACGCCCACGTGTGTCGAATATGGCACAAGGCCAGTTTAATGTGGGCTCACCGAGCCCGTAGGCTCGGCCAAAAAATTCCCGTAGAACCCGTATAAACGGGATCGGGTTGGTCAACCTCCCCGAACGAGGTTCTGCCCTTCGGCGGAGCCTCGTCCGGATTCCTCTATGCCCAGAGGCAGAGAGTTCGACCGTCTAGCCGAGTCGTCCAAAAATGACTGACTCTGAACAGTATTTACTGCCCCCCCCCCTACGTGGGATAGATGTGGCACAAGGCCGAGTTTACCGTGGATATTCAAAAAAGACTGACTCTGAACTGCTGCTCCCTCTTGAGGCGCAGTATTTATGATGTACGGAATAGTCCATTATTATTATGGGTAAGTTCCCATAACAATCTTCATTCCCAGTTGGTCATGCAGTCCACATGAAAGAAACCTATGACAATATGAAACAGCTACTGAGATGTATCAACTATGATCAACGTAATTGACAAATTTGCGGAGATTTGAAGGTTGTTCTTCCTTGGAGACATCCACTGTACCTGTGTGTATGACATAAGTGAGTAAATATCTCTAAATCTAAATCTAGAGCCTATCATTAAATTTGAAGGTCATGCCAAAATACATAATAATTAGCACATTTGATTTCTGAAGTAGTCAACCTGTGAAAAATTGTAGACAAGTGTTATTGCTGAACGTAATCTTAACATAAGATACGCGGATGACACTGTGTTGTTAACCGACTCATAAAGAAAACTGGGGGGAAAAAAAGAACTTTTAGTAAAGGAAAGTAAGAAGCAAAGTATGTGACATTTCAGCAGCACTATGAAACCCAGGGATTGGATGCGCAACTGCCAGGGAACTGGAGATGTTTTTAACAAATGATTTAACCTCTTCATCTCTCCCAGTAAATGAAACGGATGAGCGATAGAAAGTCGAATAAGAATTATGAACCTTATATGAAAAATTCTTAAACTTTGAAGATGAACGAGAACAATCATTTATCTAATAAAAAATATTGTCCGAAATTCCAATCGATTTTATCGATTGATTAATTCGTTTTCTACGGTTTATCACCCGTTTGCAGGTTATTTAAAGCCAGGAAATATTTTTAGATTGTATGAATGTCTTTGAAAGATAACAATGATTTAGTGATACAATTCTTACTAATTAACCCTTAGCTAGGGGGAGAAGCGGTGGGTTCCGAGCTAATCAGAATTTGAAAAGCAAAAGAAGCAATTATAATGTGGACATAAAGTGGGGGATCAATTCTATATTACAATCAATATATAAAATGATCTCTCAATTTGTGACTATGGTAGTTTCTATACATTTCTATTCGAGAGAATGTAAATAAATCTAAGACATGCCTGTGTACATAATCAGTATTTCATTGATTGATTAATTTGTTTTCTACGGTTTATCAACCCTTTGCAGGTTATTTAAAGCCAGAAAATATTTTTGATTGAAAGAATTTTTTGAAATAATAAAGATTTAGTGATACAAGTCTTATTAATTAACCCATAGGTGGGGGAGAAGAGGTGGATTTCTACCTAATCAGAATTTGAGAAACAAACCTGGAATTATAATGTGGATATATGTGGGTGATCAATTTTATATTACAATCAACATATAAACTGATGCCTAACTTTGTGGCCACATATATCTATAATTCTCAAAATGTGTGTGTATGTGTGTGTGTGTGTGTATGTATGTGTGTCTGTGTGGTCGGATGTTGTTTATGCGTTTCCACAGTTTTCATCCGATTTCGATGACTTTTTTGTTTTGTTTGATAGATAATTCTTCAGTGCCGGTTTTTGAGTCCAAATTGTTGATGACATTGACTCTCCACTACTTCCTGTCAATTATAACTCTCAGCAACGTTTTTCTATTTACTATCTGTTCTTGGATATATATATTTCATAAAAACTTTAATAAAAAATAAATACCTTAAATTAGTACAATAATATTATTTATTATTATACAGTTCTCTTTTCATGCCCCCCCATTCAAATTGTTAACCCCCCCATTTGGCAATGTCCCCCAGTTGCACTCAAATGTTGTTACTAATATTGATTTTCGGATGGGCTGACTTTAAACTTAAACTGCTCCAATTGAACGGCAAAAATTCCCAGCAATGAAAGACCCAGTCAAAGACAGGTCATACTACTAGTAGATTTATATTCCAGTGAATGCAAAGACATGTGCTATCAGATTTATGCGATGAACATCTGGTTTTTCTTTCTAATTTTGGAAACATAGCAAAAATAATAGAACAAAGCCAGAAAAAAGTAATTCATTTACAATTGATTAATTCGGTTTTGACGGCTTATCAACCCTTTGCATGTTATTTAAAGCCAGGAAATATTTTTGGATTGTAAGATTTTGGGGGCGACATAAGAATGGTTTAGTGATACAAGTCTTACAAATTAGCACATAACTGGGGTAGAAGAGGTGGATTCAAGATTTGGCCAGGGTTATTTGCACGTAAGTGAATATAACGAACCCAACAGGAATTAGAACTCGGCTTTCCTACTAACAAGTCATTATTCATTACACCACCTACACATCCAAGCACCTGGTATTCCCAGGCGGTCACTCATCTAGGTACTGACCAGGCTCGTTCTTTAACTTTGGTGAAGAAGGTTACTAAATACGAAAACAGAATCTAGGAGAAGGCTGAAGGGTACAACGGCTGAAAAGTTGTGTGTGTATAACAATCAAAATGAGTATGTAGATATTGTGCTCTACACGGAATTTGACACGCATCTTCCATGAAGTGGATTATTAGAAATAAAATATGGATTATTTCTTCTTCTTCTTCTTCTTCTTCTTCTTCTTCTTCTTCTTCTTCTTCTTCTTCTTCTTCTTCTTCTTCTTCTTCTTCTTCTTCTTCTCCTCCTTCTCCTTCTCTTCCTCTTCTTGTTCTTCTCCTCTTCTTTTTTTCTCCTCCTCTTCTTCTTCTTTTCTTCTTCTTGTCCTCTTCTTCTTCTTGTCCTCTTCTTCTTCTTCTCATCCTCCTCCTTCTCTTCTTCTTGTTCTCTTCTTCGTCGTCTTCTCCTCTTCTTCTTCTCCACCTCTTCTTCTTCTCCACCTCTTCTTCTTTTTCTTCTTCTCCTCCTCCTCCTTCTTTTCTTCTTCTTGTTCTCTTCTTCTTCTTCTTCTACACCTCTTCTTCTTCTTCTCCTCCTCCTTTTCTTCCTCTTGTTCTCGTCTTCCTCTTCTATGTGCAATGCTTCTTTGTAGCTATTAGCAGTGTTTATATTTTTGTTATCTCTCAATTCCTGAGTTCTGCCATCCATTTATACAAGCTCGTTACATGTTATACGCTGCTTTTTTCTGTTCCTCTTGCTTTCAACCTGTCCTGTGAGTATCAAATTTCCCAAGCTTTCTTTCTCTATTATGTGCCCTAGAAATTTCAACTTTGTTGTTGTTCACGTCCTGACCATGATATTCTCATGATCATTATACAGAATCACATTTCTATCGCTTCAAGTCTCTTATTCATCCATGAAGAGATTGTCCAGAATTCACTGCCATATAAGAGGACTGATATTATAGTATTCAGTACCCTTTTCTTTGTTTCTAACGAAATTTTCCTGATTCTTAATACTTTGCTTAGCATTTGGAAGGCACCTTTTGCGAATCCCAATGTATCTTTGGATTTCGGTATCGCATTTTCAGTCCTCTGTTAAAACATTTTCTAGATATTAAAAGTATTTTACTTGATTTTGACATCTGTAATTTGCAATGAGCATATTGGTGTTCGCCTTTTGCTAGCAATCATACATTCTGTCTTCTTACAGTTGAAGTTTAGTCCTTTCTTCTCGCTTTCCTTTGCCACGTTCTGTAGTTATTGTAGCTTCCTTTTTGTGTCTGCCATCAACACTGTGTATATCTAATGCTTCTAAGACAAATGGAAGGACTAAACATCAAATTCAAGACTGAATGCATGACTGTTAGCAAAATTAACAGCTCAACATGCCAATTACAGATTATAGATACTGAAATCAAAATGGTATAACAATTTAGATATCTAACTAACTAACAGAGAACAGAAAACGTATTAACAGAGAACAGAGAACAGAAAATGTATTAACAGAGAACAGAGAACGGAGCCGAAGGCTCATTGGGATAGCGAAAGATGCCTTCCAAAAGGTGGTAAAGTATTAGTCCTTTTATTTGGTAGTAAATACTGAACAATCTCCTCACTGATGAAGAAAAGGCTTCACGCAACAGAAATGTCTTACTACAAAAGGATGCTGAATATGCCATAGACCAAACATGAGCAAAGATGAAGCCCTGGAGACAATGGCAACAAAAAAGGATACTTATACTTAACATCAGTAACAGACAGTGGAAATTTTTAGAGTACATAATGAGGAAGGAAGGTTTGGAAAATCTGATACTCACAGAACAGATTGAAGGAAAGAGGGACATAAGAAAGCAACACACAACCTACTTGACAAGTTGTGTGAATGGACGGCAGAACAGGGTTTGGGAGAGATGGCAAAAAGATAAAAGTTATTAAGAGGTACAAAGGACGGGAAATTGTGGAGAGTTAACATCGTCAACGTCCTGGAGGGACACAGCAGATAGATGAATATGATAAAGGAATTGAATTCACATGGCACTTAGCCAAGGCTAAGGTCAAGTAGTCTGGAAATTTCCTATCCCTGCGTACAATTTCGTCTTTATTCATTGCGTTGTTATAACCTTTGAGAAGAATATATGGATACCACAGATAAACTAACAGATAAGTTATAATGGGAATATCTCTTGATAATTGTATGAGCTTGGCTTTCTTCATTAAGTGAATCAATTTATATCGTGTTCACTTGACACTTTATATATATTTATTTATTTTCTTCTACCGGCCTGAATATTCGAGAAATCTTATTGAACAAAAATTTGAGCTCTCCAGTAGAAATTGAACCTGGGTCCCTCAGAGCAGAGGGAGCTACTGTTTAGCCCGGTACACCTTACCGACTTGGCCATGGAGAACGGATCGGTTCGATTCCTGTTCTTTCATAAGGTTTCTAGAACATTCAGGCTGGTAGATGAAAATAAATAATTATACTGTTTAGTAAATAAATAGTGCTCACTCAGATAGGAGCATCCACTAAAAAAACGTTTAAAGTAATAAAAATATGACGTTTAATTAAAAATATCCAATCTAAATTTTTTTTGTTTACATTTGGATACGAAACTGCGCAGATAGGAAAAAAATTCGAGAGATCTATGACAGGAAAAATTTCGATTGGAAGTAGAAATCTGACTTCAGCTGGATAGCTGTTATGCATGGCCAAGTCAGTACCGGTCTAAATGGGAGATCTTTCTGTTTTTACTGAATAAATTACAAAAATTATGTCTGCTTATTTTTATCATGATCCTTTATATATTCATTAATATGTTTCCGTATATTACAATTAAATAAGACAAGAAATGCACTGTAAAAGTGAGAATCATTCTTATTTCCCAAGTACTTTCAAACTCTTTCTGTGATCATCATCAGGGGGGAACTGGTAAGGCAAAAAAGATATGTGTAGCTATCCATTACTAATGAATGTTTAAAAAAAAGATTTCAGCCAAAGCATTTCAACGCAAAAGAAAAAAAATCGTAAGTTATATCTGATGAGTTAGTAAACAACGAAACTTAAGTCGCACCCCAAACGTAGGTATATATATATATATATATATATATAGTTAAATATAACAGACAATGAATGTCTATTATGTTTGATCATTAGCCTTCTAAACTCCGTATATTTGCTTTAATTTCGGGAGAAAATAAAGACAAAAATTGTCCAACATTTGCATATTTTTTATTATGCTGTTCCTTGATCTAAGCTTTCGGCTCACATGAGCAATCTTCAGAGTGGTTATGCGGACATTTAAACAAAGATATTCACTATCAAAGATGATTATTGTTATGCTGACAACAGAAGATTGCTATGCGACGATAACGGTCGCGAAATAGCAGACGCAGGTCGTAAATTCATGATGTGGTTCTATGAAGTCGTACGACGTGAGAGACTGAAATATTAACAACAGAACCATATGTCTACATGCAATATAAGTACTAGTAAAACCAATATAAGTACTAGGTTTATTATTAGTATCAGAGATAAAATCTCTGAACTGCCTGTAAATATATATATATATATATATATATATATATATATATATATATATATATATATATATATATATATTTCAACCGAATATCGCAATTTCCCGCAAAAAAAAAATATATATATATATAGCAGGAAAATAGGGATGGAAGAAGTGGGGGAAAAGATTAAGGAACACTAGAGCGTAATAACATGAAGACCAAGGAGACAGTCTCTTTGCTTACAAAGAGACAGTCCCCTTGATCGTATCTACAGAGACTCAAGTGCTCGTAAGTGAAAAAGGGAGTGCGAACTGGCCAGTACAGTGAACAAGTTCGAACTAAAATTAATAGCGCAAGCCCTGCTATTTATCAGATGTTCCGTAATAGCTATATATATAGTATATATATATATATATATATATATAGTAGTATATATATATATATATATAGTAGTATATATATATATATATATATACTACTATATATATATCTATATGAAATGGAATGAAATGTGGATTTGGAATCCGATAGGATAAAGAAACGTCTAGCATATTTTGTTTGTATTAATGCTTCCTCAGAGAATGAAATACGGAGAAAAATAAAAAAATAAAATTCTGATACTCTTAATTTTTGTGTTGTTAGGGGAATACAAATTGCAGAATATTCTTTCTTTGAACATATATACATACATATATATATATATATTTCTAAAGAATTTTTGAATTTTTATTTATTAATCGAACAGATTGTATTACTTACACGTTTTTTTAGTGGATACTCATATTTGAGATTTGAGTAGATGCTAAGTTTATTAAACAGTATATTTATTTATATTCGAGAAAACGAATTACAGAAAAAACGCGCTCTCCGCCAGGATTTGAACCTGCGTAATTCAATTTATCATATACATACATATGTATATGTATATGTGTGTGTGTGTGTGTGTGTGTGTGTGTGTGTGTGTGTGTGTGTGTGTGGATTGCTTACAACAGAGTATGGAGCGAAGAAAGTCTGGGTGAAAATGAACTGAGCCAGCGTTGACCGCCAGATGCTGGTCTGCATTCGAATAAGTTGAAGCTGTATATCTAGTCGCTTTGGAAGAGCAGTGAAGGTGATTTTCTGAGTGTAGCTTAGGTGTGACACATGGCCGAACGTATAGATCACTCAGTTTTAATTGTTCTAACGAGACAAGCATGCTAACCATTACACCGCCTCGAGGTGCCTAACAGCTCAACTGTATATTGGTGAGGTGTCGTCGTCAGTCTTGTACAGCGCTTAAATTCAAAGACTCAAAGAAACAATACCGAAGAGCGATATTTATTTGTAAATTCTTTACAAAATGTGGCACAAGGCTAAAAATGGGGAATGGGGAAAAAGACGGTCTTCTGTCTTAACATTAAACTTATCTAGCCACAAACACTACAACGATATTCCTTACACCAAAACAATGCATTCTTACTTACCTTTCTTTCCACATTCACCATAATACCACCATGTCTCTATGAAAGACCTGACTAGTCCCCTTAGTACAATTCATT